>OX457039.1:29830785-29845785 GCA_949752735.1 Lumbricus terrestris
ATTTTATTGTTGTAAGGGGTCAAATTAATTATTTGTGTCCTGTTACCAGTACTTAGCATTTAATTGATGCCACACGTGTTCTAGGTCTAATCACATGCACTCTTGAAGTGTGCATATGATTATAGTCGGTGGTTCGGGCTTGGGAAACAATTCTGCATCTGTATAACGTATTATCGAGCAGATGAAATTACTAAACTGACGCTGGGAGGTGCCATGAGGTTGGAGGAGCGGAGGGGAGATTAAATCTATAAATCATTGAAAAATACTGCAGCCAACTACATATGACACTTAGCAGAAATAATAATATGACGCAGATGTAGACGGACAGAGGCTCATATACATTGTATTTGGCCTAGATTCAAGTGACAGGCGACTGCAGGCTCTGGCCAACATTGTTCCTGTTACTTACTATATATCTCTTTATTTCTCTCTCTCTATCTGTCTCTGTCTGTCTCTGTCTGTCTCTCTTCTCTCTCTCTTTCTCTCTCTGTCTCTATGTCTATCTCTCTCTTACAGCCAGGGCTTAAAGCGTGGCTGGACGGTCATAGACGGCGTCCATGCACTTATTTTAAAAGTTGAACACCGTCCTGCCACTTACTGGTCAGTAACCCTGGAAAGGTGAGGGTCGTCCAGGCACTTATTTTGGAAAGGTAAGAGGTGTTACTTATTTTTTCACACTTTAAGCGCTGCTCACAACACACACACTCACTGAAACAAGTGCCCACACATTATCTAGTAGGCTACACCGACACAGACAGTTTCATGCACAGAGCCAGAAGGCCAGAATGCTGCATGCTAATGTTAATCTGAGGTGATTCGAATGACGTTCGTGTTAATTATTTCCCTATTATCCGATTTTATATCCTTTCTCAAATTCTGTCCGGGTTTATGTTTATGTCCGTCTATATGTCTTTCGCTCTTTGTGTCTCTCTTTGACCCTACATAAGATTTATGCAATCATAATACAAACAGACAGACCAGACAGACCAGATAGGCAGACAAACCAGACAATCAGACAGACCAGATAAACAGACAAACCAGACACATAGACAGACAGGCAGACAGACAGACAGACAGACATAGAAATATACAAAAGTACAAACTTGCATAGTTCAAATCAATCGTTATCTTTTCTCTTTTGATAATTACGTTGATATCTGGAATGGAGGACACGTAATATCCACTACAACAACTGCTAGAGCTCTTCTACTGTAAAGCGATTTATACTCAAAAGTGTTGCGTGGTTTATATGAGTCTTGTCAATAGCAAGTTCGATATTCTTCGTGATAATTCGACCATCAGTTGGATATTTCGAGTCAATCGGTGGTGCATGTGTTTGGCAAAGCACGGAGTGGTGTGTTTTTACCTATGAGGTTTTTTCTGGGGATATTCGTGCGGCGTAGAACATACATAGATGAGTAATGCTCCCAGCGCATCGTTCGACTGGCAAATGAGCCTCATTAGCAAACCTCGATGGCTTTACAGTTATTATATATATGCTGTAAATCAATCTTCATTACGTTGTCGCCGCTCGTTTCCACCATCGAAATAGGTCTAACTACATGACATTGTATACATCGGTTCGAGAATAACTGCTTCTATATTTATTGTCTCTTTTCTCCTCCCCGTCCTTCTCATCGTCCTCGTCCTCCACCATCTCCTCGTCCTCCGAATCTTTTTCATCATCCAATCTATTATCCGTCGCTTCTCTGACTTGCTTCTCATCACTCTGTTCGCAAGTTCGTTCAAACCGCCACGCCCATCTTCCTCTCTCACCCACTTGCTGTCGACAACCTGCTCTAAGCGTTTGCTCTCAACTTTATAAGAACAACATGCGCGTTCCTATTGTCTGTTGACGTTCCTTCGTCCATTCATAATCTTTCGTCTTCGCTGATCAACCTACACATGTCCCTGATCAACATCGCCCACTAATTAGTTTTTTTAAAGTTTTCTTCTTCCTCTGCTCGATCGCGCTTCTCTTTGTATTAAGCTAACAGTGTATATTATAGGCTAGTCGCCATTTTTTGCTCAATTTGTATCTTTTCTATTAGGTCTTCGTTTTCGACGTGCTGTTAGTTTTTGCTTCCGATAATGTTTTTCAGCATTTATTCATTAAAATCCTTAAGACCTCAGTTTGGTACTCTCTAAAATT
The DNA here is from genome assembly GCA_949752735.1 of Lumbricus terrestris. Classification (NCBI taxonomy): domain Eukaryota; kingdom Metazoa; phylum Annelida; class Clitellata; order Crassiclitellata; family Lumbricidae; genus Lumbricus; species Lumbricus terrestris. Next base: position 29,832,938 of record OX457039.1, read on the forward strand.
CCTGTCTTGTAAACAAGACGTTTCAAAGTATGGTACCAATCTATTGTTGCGAATTTCTCAGCGCCATGTAAGGTGCATGGGTCGGGGTCATCGAGTGCTGATGCCTTCTCTAATGTCCCTTTATAATTCATCTGGAATGCATCTCCTTCTCAGATGTTCCCCGAGGACTTAACCTCAGTTTCCCGCCTCCTTAAAGGCAACGATTCTCCATTCAGGGACATGGATATGGGGCGGAGAGCAGTGGCAGCAGTCGTTTGGCATTGGCACTAATTTTGATTTTTTGCATAACAAGTTGAACTATAAAACGACTGCGTGTTGTGTTTCTATCGCAGTAGCGCGTGTACATCGTCGACGGTGTATGGTCAAGCCATCTGCCTGTTTGGAGAAACTTAAAGGAGCGGGAATTGACAACGAGGGAAAGATCCTTGGTGCAAGAACAGAACGACAGGGAGCAGGACCAACCAAGCAGGGAGATCTAGTCGAACTATGTCCATTGCCCAAGCCAACCGGGACTTTGCCACAATATCATGCCCAGTGGTGTAGCCAAGAATTTATGATGGAGGGGTTTTGTAGGTTTTATGGCCTGGCCGGATGCCCTTTCTGACACCAACCCAACAATATTACAGTAAATAAAAAGGAAATAAAGCAACAAAGAGAATAAAGTAAGAAAAACAATTGTTACTACAAGCAATTGCGTTGTTTTTCCTATTTAAGTGGATAAATAACCTTTAAAAAACTTTTTCCTAGGCCACTGGGGGTCTTAATCCTCGAAACCTACCCTTGTCTACGCCACAATATCATGCCGACCTCTAATTCCACTGGAGGTCAAACTGAAGGTTCTTTATCTTTTCAGCTATAATTTTTGCCGAGTTCTCTAGCCTACTTACCGGATAAAGAAGCATTTCTCTTTGGTCAACAATTGACAAGATAATTTATTTGTCCGGCTCTACCCACGCGTTTATGCATAAAGTCTAATTACTTATTCAACTAAAATTTTATCAACACCGTGTTCTGAATTCGTAGTAAATTGCAACTTTCTCAGTTAGTGCTTTGACCTGCTTACTGTCTTAGTAACGCTCTAAAGACGATGATCGTTGTAGAATATCGGCGACCAATGACCATCTTCTTTATGGCGTGATAATAAAATGTTATTAAATTCTTGATTTCTTTAACTTGTCGGACCGTTGAATGTGGTCCAATATGGTGAGTGAAAAAAATGACTAAACGACTAAGCAGAGAGCATGGCGTGCAAAATAAAAAAGCAGGCTGTTCTGCTATACTAATATCATCCGCTCATTTATGGACATTCGCTGACAATCAGTTGAGCTGTCATGATTTATTGTAAAAAACGAATATTAGGTGGAATTGGTTTATAAGCGGCTCGAGGCTTTGATGCCGCAATAATACCTTCATTTTCTCACGTTTATGCCTTCCAGGGCATCTGCTCGGCGAAGGGGAAGATCGCTTATATACTGTGGCCTCTGATGTGCTGCTGCTGGCAGCGCGTGTGAATGTAACAGACAACAGCGAATTGCCGACAGCGGGATTTCATTCACGGACTTAGTTCGACAGATACTTGTGATCGAATAGCATGCGACTACAGGAAAAGACTGGGAAACGTACAAGTAGCTAGGCTACATAAACTGGCCAGCCAGTTGTTAGATTTGGTTTATGTCGACATAAAGAAATGATCAAGGGAACAAAATACACAGTAATAATGTGGGACTGGAATGCGGTGGTGGAAGAGGGAGAAGAAGGGACATGCATTGGAAAATATGGACTGGGGAAGAGAAACAATAGTGGAGAAAAACTGGCAGAATTCTGTGAAAGGAAAAAGATGATGATAACAAATACTTGGCTCCAGCATGGAAAAAGAAGTTACACAAGGAAAGCACCAGGAGACACAGCGAGATATCAACTAGACTACATATTGATTGGTACGATCAAGATACAGGAACAGTGTAAAGAACTCAAGATCAATGCCCGGAGCGGATGCAGACACGGACCACAATCTGGTCATCATGAGTATACAAGTAAAACTTAAATTCATGAAAAGAAAAAAAACAGGAAAATATCGAATAAAAAGAACTTGAAAGAAAAGAGCAAAGAACTACATGTAGGAGAGAGAGAATAGAATAAAACCTAAAAGAGAATGAGGGAACTTCAATAGAGGAAAGATGGAAAGGGTTAAAAGAGGCCATCATAAAGAGTGCCAACGACACCATAGGAATAGAGGAGTCAGCACCAGCAAGGAAACCATGGATAACAGAAGAGATGATAATGGAAATGGAAGAACGAAGAAAATGGAAGCACCAAAGTACAGAAGAAGCAAAGAAAGAATATAGAAGACTAAACAACAATTTGAGGAGAACAACGGAGGAGGCAAGAAGTAAATGGTGGGAAGAATAATGCAGAGATGAACTACAACAAAAAAGGAATGGATAGTATGGTATACATTACAAAGTTTCCTTATACTTCAAAACCTCATTCACTTCGACTAAAGTTCGCTTTATGTTAGACAGTTAGACCATTGCAAATCACTCTTCCTGAACATCACCCACATAAACAGTAGGCCTAGTGTTTTCAAGCTATTCAGACTGATCTTGTTCGGGCTATGACAACCAAGCACCACCACATTACTCCTGTCCTCAAATAACTACGATGGCTTAAAAATGGAATTATAGTTCCTATCACTTTCCTATACAACACCCTTCAATCTTAACAGCTACTGCTTATAAGCCTATTCACAAATCCTTTGCTGCGGGGACGCTGCAGACATCTCCAACGTGTTGCGATTTGCAAGATTGCATTGTATTGTATTCTATTGTATTGTTTGACTCGGCAAAACTTCGATCGTTGATTTCTCTGAATGCTTTCTTGTGTGAAGACGGTCGAGTATGGCAATAGCGCAACATGAATCGTCTAGATATCTTTACGCCCTTGCTCAAAGATTTTAACCTTGGACCCGCTGTTTGAGAGACATAGACATAGACAAACAGACAGAGAGAGAGAGAAAGAGAGAGAGAGAGAGAGAGAGAGAGAGAGAGAGGGAGGGAGAGGGAGAGAGATATATATAGATAGAAATGTATCACTTAACGAACAAAGAGATAACCGCAATTGCTGCATTATAATCATTTATGTGACGCTTTATTTAAAAAAGAAGTAGGCTAGAACGATTGATTTATAGACTACATACTAACTTTTCTCTTGCTGAAGCTTTCTTCAAGAATGACATCTGGGTTGTTCTCAGAGCTCTCCTCCTGCGCTGGATCAACTGCGACTGAGCCAGGCTCCCCGAACCTCTGAAGACAACCGCCCCCATCCCCGCCGACCCCACCCCCGCCGACCCCACCCCCACCACCCCTGCCGTCGGCCTAGGAACGAACTGAGACTTTCTTTCATGAAACATTGCATTCGAGAACGCAGTGCTATACTCGTTACACGGTATTGAGATCGTCTTTTGTTCTGCTTATAAACTCACTTGGCAATCATGCATGCTGGAGTTTCTTTGCTAGATCCATTCGTATTATAAAAGAACTTATGTTCGCAATAAAGAAAATAAATAATTATCTAAGACGTGTAGCGCTTTCTACAAGTCCTCACTAGATAGTATAATTCTAGTCTAACAAAATCATGTTGATCCGTTTTCATTTGCAGCACACCGAGTAACATCACTCGTAACTCCGGTGAAGTGAGTTTTCTTTTCTTAATATTTTAAATTTCAGAATCACTTTTCTTTGTAATCACAGTTTTTTATAAGCGTATTTAGGAAGAGGCGGCTGAAATTTCCATGTAGCATTTCGACAGAATCAGAAACAAACTTTCAGAAGCGACTGTATTAAGATCTTGACCGGTACGAATGATACAGAACGACTTTCTAGATAAAGTTATGGCAGATACGTAATAACACGCGAAGTAGAAAATCCTCGAGGAAACGAAACGGGAGTTCAGCAATAATAATATTATTCCTACGACAGATTTTCTCCTCAGTGTAAAAATGCCGACTGAAATAATAGAAAGATCTGTTCACATCAATCATGTTTCAAAAAAAGTTCCAGCGACTCTCGATGAGATTATAAAAGGACGGCTTAATTGCGACTTCTTAAAAATCTTGAACTCGTCGTATCCAGGCACTTAGTTAAACTGAGACCTTTGCAACTGTAAATCTGAAGACGTGCGTGTGTCTCTTACGGACATTTGCATCAGAATTAAGTCTTCTGCAAATAATTGTCCTCACCAAAATCTACTTATATGATCAACTCTAATGATCGTATATGCTTGATGAGCACGCATCTATATACGATCGTGAGGCGCTATATAATCTACATGTATATTATTATCACCGCACATAAAATAATGTCCTCCAGCAAAAATCAATTAATGAACTTATGCAGTTACAATTTCCAAGCCTAGACAAGCATAAAATACAAGACACCTAGCTGCTTGCCCGTGCACTTGCCTCCGTCTCAGTTGGTCTGTCTACCTGTCAGTCTGTCTCTGTCTGGTTCACGTTATAAGAACTTGCCGGAGGCAGAACGAAGCTACGGTCTCTCGACGACGTAGTTTGTTAATTTCTTCGTTAGACGCGACTCTTGTCCGCCGAGAAGACTCGTATACATACAGGGTGGCTAAAAACAAGTGACGTTCATTTTCCGAGGAAATTTGAAAAACCGGAATTGAAAGTTTAAACAGCTGTAACTTTTGCAAACATGAAACTTTTCAAGTGCAACTTTCGGAGATTGTTGGAAATTCATTCCCCTGCAAATTGGAAAATTTTCACAGAAAAATGTTGGTCGGTTGCGAAGTTATCACAGTTTATCCGGTGGTACTTTTTTGAGCCACCCTGTACTATTAGAAAAAGACGCAGAAAAGCCTGCATGGAATGGTGACTGAACAGGTGGCTGTTCGTGGAATGGCCTCCAGTATTAAAGGTGTTAACGGTTAAATAAGCGGGGATTTCCCCGCCTAATAGGAGGCTTGGATTGTCAGGGTGCGGAGGGTGATGCGCTGCAACATCAATCTCCCTTAGTGCATGTCCAGGCATGCAGGGAATGCAGAAAAACAGCCACTACTCGGCGGTTTTTACAAAGTGGACTGAAAATGTGAACGGCATTTCTAAAACTGACCTATTCTTTAAAAAACTCTGCGTGAAAAGGAAAATTTCAAGGTAATTTTCGTGATCTGCAGTTCAATAAAAGTAGTACACCCAACAGGGTCAACAGGCTTCAGGAAACAAATCCTCTGTTGTCCAGTGAATTGTCATTCGCCGGTTGTTGCATTCTTAGACGAACCATCAACACCTAAACCTAGATTGCCTATACAATGTTGATGTTTGTTCTTCTACATTGCTCGTGCTAGAGGTGTGGGCATGCATCGTCCGTGCACGTTCTCACCTCCATTGTGTTTGAACGCGTTATTTCTTGGCAAGTTCGAGTGCTCTCTTCACAATATTGGCTGTAGACACTATATATAATATCCAGATTTAAGTTCCTTGAGACAAAGACGCCTTTGTCTTGGTCTTGATCTAAATCCTTGATACAAAATCACTCGTCCTCTGAAGCTTGATGGTACCAAGATGCTCAATGTCTATCGGTACCACTACCAACTTTGCAAAGACGACTTCAAGTAGATATCGCAACTCGTATATAAAATTTCTTATCCAGGCGTCTTGTTAACTTGATAACTTGATAATAACGAACATATCTAACTGGGTAAGACCAACATACTCGCGTGTTTATTTAATAACTCCGTATGCTCGTTCAACATGCTCGGCCATTTCTCCAAACTTGCATCGGTCTGAAATCAATCGTATTTTTATTGTTATTATGTTGTTTCTCCTCCATCCATGCTGGTAAACCATCATAACCTCCTCTGGCTCCTCTATCCATGTATCCTCGGGCTTTCCATTAGAAACTAAAGTGTCTCACGCACTCTCACCTCTTTATCCGACTCGCCTGACCGTGCACCTTCCAATTCTCGACCTAAACGCCACCCACCTTAACAGTTACTCTGCTGCCTCTGATCCTCTGGTAGCCTGCTATATACGGCCTTCCTCGGACAACCCTTCTGACTAGACACAGCGCTCGTAAATAAGCTGGTGCCCTGCGCTTGGCTTTCTAATGGTACTTCAGAAATTCGGAGATCACGATTACGTTGTCACTTCCCAGTTTTTCTTCCACGAAAACAGAAGATGACTGCATGACTTAGTTTTTATTCAACATCGTCTGTGACTTACACATTTACTTTCTAATAGATCTATTCTTCTCTGAATGCCTGTATACAATACATGTATGTGCAAGTTGCGTTAGCGCATTTCCAAATATTGCATATAATACACAACGTCCGTTTATGTTGCGCAATTATGTCTAAGCACTATTTTTGTGACGGCTTATCTAACATAATATTGCCGACATTTCATCAGTATTGAGACATTTTGTATGGCTTTTTAAGTAAAATCAAATTAAGGGCAAGAAAGATCTTCATAGGACACTTTATCTACAGTATGCTATATGAAGTTCAATAGGTGAGTTCAAAGAGAATATTGAATAATTTCAGAATGATTATGTATACGCTGTACGGCGTGGCATAGACTAGGCTATATTGAATGCCGTGAATATTGGAGAGAGCTGAGATGTGTCCAAGGTTCGACCATTTCGACTCTATTAATAAAAGACTGTTTGTTACTGTGTATACAGCACACCAAGATTTTTTTACCAATTCTGTCGACTATTTGCGAAGTGTGATTCGATGAGGCTCGTACTATCGATTCGCTCTGTTTGTATAGTCATGTTAAGTCGATATGGAACACACCACACAGTCTTTAATTTGTTAAATGCGACTTATAAACCGTTCAGTGACAACTGTAGGCTACTTCACTTTTAGAATTCTATACAGAAGATTCTCTACACTGTACAGTGTACACCTACGAATCAATCAGCTTTTTGCTCGAGATGAGGCACCGATGATACCAATTATAAGATACTTCAGAGTTTAATATGTTATCGTCAATACACACGAATCCATCTTTTTTCATAAACTAAGAAAAAATCTTTGCGTCTGTTCTTAACAATGCATTTTGAAGTGAGCGTTTAAAGGGTCTTTCCACTAAATCAGCAGTCGAGCAGAATAATACAAGTCGGTCCATAACTCAACTCTGTTGCACTAGCGTGGATCTTTCAAAAATCGCGCTAAATCCTGATCATCGCAACATGAGTAGACTCTATAGGTTTTCCCCCACGAGTGCACACTTGAAAAATGACGCACCATCCGGTGATGTCACCCCGAAGGCATTCGATGCGAGACGGACAACCGCACCCAACAAGCCAAGAATCATGATTATTGCGTGTCAGCTATGAGAGCAAAGAGTAACCAACCAGGCATTAGCGGCTATCTAGCGGGTGATCAAGCGATGTATGAAGACTTTAGCAAACTGATGACAAAACTATATGAAGTCATTCAAATTTTTATTAGAAAAACGCGCTTAAATTTTCCAGACTTATCAGCGTAAAATTACGTCCACGAATAGAAAAAATCACTTTGAGATAATAACTGATTCATCGGTAGGCTATAGATAAAGCTGCTCTAATTGGGAATCACTAGGTTTGTCTGATGCAAGGCTTATTTTTGAAGAAAAACACAAGTATAGGCCTATAACACGCTATATATAGTGAAAAATATGCTATTTATTTAGATTCCTAAGACCTGCTCATACTCTAAGCATTCATTCATTCATTCATTCTTTTCAGATATTTATATAGCGCCTCTTCAAGAGTAGCTACTCAGAAACGCTCTCGACCCAACCACGGCTAAAGAGAACAGTCTTAAGAGCAGAGTAAAACGTAGTCTCAAAGGCTCTAGGCATTAGACGTAGTTCCACAGGGTTGCAGGGTCAACAACAGAAAAGGCACGGCGGTGCGCAATAGAAGCGCGTGACCGGGGGACAAGAAGCTCATTGCCTGGCTCATGACTCAGACAGTGGAAATGGCTGACAGCGCAAAACAGTGCAAATACGCTTGCAGGTCATCCGCGTAGGATTGGCTCAGGACAGAAGAAGCGGCAAGGAGAGAACCAAGATCGGCAGAATAAATAATATATATAAAGCTTTGGTTCATAACAAGGTATATTATTGCAGGTATATATTTCCCCAATTCCCAAGCTATAAGTTCACTGCAGAGAGAGGGGGTAACACGTTGGTCCGTTATCTAGAGACAAGATCGACGCGGTTCCCTCATCAACCGCCAGAATTCGATTGTATAGTGTATACCTTCTTTATTGCAATCGTTAAGGTGGAAGCGCAGACAGGCTCTAAATAAAAGCGACACAGCAACGCATTAAACATGTAAACACACAGATTTACAAAATATTTAAATTAAAGGCCATTATCTCCCATATGGATAGATCATCTGCACCAAAATGCAATAGCGAAGCTTGGACACTAAAATATTGCAGATTTTATATGCTGTAAATTCTCATATTTTATCAGCTGTTGCACTTGTGTGGTTTCCGCATTGCGTCTTGGAATACAGGCAAAAAGTTTGCAACTATTGTGCAAAATTGCTAAATGAATTTGAGCATGCTGCAGTTTACAACTCCACCACTGGTTTAAATCAATAGCCAGTACCAGTCCCAAGCCTGGATAAAGGAGAGGGGGTCGCTAATTGTCTTTGTTAACCCACAGTGACGTTAAACTGTAACTATATACTACTATTGCTGCTTCAGTTTACACATTGTGCAAGGAGTTCTGGCTGGATGAAAAGGTCAAAAGACACCGCTTCCTATAAGTATAATTGTTTAGTAAATGGCTGTTAGCCAGAACTGCTATTCCGCGCAACCTTTAGCCTACATGTACAATTGTACATATGTTGGCTATACGTTGAGCGGAGACCTACATTATAATTATATCGGTTGTAGCTTGGTTCGAGGGCAATCAATAGTCAGTTCTAAGTGACGTGCTTTGAGGCAAACTGAATAATATGCGGAAGATCAGCCCTGTCCATTTCACACAGCGATAATATACAGATGGTATGGACCAAAAGGAGTTAGAAGCGTTATGGTAGAAGTCGCATTTACGCTGGCCACATTATTAACAACATGCCCATTTCACACAGGTAAAGAAGTAGCAGCGATAATTTACAGATGGTATGGACCAAAGGGAGTTAGTTAAAGCTGGCTTATAGATCTGGCAACAGTTCTTCACACAAACTGTCTGCGTTGACTTTTATCCTCTGTGGACCTTCTTTGGTAATTGCCAAATGGCAATTGCCAGGATGGTCACAAACGTTAAACATCTGTCTGCTCTCTGCCACCACTCCTCAGTTGTCGTTTCTTTAATAGCAATTGCGACAATTTATATTGACCCGTTTATATTTACAAGGACGCCTGTCTGTAGTAACTGAAATCACATTGCAGTGTGTTCAATGGACAAGTCACCAACCGCGCTCCATCTATAGAGCAATGGATCCGTGGAGCAATGGGTTTTATAAGTCTTTTGAGGAAGGATTGAAATCGCAATCTGCGAATGGCGGTTCCTACGATTCACGCATGGACTATTATTCAGGAGCAACGCATTTACGTGAAGTATACGCTTAATCCTGTTGGTAGCTTTTACACCCCTGCAGCCACACAGTCTTTACGGAGCAATAGTTATTAATCTTTTCGCCTCGTTTGAATACCGGAACGTCCTTCGAGATACTATGTCATCATAGGATTATTGCGAGTATCGACCTGTTCATAAGTAAGGATGAAATCGTTTGCTAAAGTCATTCATCAGAGGTCTATTCGGTAGGAGTCGCCACAGGTCGTCGGACACAATGGGTGACGTCAAGTGTTCGGTCAAGACGTCGTTGCTATGGTGATAGTTGCCATGGAGGCTGCGTCGCATCATGTGACCGTAGAGGGCGGCCGTGGCCGAGAGCATTGTGCGCCCCGAAGACCCTGGGCGATCGGCAGCGAAGAGCGGCCTCATGTCGCCCGAGGAGGCAGCCAAGGGATGAGCCGATGGGAAGGAGGCTGCTCCCTGTCGCCAAGGGACCACGGAGGCGGCGTCCAGGTATGCCAGCTCCAGTGGGTCACCGCCGGAGAACTTGGAGATAGAGGCGAAGCTGTGACCTGGTCTAGGGAAAGCCGCTGCACTGACTGGATCGAGATATTTGGATCGAAGTCCGTAGTCTCCAAAGTATCCAAAGGGAGCGTCGTTCGGGAAAGGAGGTCGGTGGAGCTGACAGCCGAAGCAGGAGCCGAAGCAAACATCGCCCGTTGGCATCAGTTTGCCGTTTGGGTCTTTCGGGATGTTCGGCTCTTGCCAGAACGATGCGGGCAGACGCCGCAATCTCAAAGGAGTCCCGGGTGGCCGTTGAGTCTTTTCGCCTCCTCCTGCTGAGGACGTGGCTCTAGGTTTGTCCGAGGACTCACAGGGAACGTCGTTGCTTTGACTGCTGTGGACTGGTGGCCTAATTTCGTGTTCCTGCGAATTGTTGCTGTTTTGATCTGTTTTATTCTGAGGATTGGAATTACCATCGCTGTTTATCTGAACGGTGGATGATGATCCACTGTTCTCAGAGGATGGACAAGTAAGAACCGTTTGCTCACCGAGACTTGCTCTTTGCAATTTGCATTTCGATATTCCATTGCTAAGTCGGTCCTGTTCAGTTGTCAGACTACGATCCATGCCGAGCCCTGCAATTGAAGATCGACTGTAGTCAGTGGTAGGTAGTTCCGTTCAACAGATCGTCCGATGTTCATGTGTATTTGATAATGCTGCCGACGATTTCTTGTTGTTGTTGCTGGTGGCTATGATGACGATACAGCAGACTGATCACAAATAATTAAAACGATGAAATTCTTTTGTATGTATAAAAATTGTCCATGTTGAGTCTGTTTCTGTTGTAGATCTACAGCATCTGCAATTTTCTACATTGGCGATCATTGAAAGATTCTTGAAAATCGGTTCCAACTTTGCGCAGAGTTCACTCGACGTTGATTCTAAATTGCTTAATTATGAAGCTCCTGAAATGAAAACAACAATGCCATTAAGTTACTTTGGGACCAGTACAACATTATATAGACACCTAATTAATTGGAGTATATTATTTTAAATGAAAGAATAAAATTAATAAGGTTGAAATTTTTGACATGCTTAAGCATTACTGGTCGACCATATCATTACAGCCTAACTGCCACTAAAGTCATTTTGATGCATTATTACATGTCAGGACCCCACCATCGTAATCTATTGGATATCATCTTCATTGTATCACCGCTCAGGGACTCACTTATCGGGGTTGGAGGCCTAAGACTCATTCTGGGGTACCTGAGCAACCGGAAGCGCTTCTAAGTAGTCGCCTTGAAGGGACAGTATACAGATCCTCGTGATGAGTGACTGAACGAATTAAATATGTGATGTGATGTGGTGTGATAGGACACCGTATGATGGGATACGATTTGATACAATATATTATGTGATGTGATTTTATGTGATGTAACATAGCATAATATAACATGACATTGCATGATAAAATGTGATTATTAAATTTAACTCTATATAGTAACTGAGTTCGATTAATATTGATGACAACAGACTTGGATCCGTTAGACTATAGGTCTACCAATGACAGCGTAGACGTGTAACTGAGTTTCTCAGATTCAACGGACATTGACGCAAACTGGATTCACAAAGATAAACTGAGTGAAGAAAGACATTGAGACAATGAAACAATAAGACAATGAAACAGCGAGACAATGAGACAAGCGATCAACAATAGCGAATGATGAACCCATGGATAAAAAGAAGAAAGAACTCTACAAATAAAACTGTGCAGCAACAAGCTCAAGATTAGTTGTACTCATTCTTCTAACGAAGATGACATCGACATCCAAAGAAAATATAATCTAAATTTATGCATTCTAATAGGTTACAACTTTGAAGACGCACCACTTGCAGCGCTTAGCAGTTTAATTAGTTTTGACCATTATTATCACACTAAAAAATAATACGGGTTTCTAACAGGGAAAAACTATTCTACATCACTAACATTAAGCAGATTTTTCACAAATTTAGGATAGAATTTCCTTGGATGTCGATGTCTTGTCTGGCTGATTATTTAAAATTTATTCTTGCAACTTCTAAAACTCCATTTAACGAGAATTGGTGATTTTCGTTAGCAAACGTGTGATAGAAACATTGAAGGTGCTTCGTGATAAGAAATATGGAATGATACAATATATCCAATCTGACTAAGCAACATGGATCCTACAGGGTAGAGTCAGTCTTCAACAAAATTAGGGTGATGAACTGATGATATTATAGCCTATAAGACCTGCAGTATATGCTCAAAGGCATTTCTAATGTCCATTGAGTCACTGCAAAGAGAGATATGATAAAATTTATGTCAAACAGAAGTATCCTATAACCCAATGATAAAGAGGGAACGAGCTATGTTTTCCAAAGACCATCAGTCAGTTAGTTAAGCTTTTTATGTGCAGAGCGTTTTAGACTAAAACCATCTGATGATCGACACAGTCATTTCATCACTGCAGTTGCTCACGCGTGTAAACTAGTGAGTGGCCTGTTAACCAGCACACACGTCAATCTACACGCTGCTGCCCACCCACAGCATAAGCAGATTCAACCCACCTGCTGCCGACATATCCACCAACCGTCCGTATGTCTAGTTGTCTACCTGTCCGCTGCTCTTCGCGCCTTGCATAAGATACGCATAACACAAAGAAAAGTTGATTGCACCTTAACAATATCACCATAGAAACACTGAAGGACTGGATTCTATAAACTTTTGCGAATTTTCTATCCATCCATGATGGTGACCTGACAAAATGGTACAGACAAAATGGCA
>OX457039.1:29850785-29874410 GCA_949752735.1 Lumbricus terrestris
TAGCTCTTCAATCCGAACAGAGATGCCATCGCTAACCGAACGGACGAACGAGATCGCTAAACGGTCATCACCCATGTGGGGCGCGGTGATGTAGTGGGTATGTTCGTCGCCTTGCAGCCGCAGGGTTGCAGATCCGAATCCACCTCAAGTCGCCGCGTATAGGGACCATGGGCAAGTCCTTCATTCGCAATTGCTCAGCGCTTCGGCGTGAAACTCCGATGCAGTGTCCGCTCTGTAGTCGGGAGCGCCTCTGAGTAGCGCTTGAAGGGGCGCTATAACAAGTGCACATACGAACCCATCTTGCCATCAGGCGCCGACGAATCATCGATTTAGACGAACGAACGGATGGAATATCAAATGAACGGAAGACATGTGGACGGAAGGATACAGACTTTAAACAGTGAATGGGGTTCTTATCGGCCCCCATGCAACCAACACGAATGATCTGATGTCATTGACGATGACGTAGAATAGATAGATGGGACATTAGACTGGTCCAAGAGACTATGGTAAAAAATCATCTTGATCAGAACTATCCTCCACAAGTTTAAATCTGTTCTACCTTTCCTAAGTAATATGTAGACCAAATTTCAAGCAGATTAGAGCACTTTTAGAGGGAGCTCAAAGTTTTACATCTCTTAATAATACAGTTGTTTAGTGAGAATTATTACGCCATTTCTAAAACTCGTAAAAATTATTACTAGAACTGCTTACTTACTTAATTTTGAACTGTTGGGTTCAACTGGTGTTTAGAAATACCAAAACGTCATTATTAACTATTCGTTGATTTTTAGATTTGAATTTAGATGTTGGATTTTTAAAATAAATTTCTCTTCAAGAAAGTTGTGCAAACTGTCTACTTAGGCTATTATGAATAATTATTAGTGCATTTATGAGAGTTGACTGTAAAAGGAGTTTCTGACACAGCTGGTAAAAATAACAATGGCAAAGACAAGAAGCAGTTCTGAAGTTTGGCTGATAGGAAAGGGCACAGAGGAACTGTCTGGCTCGCATCTTCCAACAAATGAGTAAATGTACCAGACCGAGGTGCCACTCACATTTTTGGAGCAGTTGCACAGGCTCTTGTCCATAATGTCAACACCATGACTTTGTCAAGAAGTTCCATTCGACGATCACGCTACAAGAACCGGGAGGCGGAGGGTGAAGTCATGCACAGGGAGGTCATTGGCAATATGCCTCTGCTCATGCATTGGGATGGCAAACTTCTACCTGACTGACATTACTGGCAAGAAAGAAACAGTCGACAGCATTGCAGTACTCATCACCGGTGACGGGGAAGAGATCTTGCTGGGAGTTCCAAAAATTGGCCGTGGATCTGGTAAAGAACAAGCCGAAGCCTGTCTGAGCACACTGAATGACTGGGGTCTTCAAAATCGAGTTCGTGGAATGGTGTTTGATACAACTGCCAGCAATACTGGTCTGAATAATGGTGCCTGCACCTTTATTGAGAATGCACTTGAGCAAGAATTAGCTTGGGTGGCTTGCCGCCATCATGTCATGGAACTTCTACTTGCTGCTGTTTTCGGATCTCTATTTGGATCAACTGGAGGACCATGCGTTGCTATGTTCAGGAGGTTCCAGCAAAGCTGGCCCAACATTGACAAGACGAATTATGAAGTGGCTTCCGATGACATGTTTAATGCACACACTTCTGGTCTTCAAGAAGAAATGGTGAAATTCTGCAAGGCATCGCTGGAAGGATCACATCAAAGGGCAGACTATGAGGAATTCTTGAAACTCAGCTTGATCTTCCTAGGTGGTGAACATGGGGCAACAGTTTCCTTTTGGGTACCAGGAGCATTCCATCATGCACGTTGGATGGCAAAAGCCATATATGGCCTTAATATATTTCTTTTCCAGCGGCAGTTCTCTCTAACTGCCAAAGAGAAGCACAGTGTAAGGGAGATGGCACTGTTTGTCAGCCTCGTCTATGTTCGGTTCTGGCATGAAGCTCCTCTGCCTATCAGAGAGCCACTTAACGACCTATTACTACTTGAGGAAGTTGAGGTGCTCAGCAACTATCCAAATGTCATAGTGGCAAAGGCGGCCTCGACTGCACTTGGCAGGCATCTCTGGTACTTCTCAGAAATTTTGGTTGGCCTGTCGTTGTTTGACGACAGAATTGGAGCAGATGTGAAAGCACTGATGGTGACAGACCTCGGCCTTCCACAGGCCATAAGTTCCGTGAAACACCTCGACCGTCCTCCTGAACCACTCAGCTCTCTTGGCCTTGCACCTTGCTTCACAGAGAGAACAACTATCATCTTTGACATTCTGCACTTGATTGGAAAAGAGAAGGATCGAAGTTTCCTGGCAAAGGATCCTAAAGAAAGGCACGATGATCCCTCGTACCATGATCTCTGAGCGAGCCATTGCTTTGATGCAGCAGTACAATTCATCGTTGACAAAGAATGAAGAGCATAAGCAGTTTCTTCTTCGACTCGTGAAACGCCTCGGGAAGAACTTTCCATCCTGCTCCAAGGTGAAGGTTACAGAGGAGAGTGAATGACACTGAGTGCGTTATTCAAGAAGAGTTCTAGTGTGTATATAACAACATTGTACATTTTGAAACCTTTTAAATTCATTGCTGCAATTGTATATTTTAATACAACCCATATTCTATTTTCTGCTATTCCATGCAGATTACCAATTTCATGCCTTCAATGGTGAAATACCATGACCTTGAGCCCCCTCTAGATATTCATCAATCGCCCTCAAATTTGGCAGATGTAATACTGGGCAGACATAGAACAAAAATAGGGTTGTGGAGCACAACTATGAGGAGGTTCATTTTTTTGGACCAGTCTAATGGGACATGCATGAATGACGACGCATTTTCGTCGGACTGTAACAGAACTTACAGAAGTATAGGCTACGTCAAGTCTTCCTCATTCGGCTAAGTGTTGGCAAGTGGGCAAGAGACTGCAATTGATCTTAATAATCATTACCGATGAAGGCTATATGAACAACTATTGGATGTACGTTGAGAATAGTCGCCATCCATGAGAAAAGATGTTGCAATCGAGCATATGTATACATGATGTACAATGTATGTATGACGCAGTTGCAAGTCGACCGGTTGAAAGGAGACTATACAAAGGAAGTCTTGCATATTTTTTGGCTTTAAAGAATATAGATGCAACTTTGTATCAAATTCTGCAATAAGCCGATGTGATTTATAATCATGGAACAAATGGTGGAACCTGCGTTCATCAAAGATCTTTTTGCCAATGCCAGTCAATGTTTTTATAATTTGTGTCGAATAATTCTCAGCAAAATACATCTAAACATTTTAGTAAATCCATAAAGAACTAAAGACGACATTGTTTCTGTTATTACATCTAACTTTGAACGCACGATCTTTACTTGGAACTTAACGCATGGCTCTACCTTTTAATTGAGTGTCTTAAACTAGGTCATGGGCGCCTTCACATAGGGACAAGAGAGGGGACTTGCCCCTCCCTGGAAATTTGACACCTATTTTTTAACTGCTTTTTTTGTTTCTAGCAAATTTCTTCACATTAGAGAATGAATAGTGATACCATATAGATGCACCAAGTAAAACAAAGAATTGTAAAAAACATGCTTTTATTTTGAAAAGAATTCATATCCCTACTCATCTGATCGTACACCTTCCAATCCGAAATGACACACACCTTAGCAGTTTCTCCTCTGCCCCTTTGACCATCGGACTCGAACCTATTTCTGACTATCCTTTGTACAGATTTATGACTCGATGCAGCGCTTGATCGTGAATAATCTAGTGCTTGGGAATGACTTTGGAGTGGTGCCTTAGCGGTTTAGAAATGACGTTTAAAATATAGAAGTAACTTGAGGGAGCACTTGCCCATTGGAAAACCGACAGTTATTTTTAATTCATTTATTCATTCATTCTATGCATTTATTGCACCTCTTCAGAAAACAGCTTCTTAACTAAAAACTATTTATTTGCTAACAAATGGTTTTACACCAAATAATTTGTTTAAATGATAAAAAGCGAAACTGAGAAATTAACTTTAAGAAATCTCTATGAAAAATACCCATGTATTTCTAAAATATCCTGCTTTGTATTTCTCAATCTCTTGCTACAAAAAATTCAACTGTGACCACTGTGTTTTGTCCCTCCTGCAAAACTTTCTGGGGCGCCCATGGAATACCGGTAAGCTAATTCCACGATTTGACTATAATTTGGTGATTTTACTGCAAAAACTTGAAATATACCTAAACATAATCTAGCATTGAAACCCAACAGACGAACGTGCTCTTTTAATTAATAACTGACAGTAGGCCTACTTTCAAGACAGGTAGACCTAAGAAAATTCTGTATTACTTCCATACAACATCAGTCTCTCTTTTTCAACAACTGCTTCTTCTGTGCATGGACCTACTTATCGTAGCTGGCGGTGTCTGACTATAATACTGTGCGTACACCGTTAAGTGGCTGAGCAAGATTTCGTCAGCTTTCCTCATTCGTCTGTTTTCATTATCTTCTAGTTAGTTAGTTGCGTCGAAGTTGCACCTGTGTCTTCAATCCGTTTTGCAATCTGAATTCCTCCGCTTATTTACATACCTAGATTCTTCGATAAATCCACGTGTGCCGTCGACTATGACGGATGCACCCCATGCGCACGCATGCACTCTATCATATTATATGTCCGTGCCTCTACGTACCTGGATGGGCTTCGGTAATCTGCCTGGCAGAAATCGACGCTCAAATTAGTAAAATATAGCCGACGAAACTCAGGCTTCAATTAGGCTGGAAAACAAACATAGAATTCCACAGAATCCAGCGCGAAAAGGAAAAGTCGTTGTATGCGTCATCCATGACATCTGCATGCGCTAGCACCTGGCGTGCTCGAGATGCGTAGGCTATATATACAGTTAGGGCATATTTCGGCCCAACGCCGTTCACACCTGTCTATGAGAAATCCCCTTGGCTGGTGCTTTCTCAGATGCCAGGTTTCAGTTCATCGATGGCTTCAATGAAGGGCAGCCATGCAGCCATGCAGCCATGCTGTAGAGATGGATGAGGTTCTGAGCAGATGTCGACTGCAGGGAAAGTCGCCAACAACTTCAGGAATCTGTTGGGTTGAAAAAGGATCAACGTCAAACTGTATGGCAGAACCAGTTACCATAAAAAATATATTAGCTGACTGGGAAGATGGATGGACTATTATAGAAGGAATGAATGGATGGAGGGAGGGATGGATGGATGAATGAATGGATGGATGAATGGATGCATAGATGAATGAATGGATGAATGGATGAATGGATGGGTGGATGGATGGATGAATAGATGTATAGATGAATGGTTGGATGGATGGATGGATGGATGGATGGATGGAGGGATGGATGGTTGGTTGGATGGATGGGTGGATGGATGTATGGTTGGATGGATGGATGGATGGATGGGCGGATGGATGGATAGATGGATGGATGGATGCGTGGATGCATGGATGTATGGATGTATGGATGTATGGATGTATGGATGCATGGATGTATGGATGTATGGGTGTATGGATGTGAGATGGATGGATGAATGGATGTATGGATAAATGGATGTATGATTGTATGTGGATAAATGGATTGATTGATTGATGGACTCAGAGGACGTTAACATAATTCTTTCCGTTGTAAGAATAGTCGACTTATGTCTGGCAATCGAGCCGACAAGAATGTAGTCTGAATTGCAGGAATGACAGTCCGGCATACCTCCGCCATGGAATGACAGAGTGATTGACATTTTGATAGCATCGTTGCATAGCAGTTCGACGCAAAACAGTTTGACCGATTGGCTGCAAGGTTTTAAAAACAGCGCTCCATTCCTATACATACGATATACAGCCTCCAGGTTTCCTCGTGTTGTATTTCAGCACATCCAGAACAATACTCTGGAAGTTATGCAAGTTACAAACAAACTGGAACTTAGAAGACACAATGGAAATCCAATCATAAAGCAAGCGTTTATCTCGCGGAGTTGATGACTTAGCAGGCGATTGAATTCTTCAAAGCTAATTATCGACTTAATTGTTCTGTTAATATCTTTCTTTCTTTAGGAGCACACAGCATACATGTAGAAATTGTAGAAGGGAAAAGAATTACTAGACTTAAAACCACTGATCTTTTCTTAGTTCGTTTCAGTTGTGTCCGTTTCATGCACTAGAGTGCATAAAACGGACACAACTGAAGTGTATCAAGTGTAATATGTGATCAGTCCAAGTCGTCCAATTGAGAATCTCATTCATTTTGATTGTTGTTCTGTATACGATTATGCTCTTCAGCAGAAATATCGTTCGATCAATGAAACGAGGATTCCGCGAAATGCAGAGCAGCTGTTGAAAAATGGATGCAACAGACGAATGGAAAGTGGAAACCTTACTCTGCAGTACCTAATAAATAATTTCTAATCGCGATTCCGCTTTTCACCGATGGATCCGCTTCGAACCTGAAAAGACTTCTTTGTACTCTTCCGCCTCTATATATATTAGATGCCTGTCACTGACTATCATCCGAACGATCGACGAGTGAGATTGCAGATGATTGCGCTGCATAACTTGTCTGATTTAACTCACATTTTCCAGATACCAGCGTTCTGTTCTGCCATATAGATTCAACGAAGTATACAGGAGGGGCTGGCGATGTAAATACCCGACACAAACGGGATCGTTTTATCATCAACGCCGCCCGTAAATACACCGGTGAAGCCATGCGTATACACAGTCTACAGACAGCAATGCCAGATTGCTGACGGCGGCGGCTGTGGCGGCGGCGGCGGCGGCGGCGGCGGCGGCGGCGGCGGCGGCGGTGGGTAGGCCCCATGGATGGCAGCCGCACTGCACTTCGCACCAAATCATCACTCTTCGTGTGCACAGCTTCGCGGACCACTTTGTTAGCATAAACACATTTATCACGATGGCGACGTCTGATCTGTCTTTTATTGTTTTGATTTATCGTCGAAAACGAAATTCTTCCAGATTGTTGCGGAGTGTAATAGAACCGACGATGTGATGATGTTTCTCGTTGTTATACTGACATGAAAATCAGAAGTTATTCGCATGAACTGCGCGTAGGATTTAATCACATCTAAACAACGTTTGTGCATTTGTATACGTGTATGTGCAAATAGTAGCCAGATATTGATGATTTAGAGTTTACGGGTGGATGAAAGGTCCAACTGTATACACAGGAAGGAATGGTTGATGTGGAGGAAACTGCCGCATTAGAGAGACGCGGAATAATGGGCAGAAGAAGCGAAAGGTGACGAGACAGGGTCAGAAAAGAATTGAAGCAATGAGACAGAGCGACGCCGTTGAGAAGTGAGAGATTTATGGAGAGTAAAACTCAGTGGCGGCGCCAGGATTTCAGTTTTGGGGGCTGAACCCTCGTGTAGGAAATTTTCCATTTTCATACGCCAAAATAATTTCTGACAACCTTTTTTGTTTTTTCTAGTCATTTGGTCGAAATCTCATGGATGTTTTATGTTAAAACCCGGATGGCCCTTTTTGTGGGGCTTAGCCCCCCTTAATCCACTGGTAAAACTGCATGAAACAAAGACAATTAAATGACGAGCAAAGAAACTATATAGTCAGAGGTCGGATGATTAGAAGGAGAGAGAGAGAGAAAGAGAGAGAGAGAGAGAGAGAGAGAGAGAGAGAGAGAGAGAGAGAGAGAGAGAGAGAGAGAGAGAGAGAGAGAGAGAGAGAGAGAAGGAGGAAAGCGGCTGACAAATTGCTAAACGGAATTAACGAAAGGAGAAAGAGAAGGAGAGAGAGAGAGAGAATGAGAGGGACAGAGACAGAGAGAAACAGCGAGACAGAGAGTGAGAGTGGCAGACAGAGAAAGAGAGAGAGAAAGAAATTTAAAAGGTCAGAAACCCGACTGAGAGACAGAGAAATTAAATGAGTGCAGCGTGTTCGTTAAAGAGACCGAGAGAGACACAGAGAGACAGAGACAGTGAAAGAGAGACAGTGGAAGAGAGAAAGAAAGAAAGAGTGAAAGAAAGTGAAAGAGAGACAGACAGAAACACAGACAGCGAGAGAAAGATGGAGAAGAAAAGAGAATGAAAGAAAGAATAGGAAGAAATAGAGAGGAAGAGGGAGAGATAGTCGTATACAGCGAGAGAGAGAAAGAGATACGGAGAGAGAGAGAGAGAGAGAGAGAGAGAGAGAGAGAGAGAGAGAGAGAGAGAGAGAGAGACAGAGAGACAGAGAGACAGAGAGAGAGAGACAGAGACAGAGACAGAGACAGAGTCATACAGAGACAGAGACAGACGGAGACAGAGACAGAGAGACAGAGAGAGACAAAGACACAGAGAGAAAGAGAAAGAGAGACATACTGAGAGAGACAGAGACACAGAGACACAGAGACAAAGAGAGACAGAGAGAGTCAGAGAGAGAGAGAGTGAAAGAAAGTAAGAGGAAGCAGACCTCCCACTTCGTCTGTCTACTATACATGTATATTGTATACTGCAGTATCTCTTGCATATATTCGGCGTTGACTGAACGGACGTCGGTCTTGTTCGCGTTGTTCGGCGAGAGCGTTGAGTGGTATTTAGTGATGGCATTCGTTGGCATTCTCTCCAAGTCGCCACCCACTGCCGCAACCAGACAGGGCGCCGAAGGAGGCCTGGCAACCGACCCTAACAGCCGCCCCTCCACCCGTCCCACCAACCGCCCCTCTACCCGTCCCACCAGCCGCCCCTTCGCTCACGGCGATAACTCCCTGGCGTCACGACCTGCTGCTGACTCATACCTCCAGAAGCCGCCGCAGCAACTAATTTCACCTGCAGCTGCAACTACAGCAGCCGTCGATATATGAGGAAAGATTTAACCAGCGGAAGGCGACATGGCGGTGGCTCGATGGTGATAGGCGCGCGTGAACTTCAGAATTAATGTCGATCAGGAATGCGTGAAGTACATCAGGAATACATAAAATGTCTACATGATATATGAATTATATTTTGCAATGTCTGCGGCCCTTCAGAACTCTAGCTGCTTACCTGGCAGGCATGCGGAGAGGCACACACCCGTGCACTCACGCAGTCTGACAGCCAGGAAGACGTCCAGGTAAACCAACAGATAAGACGGACGGCTGGAGAGACAGATCGACGCAGACAGACAAGCAGACATGCAGATGCACTGTCGTAGGAACATGGACGAACAAACAGACTGATTTATATTTTGCAAAGGTTGACAGAATCGAATTAAAACAAACATAAAATTATGATCCGCTGGGAGAAAAAGAACCAAATCTGAAGTTCCTTGACTGAATAGTCTATGCCCTGAGGTTTGCCTTGGGGCATGTTTAAAAAACTTTATCTTGATAGCCTATGTCCGAAAAACGTGCCATGGCTGTAATGCCAAAGATGGATAATACATGTAGCTATCTTTGAAATGCCCTTTTGAAACAACGAATTTATTTTTAAAAAAACCACTGCCATGAAGTAAGTCTCAGAGATCTTTAATAATTTTTGGTTGTCGTTTAATGACTTTTCCATATGTAGCCTATAGGCTACGTGTACGTGGGCCCCAACAGTTACTGTCCGAGTCTATTAGACCACGACATCATTGTGAATACTGGATAATATTTATGATTAATTAAAAAAACTGTAAGCCTATCAAAATAAACTATTCAATGTGTGGAATCAGCAAGAGTGTATTCTGTGCTTGTAAAATACATACGCACTTCAATAGTCTGCTCATAATTCAAATTTAAAAAATTCAAATTATAACAATAATCAATCCTTCCTTCCTTCATTCCTTCCTTTACCGTTGTCGCCTCTCTTTAAGTCCGTCTCATCTCTTTGCAGAGTCTTTCAGTTACTATTCCACATCCTCCTCCTCCTCCTCGTCCTCCTCCTCCTCTTCCTCCTCCTCCTCCTCCACTGTCTCTCTTTCTATTCCTCCTCGTTCTTTATTTACTTCATACTTAATCCTAAATAGCAGCCATACGTGCTCCCGTCTATCCGTCCATCCATCCATCCATCCATCCATCCATCCATCCATCTAATCTGTCTATTTATTTACCCATGCATCCATCTATATTCACCAATCAATCTGTCCATCTATCCATCTACCCATCTATCTATTCATGTATCCAACTATTTATCCATTTATCTATCATTCAATTCATCTATCTATCAATATACTATTATATCCTATCAGTATATAGTATATATATATATCGGTCTATCTAGCTGCCTTTATGTTTTTTTTATCTATCTATAACTCTCTCTCTCTCTCTCTCTCTCTCTCTCTCTCTCTCTCTCTCTCTCTCTCTCTCTCTCTCTCTCTCTGCGTCTCTGCCTCTAAGTCTTTACCCCTCTCCCTCCTCCACTCTTTTCGTCCCCTCCACTCTTTCCTCTTCCACTTCTCGTCGCTTTGGTGGAACGACCACCGATCGTGGAAAAGCCACGATGGCCATCAACGGGCCATATAACAGATCATACGAATGCTTATTTACTGGCAATTAACGTCCGATGGCAGATCTTCCGCCTTGAACCACCAGAGTCCCCGGGAGTTTCAAAGGAAGCACCCTCCGGCATGCACAGTGAAACCAGTCGCAGGAGGAGGGTGCATAGAATGCAGTCTACGATGGATGATGATGGTCCGGGTTGTTTACGAAGCCGAAGCCCTTTCCATGGATTTCAAAACGAAGCTGATCAAGGTGAGAACGGAACAGAGATTGCATGCGAACGCCGTTGATTCAATAGCAAGTTGTTTACACATGGCGCGTGCTTTTGTTTCCCTCCTCCTACGAGTTGCGCTGCCGATCAACTTTGCGTTTGCTTAATAGATTTTTACAAGTTTTCTGGACTTTCCTCTGTTAGGCGGCCACATCAGGGAGAATTTCTTTTCCCTTTGCCACCATTTTCACTGGTTTTGTCAACAACGATGTTTGACACAAAAGTCCGAAGAGTAGCCCAAACGATAACGAATACAACAAGAGATGGCTATAATTGGAACAATGTTTTAAAAGTTTTTTTAGATTAATTTTATGAAGCACTAATATCACATGTAGCCTAATACCCAAACGTTGCTGCTGTTATTTGTATCCACTGGATAGCCTATAGTGTCTGATACACAGCTCCCTCGTGCCCTAGCTGTACATAATCTAGTGATTACAGTCTATAATAATTAGAATGCATCTAGAGTTGGTGGTGGATCCAAGTGAAAGGTCAAGTCTTTGCAGTTATAGGAACCCTCGTAAGTTCTGTGCCCAGTTTTCGAAGGATTTTTCATCCAACGCTCGAACATGATTGTTTATTGCATCCATTGGAAAGACACGTCATTAATCATTAGAATCTCCCACTTAACATGTCGATATTGAGCACCAGATGGCCGAGCAATCTATGGGTCATCACCCTTCAGCTATACTAAGCAGAAACAGGCTGAACGCTGCTTTACTCACCGGTGATGGTTGTTGTTAGACTAGAACTATATGTATATACGCAAGAACTGGATTTACTATAACTGGAGTAGGCTACATAGACTACTCCACTTTCATCCACTATGTTGGCAAAATGTTCGCCCTGCATCGGATGTATTGTCCTTCAGGTCCAAATGAAACTGCTGCATCTGTGCTGCTCTCATCCGTGGACTGTTTCTCTGTCTTCTTCGATTCTTCTTCATTTACAGTTTGGCAGGACGCACCATGAAATTTCTGATTGCATGTCGACTTTGCATAGTAATCAACTTAGACTTATAATAGTTATTTAATTGGTAGCCTAGTAAGACTCCTGATCGTTTGCTTTTCATGAATTTTACATCAGACACTGATGCTACGTCTTCAGACATCACTGTCATTATTGTCCAACGTTCGAAGTATGAACCGATGACGCACCAAAGCCAAAGCCTTAGTCATATCAACAACGTCCAGAAGATCTGTCAGAGACAGACAGACAGACAGACGGACAAACATACAGATAGACAGACAGGCAGACAGACAAACAGACACAGGCAGACAGGCAGGCAGACGAAAAACAGACAGATAGACAGACAGGCAAACAGACAGACTGACAGCAGACAGACATGGTTATCAGACAGAGACAGAGACAGACAGAAAGAAAGAGAGTGGGAAAGAGATAGTTAATGGTGTATACTGTATACTGTATAAGCAACGTGAATATGCACAGATATAATTATGGTTACTTGCATTAAAATTACTGCGAACGGCTCAAATTCAATCAGCTCACTGCTGATTCGATGATTATAGGTTTTTCATGCTCTCAGCTCTGAACTCATCTGTAGTCATCTTCCCATGAATTAGTGTATGATCCCTCTGGATATAATAGTATACGCGCAATGCACTAATCATTATCAGCACTATATATGTATATATAAAATATGTATATATAATATATATATATATATATATTAAGTCTTTATTTTTATTTCGTCAGCGATGAGATTGGGCCGCGTGCGCATGAAAACGACTGAGCCGACACGTTATCAAAATGGGCGAAAAGTAAGAAGACCTGAGGATACACGTTGCTTGAAGAATTTTTCTATGACGTATCGTCGATGAGTCAGAGATGATTCTTGACATGTTCATTGTATGACGGAGATTCATTCTGAGCATTTTTATTGCGTCCATTCAACAGGATTGGGCGCCCGCAGAGAGAGGCAAAAAGTGGCACTGCCCTCCAACAGAGATATTATAATGCAGAGATATGCAACGATTGTTTTCAGACAGAAGATTAGGCTATTCGCAGATATGGTTACGATTGTCTTCAAAGTGAAGAGTGACGTATATACATATGTAGTCAAACATAGATCCTAGATAGAGTGACGTATATAGTCTAACATAGATCTGGTTACAATAATATTGTTCTTAAATGGGATGAGTAGGCCCTATAGTCTAGATACAAACGTAGACCTGGTTACGATTGTTCTCACACAGAAGAGCATACGTAGATATGGTGACGATTGTTTTCAATTAGAAGTGTATACGTAAATACAATGTAGATATGGTGACGATTGTTTTCAATCAGAAGAGTATACTTAGATATGGTTACGATTATTTTCAAACAGAAGAGTATACGTAGATATGGTTACGATTGTTTTCAAACAAAAGAATATAAATTATGTAGACATGGTGACGATTGTTTTAAAACAGAAGAATATACGTAGATATGGTTACGATTGTTTTCAAACAGAAGAGTATACGTAGATATGGTGACGCATTGTTTTCAAACAGAAGAGCACATATACGTAGATATGGTGACGATTGTTTTCAAACAGAAGAGTATACGTAGATATGGTTACGATTGTTTTCAAACAGAAGAGTATACGTAGGTATGGTGATGATTGTTTTCAAACAGAAGAGCACATATACGTAGATATGGTGACGATTGTTTTCAAACAGAAGAGCACACGTAGATATGGTTACGATTGTTTTCAAACAGAAGAGTATACGTAGATATATGGTGACGCATTGTTTTAAAACAGAAGAGTATACGTAGACATGGTGACGATTGTTTTCAAACAGAAGAGCATTTGTAGATATGGTGACGATTGTTTTCAAACAGAAAAGCATACGTAGGTATGGTGACGATTGTTTTCAAATAGAAGAATATACTTAGATATCGTGACGATTGTTTTCAAACCGAAGAGTATACGTAGATATGGTTACGATTGTCTTCAAACAGAAGAATATACGTATTGATATGGTGGCGATTGTTTTCAAACAGAAGAGCATACGTAGATATGGTTACGATTGTTTTCAAACAGAATGAATATACGTAGATATGGTGACGATTGTTTTCAAACCAAAGAGTATTGTCTATGTAGGTATGGTGACGATTGTTTTCAAACAGAAGAGTATACGTAGATATGGTGACGATTGTTTTCAAACAGAAGAGTATGCGTAGATATATGGTGACGATTGTTTTCAAACAGAAAACTATACGTATAGATACGTCAACGATTTTTTCAAGCCGAAGTGTATAGGTCTATACATAGATATGGTGACGATTGTTTTCAAACAGAAGAGCATACTTAGATATGGTTACGATTGTTGGTCACGATTTTCTCAAACAAAAGAGCATACCTATAGCATTGATTTGTTACAGTTATTAATTCGTAAAATGGTTACGATAGTTTTTAGATGAAAGAGCATATACATATAAGCTATAGCTACAGCATTGTTTTCTTACAGAATGTATTAATACGTAGATATGGTTACGATTGTTCTTCAACAAAAGAGCATACCTATAGTCTATAGCAATGCTTTCTTACAGAAGATATTAACAACGAGCACACGTAGATGTGGTTATATAATCATGGGCGTCCACACAGAGGAGCAGGAGGACTCTTGCCCCTGGAAAATTAACACTACGTTTGGCTTTTAACTAATTTCTTCGTATGGTGCACTAATGATACACTGATTTAAACTGATACATTTGCATTTAGAAATCTCTATGAATGATAGGCCCATGGGCGGAGTTTGATTTCCGTGCCTGGAGGGGCTAAAGCCTTCTGGGGGGGCTAAGCCCGGGAAAAGATACCATTCACACGGTTTAAAAAATGAATCTGGGTCTTCTTGGGGGGGCTTAGCCCCCTGGCCCCTGATAAACTCCGCCCATGGGTAGGCCTACCCATGTTCTTTATATCCTGCTTTTCATTCTTCATCTTCTTTGAAAAGAATTAGCTGCGACCATCGTGTCAATATTATTATTCTATAGCAATGCAATCGTGCCGGACTGCCGGTGCAAGTATCACTGCTGATTTCAACACACCGTAAGCGCAATGCTTCGTTCTTTATACGAGCTTTGGGCTGTGGTTCATCCATGCAGCAGCGATTTACAAGTCTTTTCTCTTCAGTCGTTTTTTTTTATTCTTGCCTGAACTTCAACCATGGTCATCCGCAGAGGATTTTGCAGAGGGAAAACACGATGGTCACGGTTAATTCTTCTGTCTTCTATCAGTATCTATCTATTTGTCTGTCTGTCTACATGTCTGTCTGACTGTCTCGTCTGTCTGTCTATCTGCCTGTCTGCCTGTCCGTCCGTCCGTCCGTCTGTCTGTTTATCCATCTAAGTGCATCATTCGCCTTTAAATTTGAATGAACTGAATATTGTTTTCGTACAAGTATTGCTTCTAATTAATTGGTGGTAAGGTTAATTTTGGACCGTTGAGATATCGAAGATGAGGTTCAAACGAGGAAACCATCAATGCCATCGTCATGCATCTAGGTCATCGTCGGTCAGAGGTCGTAGGTCAAACCATCGTCATGCATCTGGGTCATCGTCAGTCAGAGGTCGTAGGTCAAACCATCGTCATGCATCTAGGTCACCATCGGTCGGAGGTCGTAGGTCAAACCATCGTCATGCATCTAGGTCACCATCGGTCAGAGGTTGAAGGTGAAACATCCTAATTCAAGCGATGCAGCTGCGCATGCGCAGTTGGTCGAATGAATTGGAGGATGCTTTCGGAAGTCTACATATTAGTACATAAGTCTTGCAACTCGGCACCCACCTCTTCTTCTTCTTTTGTTGTTGTTGTTATTAGTGGTAGCAAGTGGTTAGGACATCATTCAAGGCCCAACGCATAGCATTGCGGACGTTTTGATTCAAAAGAACAGCTTTATGAGTCGGAGGAGGAGCGATGCTTTTTCTGTCCGTCTGTCAGTCCGTCTGTATCTATGGGTCTCTGCCCGTCCTCCTTCATATAGGTGGCTACAATTAGACAGACGTACGGGGAACACCGAGGAGTGTCTGCATGGCGTAGGATTTAGCAGAGACACCTGGCGATCCTCGCGTTCCTTCCCCTCCCTCCCCTCCTCCATCAATCGAACGGACGAACGTCTGCAGCTGACGACAATCACCACCGACAAAATAACTGCTCGATTGCATCGGGCTCGATAAGAATAAGTTACCGTATTCATTCTATGTTTATTTCAGTCTGCAGTGCCTAAAGTGTGGAAAATAAGTGCCTGGACGCCCCTTACCACTCCAAAAGAAGTGTCTTGACGCCCCTTACCTTTCCAGTCTGTGCTCGCCAATAAGTGCGTTCAGATTTTAAAACAAGTGCATGAACGCCGTCCATGACCGTCCAGGCACACTTTGAGATCTGATTCAGTCGTCAGTTGCGCTATATAGACTCGTAATCGTTGTCGTAATAGTAATCGTGAAACTTCTAAAGCGCCACTCGAAAGCCAAGCGCAGGGCACCAGCTAAATCTCTGGCGCTGCGTCGAGTCAGAGTAGTTGTCCAAAGGGTACCGTCGGAAGGTGGTCCGCGTTTGGATAAAGCAGAACAACTTTAGACGCATCTTGACAGACTAACAGTACAGTAGACCTTTAGTGAAAGCGATGACTAGCTATGATATAATTTCCTCCTAATTTATCCGATCTTCCGCCTTCCAACCTTTCTCGTCCTCAAGGACACCAGCCTCAACAGCCGCTCTCTGGCTGCTCTCCCTGGTCTCTCTGACAACCTGACTCGGAACATCGACTGGAGATTTGCGTATAATGGCTGGACACTGGACAGCGGACAACCCTTCCGACCCGGTGCAGCGCTCATCAGTACGCCTACGCTGATTTCACGCGCTTAGCTTTAGAGTAGAGCGTTGGAAACTTGAAGCATAATTATGATTACGATTGAAATAAATATCTATTTTAAAGTTATGGGGTTAGTTAAATATTGCAAACAAATAAATAAGTTGATAAAGTTCTCCCTGTTACGTGATCCATTGTACTTTGAACTAAATGCATTGATGGTCAATTTCATGACAATTTGAAACCTTGAAAATGTTGCTGCCAATAGACATAGTCTAGATACAGTGCAATGCGCAGTCTACACAAATGAAAATCGGCTTTAGGCCTACGTGAAAAACACCCAAGATTGAGATTGTCTATTTAATATAGGCCTGCAAAAAATTATCTTTGTTATAAAAGTCTTTTAAAAAATTTCTTCTCATTTCTAAACAGCCTGAAAATCGATAACTAAAAGCGTAAAATGTACAACTATTTGCATCCAATGCGATGTTCTGGTTTCCGTTGGAAAGGAGTGGCACGAAACCATACAGCTGACGGTGGTGGCTGCATTCCTGGCGCTTCAGAAGCGACCGCCTTCTCTGCCCGACGGCAAAGCGATACACCTTCAAACGAACGCAGGACACGTGCTTCGCAGATTCGAGGCAGCGCCTGACATACCATCAACGACCGACCGACAATAGATCATCTCGATGTCTATGTAAACCGTCTGCCTCCTCCTTCTCCTCCTCCTCCTCGTCTTCCTCTCTTCCTCCTCTTTCTCCTCTTTCTCCTCTTTCTCCTCCTTCTCCTCCTCTCCTCCTCCTCTGTTCCTCTTCTTCTCCTCTGTTCCTCCTCCTTCTCTCTTCCTCCTCCTCTCTTCTTCCTTCTCCTCCTCTTCGTCCTCCTCTTCCTCTCTTCCTCCTCTTCCTCCTCTTCCTCCTCCTCTTCGTTCTCCTCCTCTTCTTCCCCTCCTCCTCCTCTCGTCCTCCTCCTCTCTTCTTCCTTCTCCTTCTCCTCTCCTTCTCCTCCTCCTCCTCCTCTTCCTCCTCCTCCTCTTCCTCCTCCCCTTCCTTCTCCTCCGTCTCTTCTCCTCCTCTTCTTCCTCTTCCTCGTCCCCTCCTCTCTTTCTCCTCCTTCTCCTTCTCCTCCTCTTCTTCCTCTCCTCCTCCTCTCTTTTTGCTCCTCTCTTCTTCCTCCTCCTCCTCTCCCCTCCTCTTCCCTCCTCCTCTCTTCTTCCTCCTCCTCTCTTTCTCCTCCTCCTCGTCCTCCTCCTCTTCCTCCTCCTTCGTCCCCTCCTCCTCTCTTTTGCACAACAACCTCCCACGAAATCCCTCTGTCGGCTGCGGCGATGGCATTTATTGTTTTGAAGGGTTGCAGTGTTTCTTGCAGTATTAATAGGAAACACTTGTCGCCGATGTCATACTCATTGCTCATTGCTCAGTCAGTCAGTCAGTCAGTCAGTCAGTCAGTCAGTCAGTCAGTCAGTCAGTCAGTCAGTCAGTCAGTCAGTCAGTCAGTCAGTCACTCCCTATTATATATATATATTACAAACACAGAAACCAGATGGCAGCGGCAACTCGTCCTTTCTGCTCGATTTTTTCTATCTGCCATCTGCCATTATCGACCCATTCTGCAAATCACAGTCATAGATCCAACGCAAGGCATCTCTCCAATAATAGTCAATACATTACATGTATTCTAACTCCATGCATACATTGCATAGCCTATTCGTATAATAGGCCTCATGCATACTCTGTTTTTAGCAAAATTAGCCTAAACTCTAAAGGAACACAAATGTTGCAGCCGCCTTTGACCAAAATTAATAGTCTGTCTTATGCAGGTACATGTATCTGTTGGATAATTGATTCGAGTTACCATCGTTTTAAAATGTTATGAACGAATCATTTGTCGTGAACCGTGTGTCGGTGAATCATTTGTCGGTGAATCATTTGTCGTGAACCGTTTGTCGTGAATCATTTGTCGGTGAATCATTTGTCGGTGAACCATTTGTCGGTGAATCATTCGTCGGTGAATCATTTGTCGGTGAACCATTTGTCGGTGAATCATTT
Source organism: Lumbricus terrestris (assembly GCA_949752735.1). Classification (NCBI taxonomy): domain Eukaryota; kingdom Metazoa; phylum Annelida; class Clitellata; order Crassiclitellata; family Lumbricidae; genus Lumbricus; species Lumbricus terrestris. The sequence continues at coordinate 29,869,352 of OX457039.1, forward strand.
GTCGTGAACCGTGTGTCGCGACACAGGTTGATAAAATTTTACTACCACCAAAGAAATCGCCCAGGGTTCAATAACATTGTTTAGACTCTTATAGTAAGAATGACATGACGACACGTGTTTCATTAATGATTCTGAATTAAATTTTGTGCTCTGATGCAGCCGACTTAATAAAGGAAATACTTTACTCTCTAACTTAGCAAATAATTATCAGGAAATGTTTGGATCATTGAGAAAATTGCGTGCATGTTAAGCGTTCATAGATTACATGTACATGTATATAAATTCATAATGGTTTGAACCACTGAGATATAAACTTACTATATCTTATAATATTATTTTCAATGGTTTGGACAAATGCTGCACGTGATTAACATCGGTTCCATGATTGGATAATATCTGAACACGTCATAATCTCGCAAACGAAGGGTAGGTCTACTGATGACGTAACATCCTGATCAATTTGCTATGGTAACGTAAGTTTTCAATGCAGGCGTGAAATTAAATTTTGAAGATTTCTTCCGAAATGTTCTTTCTAAAGTCGATTTTCGATTGATTTTCGGTGTATTATTTTTATGAAAATGACATGCCCACTGTTGAGAAATATGAAGATCAACGAGGTAGGCTAATCGACTTTACAAAATTAAACATTTTCTTGGAAATATTTGATTGGACGAGCCACCATAACCGTTAACGCGTGAAAAATTACATTGTTTAAAGCAAATGTTTTGCATGTTTTATTTCGATGGTTGCATTGATGGCACCAGCGATACACTTTCAGCAGATCGTGTCACGGTCATGGCAGTTAGGCCTATCAGAACAGACAGCCTAGCAGAACAGACAGTCTGAAATACAAAGACAGATGAGACTGGATTGGATGATAACAGATGAATTCGGAAAGTTCAAAGAAGATGGCAAACAGCGTGTGGTATATGGCGACGTCGAACATTTTAGCTAGACCATGTAGAATTTAGGGTGACCATTTTCTGGCCATCAAAAACCGGGACACTTTAAAAAATATCAATTGTAGTCCTAATTCCTAAATTGCAGGGCCACAGGCTTACGATCGAAGGCCTAGTCTTATAGGCTCAATTAAATTTAATGCTGAACATAGATTTCAGTGTAGAAATATAGGCTACAAGCTGCTCTTGTCCTCAGTGCACTTAGTGCATCACTCTTTTACAGGGGCGGATGCAGAAATTTTAGAAGGGGGGGGCAAAATTTTCGGTCTTGGACAGGGAAAAATTTCGTTTTGGTCACCGAACAAAAATCTGATGACCTTTTTGAGTCATTTGTCGAATTCCCAAGAAAAAGATACCATTTTCCCCGCCAAAATAACTGATGACCTTTTTTAGTCGTAGTGTTCCTAAACTCCTGTGCGGACCTCGTGGGTCGTGGGGAGGGCCTGCGAAACTACTCATGGGGGGGCACGTCAACTTTCCGAGTCAAAATAGGTAGTCAAATGGGGGTAGGGCCGGATTTGCCCCTTAGATCCGCCCCTGCTCTTTTGTAATAGAGAACAATCTCTCAATCGCTGCCCAGTGGGTGACCTAGTCCAGAGGAAGATTTAATGTTTCTGGAGCGCACAGGAGCGTCCGGTGGACGATCGCCGATCGAGGCGTTCCGCCCCGAGCAGTGAAACTGGGTTTGGGTAGGAAATGTGTCCCTGACTATCCAATTTTGTAAAAATCCACATTACACTGAAAGCAATTTAAGTTGTCGAAGGAAATTGGTCTATTTCAGTGCTGGCGTGAGCGGTCGACCATTACGACCCTGGCGCGACCTGCCGGTCGATATAGTTCTTGAGTCGCTATTTACATTTAAGCCCCTAGGCCTATTATAAAATCTTTCTCGTTACTCCTTGATAGTTCTTTGAATTTATCAACTGAACTCACTAGCCTACTAAAGATGTAATATAAATACTCCATATAAATTGACAATTTCTCTTTCGTTACGACTTGTTAAGGTTACGAACTACAATTTGTTCTGTGATTTACATAGAAGTGACGTTTTCAAGATTCAAATTTCCTTCTTGCCAAAAACCGGGACAATTTGGCCCTTTTCCCTAAGTCTTCGGGACACCGGGACGCACCACGAAAAACCGGGACATGTCCCGGAAAACCGGAACGTATGGTCACCCTAATATAGATATATGAGGCAGATGACAGAAGAGGAAAGCCTGTATATCTTTCTGATATAATATTATTGTTATTATTGCTAAACTATTAATAGCACCAATGAATAAAAAGTATAAGCTTATGAGCTTATGACATCACGTCTTTGAGTGACGTCACAATATAACTGAAAGGGACTGCTCAACATTTCAAAGCAAAGGATTTCTTCTGTAAGGCACGTAAAATTTTGTTTTAGAATTTAGACGTTTTCGCTTTAACAGCTGCACTCAACTTTATTATAATTCTCCTTCGATTAGCTCAGCATTATTTAACCGACAAAGCGGTTCGTGTTTCTTGCAATATAGACTATCGACGTTTGGGGTCGATTGAGTAGGCCTAATGGTATACTAACACAATTGGCATGGAGAGCAGAACATAATTATTGTAATTATTTTAGTTTTATTTCAAATTGACACAACGCACAATGACTAAAAATAATAGTATGACGGACGATCACAGGAGTCGAATATAGTTGTCGACAGCCAACTGGGCATCCATCACGTCCTATTATTCATTTCACCGTCGCCACCTACCGATTCGAAGGTTCAGTGGACCTTGGAGGAGAGTTAGCGGGAAGCGATCTCCTTTGTCTGTACGCTCTTAGTGCCAGGGTGTTGACCATTACCATAAATCCACCTTCCAAAATAGATAACATCAAGCATAGGAAGCAGGATCGAATCCCGTTACCCTACAAAAAGAACCACTCGGCTTATCATTCGCTAGAGGGCGATAGTAAAAAATTATTAGGATGTCGCTGGTTATTGCATGGCTGTTCAAATTCGGATCCTGTACAATAACTTATGATCAGCTGCTCATTAGGCTACTGTAATTTGTTTGTATGTACACTTGCTATAGCGCCCCTTCAAGCTCTCTAGGGGAGATAGGTACCGAAATAACCACATTTCAGATGTTTTGGGAAAAATGATATAACTCCATTGTGTTAATTTTCAAACTAGAATTCAAGGTAGGGAACTAATAAAATATTTGTTTATCAACCATATACACAATAGAAAGCATTTATAACATTCTCACAAAACCTAAAAAAATTAAAATTTTGTGTGCACCTCTATATTTTTTTATGGTTATTTCAGTACCTCATTAGGTACTGAAATAACCAGGGTTGTACTAAAATAACCATTGGTTATTTTGGTACATCCAAGTTACAAAATCCACTCTGCAATGGTTTCAATTATCTAAAACAGAACAAAAATACTAAAATAAAGATGCATAACAATGTTTCATATCAGATATAACCAAAATACCAAAAATACTTGAGTATTTCAAATGTTTTATAGTTAAGTCAGTCATTTATGGGTCTATCGATGCATCGTCAGAATCCGTTGATGTTGAAGCCTGTTATAGTGCATGATAGCCATGGATGTTGAAGGCTGTTGATCGATGATATCCTTTGACGTTGAGGCCTGCTAGTGCATGATAGCTGTGGATGATGAAGACTTTTGATCGATGATATCCATTGATGTTGAAAGCTGTTAGTGCATGATAGCTGTGGATGATGAAGACTTTTGATCGATGATATCCATTGATGTTGAAGCCTGTTAGTGCATGATAGCCATGGATGTTGAAGGCTGTTGATCGATGATATCCTTTGACGTTGAGGCCTGCTAGTGCATGATAGCTGTGGATGATGAAGACTTTTAATCGATGATATCCGTTGATGTTGAAAGCTGTTAGTGCATGATAGCTGTGGATGATGAAGACTTTTGATCGATGATATCCGTTGATGTTGAAAGCTGTTAGTGCATGATAGCTGTGGATGATGAAGACTTTTGATCGATGATATCCATTGATGTTGAAAGCTGTTAGTGCATGATAGCTGTGGATGATGAAGACTTTTGATCGATGATATCCATTGATGTTGAAGCCTGTTAGTGCATGATAGCTGTGGATGATGAAGACTTTTGATCGATGATATCCGTTGATGTTGAAAGCTGTTAGTGCATGATAGCTGTGGATGATGAAGACTTTTGATCGATGATATCCGTTGATGTTGAAAGCTGTTAGTGCATGATAGCTGTGGATGATGAAGACTTTTGATCGATGATATCCATTGATGTTGAAAGCTGTTAGTGCATGATAGCTGTGGATGATGAAGACTTTTGATCGATGATATCCATTGATGTTGAAGCCTGTTAGTGCATGATAGCTGTGGATGATGAAGACTTTTGATCGATGATATCCGTTGATGTTGAAAGCTGTTAGTGCATGATAGCTGTGGATGATGAAGACTTTTGATCGATGATATCCGTTGATATTGAAGCCTGTTAGTGCATGATAGCTGTGGATGATGAAGACTTTTGATCGATGATATCCGTTGATGTTGAAGCCTGTTAGTGCATGATAGCTGTGGATGATGAAGACTTTTGATCGATGATATCCATTGATGTTGAAGCCTGTTAGTGCATGATAGCTGAGGATGATGAAGGCAGCTGATTATTTGTTATCTTTAGCAAGAAAACTTTTATTTGGTCCATATTTAATAGATATATAATTATGTACTTGGATAATGAACATACTCACTTACTTACTTTTATAACTACATATATATATATAAAGATATTACAATGCAAACATATATTTACAGGAGTTAAAGTCTTAAGTTTAAGTCGAACTGCAATAAGCAACAGTCAGAGTTGCACTGAAATAACCATCAGTACCGAAATAACCGGTTATTTCGGTACCACAAAACCTGGTTATTTCAGTACGACAAGCGCCTGTTCAAATCAAATGTCAAAACGCGAAACCATGCGCGAAATTGGGATACCTTTAGCATATATATCATTAGATGGACCATTAATGGTTGCAAATACAAATTTGCAACAACATTCCCCCAAAATATCACCGGCAAACTTGAAAAATTCCAACAGCCT
>OX457039.1:29874610-30262110 GCA_949752735.1 Lumbricus terrestris
GCACACAGAGTGTCTGAGTGTGGTATGGCGACGTTGAGCATTTTAGCCAGACTATAGCCTAATATATATGAGGCAGATGACAAAAGAAGAAGAAGAAAGCCTGTGCATCTTTCTGACATATTGTTATTATTGCTAAGCTATTAATAGCACCAATGAATAAGAAGTAGGGGCTATGTGACATCACGCCTTTGTGTGACGTCATAATATAATTGAAAGAGGCTGCTCGACATTTCAAAGCAAAGGATTTCCTCTATAATTAATTCACGTAAAATTATTGCTTTCGACGTTTTCGATTTTATTACAGCGACACTGGACTTTATAATAATAATATCCTCCTTCGATTTGCTCATCGTTTACCGACAAAACGGTTCGTGTTTCTTGCAGTAGCCTATCGACGTTTGGGTTGAATGGGTTCTATTGAGTAATGGTAGCAACACCATTGGCAGAAACACCATTGGCGTGGAGAGCAGAACATATTATTATTGTAATTATTTTAGTTTTATTTCATACTGACACAACGAAGAATGATTACAAATAATAGTATGACGGAAGATCACAAATTATTACAGGAATCGAATTTAACTGTCGTCAGCCAACAGGGCGTCCATCACGTCCTATTACTCATTTCACCGTCGCCACCTACCGATTCGAAGGTTCAGTGGACCTTGGCGGGAAGCGATCTCCTTTGTCTGTGCGCTTTTAGTGCCAGAGTGTTGACCATTACCAATGTGTATTTTGGAAGATAAATTTATGGTAATTTACCATAAATTTATCTTCCAAAATAGGTAACATCAAGAATAAGAAGCAGGCTCGAATCTCGTTGCCCTCCAAAAGAACCACTCGGGTTGTTATTCGCTAGAGGGCGATAGTACACTGATTATTATTAGAACGCGGTTGGTTATGTGGCGTCCGACCCTCAGCAGACAACGCCTGCGCCGCTTCCCTCTTGCCGTCGGCCGCAAACGCCTCTGAATGACCGGGTCGGTCTTCCTCGGTGGCCCCTGCACCATCAAGAGTCTCTGACAGCCCAAGACCCGAGAGACCCGCGCTCTTACCAGGATTGCCTGGATCTCCCGAGTCGCTGTCTGCGCCGTGCGCGCCGTTGTCGCTTTCACTGGCGGTCGAAGAAGCCCCTGACACCGACGCCTGCGACCGGGTGTGCAGCGCCGTATCGTCGGACCCGCTCTCTGCCGAGTCCGCGGTCGCCGAGTAGGCGACGTCCTGAGATGGAGGATGGCCGACTCCCAACACAGGGTCCGTTGTCCCACCGGCAGAGCGGCCTCGCCGTGCGCCACCCGTCGCGCCTTCGGTCCTTGTCTTCTTGCCCTGTTCGTCTTTACTCTTGCGTACCATGCTGCACCGGGCAGCCACCGAGCCCTCGCCACCGACGGGGACTACTGAGCGCATGCCCTTTCCCGGCAACCAAAGTGCCTGAAACCAGGACCAATCCAACGGCCCCAGGCCGAGGATGCGCCACGACCGTGTTCTCATTTCGGTAACAGTGAATTCCACGGAGAGACGGCTCACGCTGCTCACACGCTACCGGGCAGAGTCGAGCTGAAGACCGGCAGCAATCGAGACCGGCAGCGGCCGAACTCCCGACTTTAACACTTAGCCTGTCCACGGAACACGCACCGCCGCCGTGTACCAAGTACGCGGTGCGCTTCCCGAGTGCTCGCCTCACTCGTCCCACGTCCAACGGCAACAACCGGCGCCTCACCGAGACTTAGCGTTCTCGGGCGCTCGGAAGAGCGTCGTGGTGGATGCTGGTCGGTTCACGGGAAACGGAGGAAAAAAATAAAAGACCTGGCGGTCTTGGGGAACAGGTATCGGGTAGCCCCGTCTCCGAAGAGACTTATTTATTGTCGCTATATTCTACTGGCGCCGTTCGCCCTAACTCAGCAGTTACGGACCTCAGGTAAAAACCCTCGATAACACTTGGTCTTTACTCTCAAAATTTACTCTGCTTCCCACGCTCCTAGTTTGCTAAGGCCACAAACTATCCTCTACCCGAGGGGAGCGGTAACTCTCTACTGTACCAATATATATTACCCGAAAAACTTGGTGCCCCTGCTTTACTAATTCGAACGTATATCACCGACACGTCGGCTTCATGCGCACCCGTGGAGTCACCACTCTCCACTACAGAAGACCCGTAACCTTCACGTTACGCTCAAAAGACTCTCAACGATCGCCAAGACGGCAGGATCGTGAATGCAACACGTAGCTTCCCTGGCAGGTAGGAGCCCAACCCAAGCCCTGCAGAATCACTAACACGTGTAGCCAAACGGTAACCGGATACTTCACCAGGGGATTTCACCCTATGCAACTGTAACACTTCCGCAGACCAACGGAGCTGCAGCGTCTCCGGCCTAGTAACCCGTACCCCTGAAACAGAAGATTGAACCCCGAGAGATCGATGACAGAGTGACGAACCCCGACAGATCATCTACCCGAGCTCTCACAACCGCGTATATCAGGATCGCCCAATTATGTTCGAATGGCCAATGCCAATCATGTAGAGACAGTCGAACACAACCGATTTAACTATGAACGAATTCACGAACACAGTACGTATGGAGTAGTCGGCAACTACTCCACGTTATAAGCAACGCACCGTGTGGCAGGCTTTATTCCACCGGCAACACTCTATGCTTTGGCTTAAAAGCCCCCATCGGTCTTCCGTATACAATGACCGAAACCTAAATTTTAACGAAACCGGTTTCAGTTTCTTTTCTACTAAGCCAAATGGCTACCTAACGAGAGTCAGGGTTACTCCCGCCATTTACCCAACAAGTGATATTTTACGTGTACTTGCCTTGTGGCCTGTCCGCCACAGTTATACCCCATATATTATGTAATATACTATATGTGGTTATACCGTTATTGCTTGGCCTTTGTATACAGTCAAATTCGGCTCCTATCGCGCTCTGCATGCGTCGTAGCGATCGTTTTATTGTAACAATCTCTGACCGACTTCTTTGCAGTCGTTATGTCATTGCTTATTAAACAAAATTTAATAAGCTATACATGTATGTGACGATTATCATTTTAGTCAACGAGAGCCAAGGGCGGATACAGAAATTTTCGAAGGGCGGGGGCCAAAATTTTCGGTGATCTTTGCACCTTTTTTCGTTCTTTGTCGTCGTTTGGTCGAAATGTCTGGAAAATAATAACTGATGACCTTTTTTAGTTATCAGTCATCTGGTCGACGTAATCTCTGCAAGCAATGAAATAATATGCTATGACCTCTCTAGTCTCTACTTTTCTCTCCCGCTGCTTGTTGAAACCAAATGGGGGGCCACGTCTTATGCACTTTTGAAATGGGGGGGGCATGGCCAGATTGGTCCCCTGGCGAGAGCGATGTTCGGAATCTTGCGTTTTTATACAGCGTAAGTTTGTTCTCATGTTTTTGTTGATCTAAACCTGTTAAAATATGTTGAAATAGTTGAAGGTGCTGCCTATTTGAAGCTTTTGGATCGCTCTGCAGTGCCCACAACTTGACTGAACGGGTTTTTAAGATATCTGTATGAGATGTGATATATTTTCTTTAGTTGCAAGATCTACCGATCGAGATACCTGAATGTATCCTTGTTAAAGCCGTATCTTTGGAAGTGACGGATATATGAAGATGTCCAAAGCTGACTAGAAAGAAGCAACTGATCCGGTGACAAGACGACTTAGAGCGTCTGTTCGCAATGGATCATTAGCCTTACGACCAACTTTCTTCTAAAATGAAGTAGGCCTACACAGAGCTCTATATGACACTGGTTAGTTCTTTAAAAACTTACTTTGTTTCATGTGTTCGCTGATCTAAAAGCTGAGGTGACGGTCAACATGTAAGTAATTCATAAGCTACCAATGAGACTTTCATGGGCTTTCCATATTTGAGTATCATGATCAGTTGGTGTGATAGGTGACTGATCAGGTCTCTCCCTCTTCCCTGGTTCAGATTTAGCCAGGACCAGGCCCTGGTGCCCAGGGGAGACGACGAGAATGTACGGAATTATTCCCCCTACCATGAAACTTTCATAGGTGCTAAGTGATAGTGACCTCAGCTTAAGAAAGCTGAAGTCGCTAGCACTTTGCACCTATGGAAGTCTGGGAATAAAAGGTCTGCTTATTGCCCAACCCAATCTCACTCTATACCTGTCCTTCCCTCAGTCAGTGTGCTGTTGATAGCTGAATTGATCGTGGATGAAACAAGGAAACGAAATCTCAAAACAAATGTCCTTTGAGGAGGATGAATTTGAACCTCCCACATCTCGATAGCCAATCCAGCACAGAAACCAATGAGAGGCGCCCTTTCCTCGGCTTGGCTGCAAGCAATGCTTAAAGTGAGAACGGCCCACTGCTCTTCAGATTCTTTCTTGCCTTCCAATAATACTGGGATTGTATATTAAAGCGTATATTATACACTTTTCGGCGTTCCCACTGCTTACCGAAACCACTCTAACCACTGGCTATGTAGTGCATTATACAAAGTCTCATTATTATTACTATTGTTATTGTTATTGTTATTACTATTATTATTGTTATTATTATTATTATTATTATTATTATTATTATTATTATTATTATTATTTATTTTTAAAATGCCCCGAGGTATTTAAGATCCCTCAGAGATTTTATTACTAACTAGTCTACTTGTTAACAAACCAGCCCAGAATGGCCATTATCGTCGATTTCCTGCATGGCTAGCGACATGGGCGGAGACCTAGGGGGGGACAGGGGGGACGGTCCCCCCAAAGAAAGTGATGGGGGGACGGCCCATGCATTTGCCCCCCCCAATGTTTGAGCGCCAAGACTTTTTTCGGTGGCGAAAATAAAAAATTTCGTCGAATTTTTGGCCCAGACGACTAAAAAAAAAAAGTCATCAACTTTTTTGGCGGCGAAAATAGAAATATTTCGTCCAGATTTTGGCCGGATGACTAAAAAAAAAACGTCATCAACTTTTTTGGCGGCGAAAAAAATATTTTTTTCCCGAGATTTCGCCTGTCGTCAGAAATTTTTCAGAAAATCTCGCGTCTTTCCGTCCCCCCCAATTCTCGGCCCAGGTCTCCGCCTATGGCTAGCGAAAGTGCCTCTAAACGCTACTGCGTTAAACCGTTGTTTTGTAAGCGATAGACGTTGGAATAAAGAGGTTGTTTCCAGTGGGTTCTCCCGTAACGGTGCAGAGCTTTTGACCCAGATCTTCGTTGTCATTGTACATCTGAATAGCGTCAGGTCAACTGTTGGTCTCCTTCGGCGGATCTGTTTCAGAATAAATTCGCCCCTGCAGGAGACTATTCTCTTAAATAAAGTATCCGGGGGGGAAAGAATATCTCTGAACTGAAGTCACCACGGGAGACTCTATTTCAACGCGAGATAGGCTGCAATCATGGCATATTTATACTACACCAGACCAAACCGCAGATTGCTGTGCTAAATTATATTATTTAACGAGAAATTACGTACCCACATTATTAACTATTATATAGTATCAGAAAACTTTGTTCCGATACATAGTCTCCGGATGCAGACACTATATATAATTATCAACCAGAGAGACTCTGCTTGGGGATGACTTTGTATCGTGACACTGGCGTTTTTCACAGTCAGCGACTATTATGCGCTGGCATTGACTACCCCCAGTGGCCCACTTCGAAGAGCAGCACTGTCCATCAAAAGCCATAAACGAATTAAATGACTTCAAATGCTGCCACAAATCGGATTTCTCGCAGCGCGACTGTCGATACTGCAGCACGCCATGCTTTAAAACTTGTACCAGAAAGAACAGATAACATAAAATGAGGTGACCTTGGATAAAAACGTTGGTAAAGAGACATCATCATTAGCATCATCAGTTCCTGACCTCAGCTATTTGACGGTGATTTGCACGAATAAGTGATGTCCATTGCCCTACATGTAGGTCATTTGTCAAATCCATTTCTCCCTTTAATGTCAGTCCAAGTGATGATATGTACTCATCATCATTTTATATTATCTATCCTGCGTAGCCTTGGTCTGCCTTTGTTTCATTCTTCTTCGAATCTTGAATGCAGTGCATTACAGTTTTTATTGATGACGTAGTCGATGGGATTTCGTCGAAAATTTAGAAGTTTGCGGATTATTCAAATTTTTCAATTTTTTTGCTCCCCAAAAACAATTACACGTATGTACAAAATGGTTAAGATTATAGATGAATGAGTGATTAGATGAACAGAGAGTTGGAATTATGCAAAACTAAGCTTATGTAGAGCAATGTTGGATGAAGGAAGGGGAGGCATTGCGGAAAGATATATTGAGATGTTCAGATGGTCGCAGTATACTCCATGGTAAATGCTTTTTAATTTGAAAAAGTGCACTCAGTGATGCATATGGGAAAGAGAAACAATGAGATTTCATATTTGAAATGGAAGGTTGAAATGGAAGGTACCGTATATTGAAAGTGAATGAGGAAGAAAGGGACTTGGGTGAGATTTTGCGAATACGTACAAATCCTTCAAGGCAATGTCCTGAAGCATAAAATAGGCTAGCCCAGCTGTGGAAGTGATAAGAAGGACAATTGACGTAAGAGACAACACAATACTCAGGCCGTACAAAGCACTTGTTAGGCCGCAGTAGAAATACTGTATACGACATTGAACAACTGGTCAACTGGAACAAGTACAACAAGGAGCAACAAACAATGATTTGTGGCTACAAAGTGTTGAGCTAAGAAGAAAGCTGAAAAAGGTGTGGACTATAGCAGCAGTGGAGAAAAATAGGAGCAGAGGAGATAGATTATCATTGGAAGGGAAGCACTGTAGTTGGAGTGATTATGAATTAGCACCAAACATGGCAACTCGCGAACAGAGGTATAAATTATTAAAGAAGCCAAATGGAGGATTAGGGCTGACGTTCCTCAGTGCAGGAGTTATGGACTCGTTGAATGGTTTGGATGACAGTGCTGTCTCAGTGGACATTTGTCACGGTCTTTAACAGGATGCCACGTAAGCTGCTTTGTAAGGCGCCCTATAGCATGGCTGTGTTACGGCGCCTTATAACTTGCCGTAATTATCATTATCACTATCATTATTATTATTATTATTATTTATTATTATTATTATTATTATTATTATTATTATTATTATTGTTATTATTATTATTATTATTTATTATCAGTTTTATTATTACAAAAAATGGCCTATTAAACGTTCCAGGTGAAATTGCACTGGCTCCAACACAGACAAACATAACATAACAGATAATATACCGTATTTTAACCTCTTAAAACCCTTGTTATGTTTTTGTCTTGTTATGTTATGATCTTGACAAGCCTATGTTTCCCTACATTAACTGTGGAATGTGTACTGCCGATTTGAGAGACATTAGCGGTACTCATAAGTCGATGTCTTTCGCGGTCCTTATCATATAGTATGGTGTGAACAAGAGTCTGCATTTTTCAACTCATGCCGTCGTCAGAAGATCGGTTTCTCCAGTATTTACTGTCAAAGTCATAGTTCATTCATTTGCCTGTTCCCTTCGTCAAAAGTTTACTGTGGTTGGTCCTCCAATTGGAATTACCTTTCTCCCTATCTATAGATAATGGCTATTCGCTTTCACTAATCAGTCTCTCATTCTTCAAGAGCATTTCTCCCTCCACCCTAGAAGTGTTCGTGCATGCTAATAGTGCCTCTGAATAATAGTCATTATGCGACAGACGCAATATGAATCTATAGATATATAGGCTATTGTATATTATACGATGCGATCATTGAGTTATGATGTGGGTTGAAGAATTGGATCAGAGGGCGACAACTGTGTGCTTTGCCTGGGGTGCCATTTGGGCTATTGGGTCAGTCCTGGTCTGAACGTGTTTTCTGAGAACGCCGACATTCTTGATTGAAGTTGGAATGCGTGCTGAGTAACTTGATGAATATTTGTTTATGAACGTTTCATCATCAGCAGCAGCAGCAGCGACATCATCTTCTTATTTGCGTTCTTCTTCTTCCTTCTCTCCCCAGCCTCCTCTTCATCATCTTCTTCTTTGCGTTCATCATCATCATCATCATCATCATCATCATCATCATCATCATCATCATCACCATCATCATCAGCAGCAGCAGCAGCATCAGCAGCATCAGCAGCAGCATCTTCTTAAACGAACGCACATACACCGTCGTATTTAACTGTCGCGTTATGTCGACTGGTTTTTCAATAAAGCAAATATTATTACTTTCTTCTTCTTCATCATCATCTTCTTCATCTTATTCTTCTTCTCCTTCTTCTCATTCTTCACATCTTCCTCACATCCTTATTCTTCACATTCTCCTTCTTTGTTATCTATCCATTCTTCCTCCTCCTAGTCCTCCTCCCCTCCATCTCCTTCCCTCCTCCTCTCGTTCTTCATCTTTTGCTCTTCCTTAATACATCCTGTTGCCATGGAGAGCGTCACTGGCATTCGTCCGCCCCCCCACCCCGACACTCCCTCTTCTTCATTTCATCATTCGTTTAAGACATTTCTCTTCTTCATTTCATCATTCGTTTAAGACATTTCTCTTCTTCATTTCATCATTCGTTTAAGACATTTCTCTTCTTCATTTCATCATTCGTTTAAGACATTTCTCTTCTTCATTTCATCATTCGTTTAAGACATTTCTCTTCTTCATTTCATCATTCGTTTAAGACATTTCTCTTCTTCATTTCATCATTCGTTTAAGACATTTCTCTTCTTCATTTCATCATTCGTTTAAGACATTTCTCTTCTTCATTTCATCATTCGTTTAAGACATTTCTCTTCTTCATTTCATCATTCGTTTAAGACATTTCTCTTCTTCATTTCATCATTCGTTTAAGACATTTCTCTTCTTCATTTCATCATTCGCTTAAAAGACATTTCTCTTCTTCATTTCATCATTCGTTTAAGACATTTCTCTTCTTCATTTCATCATTCGTTTAAGACATTTCTCTTCTTCATTTCATCATTCGTTTAAGACATTTCTCTTCTTCATTTCATCATTCGTTTAAGACATTTCTCTTCTTCATTTCATCATTCGTTTAAGACATTTCTCTTCTTCATTTCATCATTCGTTTAAGACATTTCTCTTCTTCATTTCATCATTCGTTTAAGACATTTCTCTTCTTCATTTCATCATTCGCTTAAAAGACATTTCTCTTCTTCATTTCATCATTCGTTTAAGACATTTCTCTTCTTCATTTCATCATTCGTTTAAGACATTTCTCTTCTTCATTTCATCATTCGTTTAAGACATTTCTCTTCTTCATTTCATCATTCGTTTAAGACATTTCTCTTCTTCATTTCATCATTCGCTTAAGACATTTCTCTTCTTCATTTCATCATTCGTTTAAGACATTTCTCTTCTTCATTTCATCATTCGTTTAAGACATTTCTCTTCTTCATTTCATCATTCGTTTAAGACATTTCTCTTCTTCATTTCATCATTCGCTTAAGACATTTCTCTTCTTCATTTCATCATTCGTTTAAGACATTTCTCTTCTTCATTTCATCATTCGTTTAAGACATTTCTCTTCTTCATTTCATCATTCGCTTAAGACATTTCTCTTCTTCATTTCATCATTTGTTTAAGACATTTCTCTTCTTCATTTCATCATTCGTTTAAGACATTTCTCTTCTTCATTTCATCATTCGCTTAAGACATTTCTCTTCTTCATTTCATCATTCGTTTAAGACATTTCTCTTCTTCATTTCATCATTCGTTTAAGACATTTCTCTTCTTCATTTCATCATTCGTTTAAGACATTTCTCTTCTTCATTTCATCATTCGCTTAAGACATTTCTCTTCTTCATTTCATCATTCGTTTAAGACATTTCTCTTCTTCATTTCATCATTCGTTTAAGACATTTCTCTTCTTCATTTCATCATTCGCTTAAGACATTTCTCTTCTTCATTTCATCATTCGTTTAAGACATTTCTCTTCTTCATTTCATCATTCGTTTAAGACATTTCTCTTCTTCATTTCATCATTCGTTTAAGACATTTCTCTTCTTCATTTCATCATTCGTTTAAGACATTTCTCTTCTTCATTTCATCATTCGTTTAAGACATTTCTCTTCTTCATTTCATCATTCGCTTAAGACATTTCTCTTCTTCATTTCATCATTCGTTTAAGACATTTCTCTTCTTCATTTCATCATTCGTTTAAGACATTTCTCTTCTTCATTTCATCATTCGTTTAAGACATTTCTCTTCTTCATTTCATCATTCGTTTAAGACATTTCTCTTCTTCATTTCATCATTCGTTTAAGACATTTCTCTTCTTCATTTCATCATTCGTTTAAGACATTTCTCTTCTTCATTTCATCATTCGTTTAAGACATTTCTCTTCTTCATTTCATCATTCGTTTAAGACATTTCTCTTCTTCATTTCATCATTCGCTTAAGACATTTCTCTTCTTCATTTCATCATTCGTTTAAGACATTTTTCTTCTTCATTTCATCATTCGCTTAAGACATTTCTCTTCTTCATTTCATCATTCGCTTAAGACATTTCTCTTCTTCATTTCATCATTCGTTTAAGACATTTCTCTTCTTCATTTCATCATTCGTTTAAGACATTTCTCTTCTTCATTTCATCATTCGCTTAAAAGACATTTCTCTTCTTCATTTCATCATTCGTTTAAGACATTTCTCTTCTTCATTTCATCATTCGTTTAAGACATTTCTCTTCTTCATTTCATCATTCGTTTAAGACATTTCTCTTCTTCATTTCATCATTCGCTTAGGACATTTCTCTTCTTCATTTCATCATTCGTTTAAGACATTTCTCTTCTTCATTTCATCATTCGCTTAAGACATTTCTCTTCTTCATTTCATCATTCGTTTAAGACATTTCTCTTCTTCATTTCATCATTCGTTTAAGACATTTCTCTTCTTCATTTCATTATTCGCTTAAAAGACATTTCTGTCGCCAAACACGGGTCGAGTGCGCCTCTGAGTAGAGATCTTCGCGCCATACAACCTTCAATTGATTCATTCGCGGAATATCTTAGTAGAGTTATAGGCCTACGACGTGTCGGTCTCCTCATTTAAACTAAGTGCCTATATTATAGGTCTACTACCCTCAGCGTCGTGTATACTAGGAAAGTCTACAGGAGAGCAACAGGTGGTCTTCAATCCCAAACTTTGTATAACGACTCAGCCTCTGGGCTCATAAAAGCTTCCACTCGCTTCTTGGCAAGTAAGTAGACCTGATCTGCTACAACGTGCAGTAATGTCGACTGTGGTTTTACTGCGTTTCCAAGTCTGGTTGGAGGAGATGGATTTTGCGGGGAGATTGTACTTGACAAAGTACGTGTGATGATCAACAGGTTGGTCAACTGATGAGCAGGAGGGAGCAGTAAGGAGCAAAATGGAGCAGGAGGGAACAAGAAGGAGCAGGAGAGAGCAGGAGGGAGCAAGAGGGAGCAGGAGGGAGCAAGAGGGAGCAGGAGGTAGACCTTTCTCACAGGCGGAACACTATGTTTGAGTGCAAAAAGGCCAAATATTATCATGTTTGGCCTTGATTCTGTTTATGCGTCCATGGAGCATGAGCAGCAACTGCTCTTATATTTACACATGACTAGGTCTCTCTCTCTCTCTCTCTCTCTCTCTCTCTCTCTCTCTCTCTCTCTCTGTTTCTCCTTATATCTATCTGTATCTCTCTAAGACTATCTGTCTATATATATTATACTGTATATATTATAAATATATATCCGTATAGTCCATCGATTGCTGTGAGCTGCATTTCTTTGGCATAAAGGCGAATAATTCCAAGCAATTTCATTGACTGTGCTAAGGCAGTCGTCGTCGTATACGATGCCACCCACGGCTGCTGCTGCTGCTGCTGGTGATGGTGGTGCTGGTGGTAATGGTGGCAGTGGTGTCGTTGTTGGTGGTGGTAGCTAGCGGTGCAGTTCGCCAGGCGACGCATTCCATTCGAACAATGTCTATCATGGATGCCCCCTCAGACGGAGCAGTCTTCGCTGCTACCAGCTGACCATCAGAGGCGTCTCTTCCTCCTCCTCCTTCTCCTCCTCCTTCTCCTGTTCCTTCTCCTACTTCTCCTCCTTCTCCTTCTCCATCTTCTCCTTACCCTTCTCCATCTGCTCCTCCTTCTCCTTCTCCTCCTCCTTCTCCTCCTCCTCCGTCCGTCCATGCATTCTATATACACGACGCCGTTAACGCATTGACGCACAATTTGGATGTACATGTGCAAAGGTACTACATGTATATGCTGATGTGTAGTTACACACAGTAGTATACACACACGTATACACATTATAGGCCTACACGTAGTTACATGCATATATGTATATATATATATATTTGTGTGCGTGTGCGTTTGTGCATGTGTGTGTGCGGACGCATGCACGTACACCGTCGTATCCCCAGATAGCCTTATCATAGACCATTTATTTCATCTGCAATTCTACATTATATATATATGCACGCATATATATATAATATATAACAGATTTATATATAATAGATATGCAATGTACATATATAACAGACTGCATATATAATAACAGAATATATATATTTCTAACAGATATGTATAGTATGCATAGCCTAAAGCATCGATTGATTTGTCCGTTCTGAATTACAAGCTCAACTCATTAATAATAATAATAATAATAATGGTAATGCGATGCATCTCCATTTCACGCTCAGTTGATCCATATGCGTTGCTTTATGAAGAAGCACTTTGCGTTTTATTGCTGTAGCCATTATCATCATCATCATCAGTATTAATGGCATCGTAATCATCACATCACCAATGCCATCATCATCATCATCATCATCATCATCATCATCATCTTCTCCTTCATCATTCATCATCATCATTAATTCATCGTCAATTCATCATCAATTCATCAGCAGCAGCAGCAGAAGCAGTCCATCATCATACTAATAATAATGAAAATAATAAAAATAATAGTGAAAATAATAATAATAGGCCTACATTAGTTTTAGTTATGCAATTGTGGGAAACAATTAGCACATTACGCCTGTGTTTGTCACGCGTTCACTGTTCATCACGCACAGCCAGTTGGCGTTGCACAGTTTGAAACGGAAATAAATGATGGTTTTAAATATTAATAATAATAATAATAATAATATATGAGGGTGGTTGGACTCGCTAAAATTCACACAGCTTTTGTTCTGTTAAAAAAAATAACAATAATAAAAATGATCAATCTGGCAGTCAATCAAGCAATCAGACATGAGAGCAACTGGTGAATTGAGCTCCAAGGTGTCGTCATAACTCTATGGCAGTGGTTCCCAACCTTTTGTGACTCTCGGGCCACTTTTTCTACGTTGGAGGACACGAGGGCCACTTTTCTACGTTGGAGGACACGAGGGCCACCTTTTCTTAGTTGAAGCACATAAAATTGTTATAATTGATTCAAAATACAATTTTTATGTTATTTATAGACGTCAACATGAAATAATTTTTAATAGAAAATAATTATTATGTGTATATATCCTTCCAAATTTTGAATTTTTTCATATAATTTTGTTAATTCTTTGAGAGATGAGGGCCACTTTTTTAGGCCTGGCGGGCCACTTTTGGCCCGCGGGCCACGGGTTGGGAACCGCTGCTCTATGGCATTCTTATAGCTATGCATGGACGTTGCAAGGTATACATGTATTCTGAATGAACCTAGAGCAAATCAAATTAAAATTCAAACCTCATTCTGCATGTAAAGTATATAATATATACTTTACATGCAGAGCATCCTTCTCAGATGCTGCAAAAGCGTTTTACATAGTATGTAAAAAGCTTATGCAGCATCTGAGAAGGATACTCTGCAACAGAAAAATCATTCTTCTTCTTTTTCCGTCATCATCATCTTCTTCTTTTTCTACTTTTTCTTCTTCTTCTCCTTCTTCTTCTTCTTCTTTTACCGTCATCATCATCATCTTCTTCTTCTTCTTCTTTTTTCGTCATCATCATCTTCTTCTTTTTCTTCTTTTTCTTTTTCTTCTTTTTCATTTTCTTCTTCTTCTTCTTATTATTATTCTTATTCTTCTTCTTCTTCTTCTTTGTCAACTTCTCCGCTCAGAGACAGGTTCAGATGTTGAGCCTTCTCGTTCATCATCAGTTCCCTGTAGTCTTCTATCATTCATGACCTTTGCTGTCGTTTTCTATTATCATCCAATCCAACAGCAGAAAACCCATTACACAGCCTAATGGATTTACACTGCATTCTAAAGTCTGGTGAATTAATACTTTATTCGGGGAGGTATATTTTCAACAGACTGTGTTAGTGAAAACGCGATGCAGGCACTGAATTCCTTACGTTACTGTCAGCAGTGCAAGAGCGAATAACAGTTTGGACCGTTTCAGATGACCATCTAATTCTAACACATTAGGCTAATCATTAATTCTATTCACGATCCTTGCTGTAAATCGATGTTGTATTTAAAAGATTGGAGACGTAAATACAACATAAACTGTACCCTACCTATACCGACTAAAAATTATACGAAATGTCTTTAGAAATACAAGATGCAACGTAGTATAGTGCAGCCGCTAGTTTATGTGCATGAAGAAAATCCTACTAAATTAGGGCTGCATAATTATCCGGCCCGCGTATCGGTCAACGCAAGCGCATTCTCTATAGAGTCTAGTGGAAAGAACGTCGTGCAATGTGTGCTTTAAGGCTCACGAAATCATCCATGCTAAAGATCTGTTTTAAGTAGGGTTGTAGTCGAGAGTATAATTATAGGCGTGTATATATATATATATCTACATCGTGTTCTCATTGAAAAATAATTTGTGGTTTGTATACGGGAAAATTACCTGCAGAAACGCCTATAGGCAGCTGTCGCGTGTGAGCCTCACCTCTAATTCTTTGTCGGTTGGGTCTACTCTACACATTGCCGTCTAGATACACAAGCCGTAATACTGATTATGTGACGTCACAGACGGGGTCCGTCGGCTTCATTGCATTGTGTGTTTTAACGAGTAAGCTTACAAAATAATGGATGCGTAATTGCAAATTCCAAATTTCTAAAATGCCACTCGATGGTAAGTGCAAGGCACCAGCTTTTTAATGCTCATGCATAAACGCTGCGTCAAGTTAGAAGGGTTTTCAAAAAGGTAGTCAACAGAAAATCCTAGTCACAAGTAACCAGCGCTAATATTTGCCACGGACAAGAAGAGACTTTGCTCGCTGTCGACGTCTTTCGTATAGTGACTATAGTATATTGTAAATGATGAGACAAGGACTGCTTCTGAATTGATTAAAATTCTGTGCATTATGAGACTGGTGGTGGAAGCCTGAAGTTCTCAGGCAACCGTGCATTATTATACGAACGACGAAACACTCAGCCATAATGTTGCCAATTATGGCGCGAGGATGTTTCCATTGTTCTTTGGAGATTCAGGTGTGTGTGTGTGTGTGTGTGGTTGCAGCGGCAGACGTCGATGACAAAGGTGCATTGATCAACGAGTCTGCTGCACATCAAGTTGGCGCATGCACTTTTGCACTTGGTCGTGTAGCGTTGATGTTGTTGTCGTCGTCGTCGGTTCTAATCCGGATGCTTGGTTTTGTGAAAGAATGCAAAGATCGTTTTCTAGCCATTAGAGAACAGAAGAATGAGCACATGTGTTGGTCGATTGATCTACAACCTTCGTCGTGTTTTTGTGTGTCTTTCAGTGCACAGAACAGAGCAGAGCACGTCCAGAAAACGCACCCACGATGCCAGTTGCATTGCAGACAGGAGGCAGGTCAGTTGTACTTTATGATTATACCAATTCCTGAATGTTGTTATCTCTGCAGGAGAAAGGAGACAGGTGCTGTCACAACAACACTTAGTTATATTCTTCATCTTGTAACACTCTACTAAATTCTGAATTGCCATCTGCAATTGCAAACTTTAGATAGGGATTCATTGGCGTCGTTTTCTGTGTTTGCGATAGCGGTCTACCTACCGTTCCAGTGTGCGACTTCTTCGGTCATTCTGAGGAACACTAACAATCATTAAAATCAATAATTAATTATTTTCGCGACCTGTTTATTGCAGGCAAAATTGTTCGCTTAAACCAATATTTAATCTAGGCATCTCCAGGTGGAAGTTCACCCCCCTAGCAATTACATTTCCCCCCCCCCAGGAAAATTTGACAACATCTATAGGCCTATATAATATTGCATTACATGAACGGTTTCAATAAACTGTGATATTATGTACTAGTATGCGATTAAAGTGTTATCTACTAGCAGAACAAATAAATGGATGTTACAGAAAACAAAACTAAAGAAGGTCATAAGAGAAAAAAGGACTATGAGAAACAGAAAGCCAACTCCCTCTGTCAGTGCTATGCACCTCAGCAATCGGTTACCGTCCTCCCCACCGAACGGCCGTTTGTTTCCCCCCACCCACCCCCAGAAGCCTGGATTTCCCCTAAAGTAGGTGGACTAGATTAAACACCACTGGTATTAGCCAACTTTAGCATAATTTATGTGTCCGTGTAGCGCCTTCGAGAGACAAAATGGTTGCGATGAAACGCGATGTATGCTATGCCTGCTTATATATACAAGTGTATAAATGTATGCATGTGTACATTTACACACATGTCACGTATGCTTGTGCTTTTATATATATATATATATATATATATATATATATATATATATGCGTGTGCGTGTGCGTGCATGCATTCATATATAAAACGACGCGCATGGAAAGCCATGTCAAAAGATAGGCTACGCTCTTCGTATATTATTTGAAAAATATTGTTGCACACTGCTTATACCGGCCGGTGTCCGCTGATGACTATTGATGGAAGAGGCGTATAAATAGTCCCTATTATAGTCCTCGAAATTGATGCCATGTCAAGGTGAAAGACAATGTGACTATGATACAAAAGCATCAAAGAAGAGCAGAAATCGAAAACTTCCTATTGATATCGCTGAATCATGCTGTGGCCGTTTCGACGTCTACACAGATAGTCTACCTTTAGATTTCAAAGGACTCGGGCACAAAAACCAGAAATCAGTCGCACTTGAATTTGGTGCTGCATGAGAAGAGGCGATCGAAACGCACGTACATGTGGCCTCGTTAATATAAGCTCCGTTAACTTCTAAGGCTAGCTGCATATAAAGCGCCTGATTCATCCGCAGTTGCATCAGAAGGATCTGATATTCAGTTATTCTTTTCAGTTGGCAGTCCAGTTCGTTCAGCGTGAAATCAATTTTTCATTCAAGTTTCTGGGCATCCATCTACAGCAGCTAGTGGTTCCCAACCTTTTTTGACTGCCGGGCCACTTTTTCTAAGTTGGAGGACACGAGGGCCACTTTTTCTTAGTTGAAGGACATTAGGGGGCCACAAGGCTAAAATTTAATTAACTAAAGGCGTATAAAATTGTTATTATTGGATCAAAATAGAATGTTATTTTATTTCGTCGTTAATAAATCGCATCAAACATTTTATTTTGATGCGATTTATTAACGTCCAAATAAAATAATTTGTATTGGAAAAGAATTACATATTCTATCATGTCCAACTTGTCAATTTCTACATATATTTTTCCTAATTCATTGAGATGCTGCGGGCCATTTTTGTAAGCCAGGCGGGCCACTTTTGGCCCGTGGGCCACGGGTTGGAAACCGCTGATCTACAGCATAAATTCCTTTAGCTGG
Organism: Lumbricus terrestris; assembly: GCA_949752735.1. NCBI lineage: Eukaryota > Metazoa > Annelida > Clitellata > Crassiclitellata > Lumbricidae > Lumbricus > Lumbricus terrestris. Next base: position 29,892,249 of record OX457039.1, read on the forward strand.
CCAACCCCCTCCCCAGCGCACCAGCCAATGCCAGACGTACTAAATGAATAAAAGATTTAGATGATGATGATGATGATGATGATGATTATGATGATGATGATGATGATGATGATGATGATGATGATGATGATGATGATGATGATGATGATGACGATGACGATGACGACGACGACGACGTCGACGACGGCGGCGGCTGCGGCGGCGGCGACGACGACGACGACGATGATGATGACGACGACGATGACGATGACGACGACGACGACGACGACGACGACGACGATGACGATGACGATGACGATGACGATGATGATGATGATGATGATGATGATGATGATGATGATGATGATGATGATGATGGTCATGATCATGATCATGATCATGATCATGATCATGATGATGACGTCTGTTATCATTTTTGTTCTATGACTTACGATACATAAAAACCTGACATTGAAGAGGAAGATGAGTGCATGGAGGATGAGAATTGATGGGAATAGATGGAATCGAACACAGAGTGAAACACCAGGATTGGATTCATTTATTTACTTTCAATTTGATATAGCGCCTCTTCAGGGTCAACTACTCAGGAGCGCTCCCAGTCCAACCCCGGTCGAATAAAACATTCTTTAGAACGGTGAGAAATGAAGCAGGAAGGCCTCTGCAGTACTTGACGAAGAACAACAGGGAGCTCAGTCCAGGTCGCAGGGCCAGCCACGGAGAAAGCACGGCGCTGCCGTGGATAGGAAGGAGTCGTGGAAGAATGAGACAATAGCCGATAGATGAAACTGAATGGAAATGCAGAGGAAAGCGAGAGGAGGAGGAGAGGCGTGCAGAGAAAATAGAGGCTGTCAAATGATGATAGAAATACGAAGGAGATATGAAAGAATGAGTGAGTGCTGCCGGATGCAACTGAAGTATAAGGTAAGAAAGAATTTGGAAGATTCGTGGGTATCTGCATGCAGAAGGAGGAAGTCAATAACAAATTTAAATGTAATTTTAAAAACATAATATTAATGTCTAGAAACAGTTCATATTTCCATATACGATCAATTCAAAGTCTTTTTTAAAGACAATGTAGTTTAGAAAATAATGGATTTTCATTGGAACGAATTCATAGGTGGTCTAATTTCAAAGATATTGTTGCCTAGAGGTAATTTTCTGCAGGATCAATTCAAACTGTATTTTTGAAAGCAATGTACATGTAGTTCAGAAATAGCCCAAATTTACATGGGATGTGACGTAAATGTTTTTAGAAAGACAATGTAGTTTCCAATTTCTGTAAATGAACTTTACATCGTATCTAATCCTGATGCTTTTATAAATAGGCTATAGCGTAGTTAAGAAATTTCATGACTTTCGAATTCATTATGTCCTTTTGACGCCGAAGATCGGCGAAGAATAAGTAGAACCTGTATACCATCAATCTATTTTTAAAAGACTATGCATCTTATAAAAGGCCGAAATTTGCATTGGGTCGTGCCAAAGAGTCTAGATAATTTTTAAAGAAAATGTAGCATGGACACGTTTCTTGAAAATAGCTGGAATATACATTGAATCTAATGAAATGTCTCTTTAAAGACATTACTGTTTGGAAATATCCGAAATATGCATAGAATCCCATAAAATGTCTTTTTAAAGACAATGTTGCATGGATAATTGGATATATCCGAAATATGCATGGAATTCGATCAAAATGTCTTTTTAAAGGCAGTGTTGCCTGAAATAGCTTTAATATGCATGGAATCCCATAAAAATGTATTTTAAAGGTGATGCAGTTTAAAAATAGAGTAAATTGATATAAGCTCCCTTTAGTTTGACTATAGCCTATGTGTATTTTGAACGCTTGCAGGGTAGCCTATATAGTTTAGCAATAACGAAAATGTACATGATTTCGAATTGAGCCGCCTGTTAAAGGTAATGTTGTGCAGAAATACATGATGTTTACGTGGGATTCTATGTAAATATCTGCTTGACCATTGTGCAGCTTCTTCTGAAAATAATGATTTAGCCAAAAACTGCGTTAATTGACCTACTTTATCATTTATTCATCGAGTTCATATTTACTGGGTGACATTGAGAGGACAGTCTGTCGTTATTTACGTTAGGACGGGCAGAAAGACGAACTGAGAGACGGACAGAAAGACGAACAGAGACAGATAGGCGGACAGAGAGACGGACAAAGACAGAGAGACGGATAGAGAGACATACAGAGAGACGGACAGAGAGACGGACAGAGAGACGGACTGAGAGACGGACAGAGAGACGGACAAAGACAGAGAGGCGGACAAAGAGACAGACAGAGACAGACAGAGAGACGGACAGAGACAGAGAGACGGACAGAGAGACGGACAGAAAGACAGACAGAGACAGAGAGACGGATAGAGAGAGACGGACAAAAAGACGGACAGAAAGACGGACAGAGACAGAGACGGACAAAGAAACGGACAGAGAGACGGATGAACGGATGGATGGCTGAATGATGAACGGAAGGAAGAAGAAGAAACGGATGGATGGATGGGTCGATTCTTTGCTCGAATGATCGGCATTGCAAGGGTTCATGTATATTGTATACACTAGATCAGAGGTTCTCAAACTTTGTTTTTATTGTACCCCAAGTAATAAAATCGAATGATGGCGTACCCCCGGCCCCCAGTAAAGTCAGATCAGAAACAAAATGCCATTGCGAAGTTCCCCTTGCAGTGACAAGTGAAAGTCCACTTAATTATTGGTGACATCGTTTATTCGAGTCTATAATTATAGGGAGCAAAATTTTGTTTGAATCATATAATTTTATCAACAAATTTAAAAGAGAAAATTGGTCTCTAACCTATGTATTATAAGAAATAGCCAGCCTATAGTGCTGTGGACTTGTTTAGACTAGCACAGATTTGTTAAAATCTGGTTTAATATTCGTCAATTTCAAACACAAATTACCCCATGTTTGTTTTTGATAGCAAGAATAATGTAAAAACCAGTTTCACTCAGATATGACGTGCTGAAAGGAATCACAAAATTTAAAGAGGGCCAGGGAAGTAATCCTAAGGTGAATTCAGCTCTCCACCACTTGAGTTCTATATTTATAGTAGGCCTATGAGAATTTCTAGCTTTGGTTCTTCCATAGATTTATAGGCCTACATTTTTTGTTTCAACATTATAGTGGTAGGCCTAAACATAAATACGTTTCATGCATTGCATGGTATGTGAGTCTAATTATATGATGTGAAAGAAATAAATGACGATGACGTTATTATGCTGCAACGTTAAAAATCATTGCTAATCAAAGAAAGATGAACACAAAGTCCATAAGCTCAAAAAAATCTATGTTTCTGGAATTTTTTGCGTACCCATAACGGGCACCTGGCGTACCCCCAGGGGTACGCGTACCACAGTTTGAGAACCCCTGCACTAGATGCCTATAATGCCTATACAAATACTAAAGACACGAGCAGTTGATCACGCAGAGCATTGTAGGCTAGCCGCTAGCAATATATCGTTGTATAAAACTGGTCCAGAAAATGATTTGCAATAATCAGAGACATCAGACCAATGTTTAGAGTGGCCATATATATAACGGCCGATACAAAAACGGGACTAAAGAAGTAGGCCATTTATAGATGCCTTACAAAACTTGTTCCAATATCTTTGGGTTACGGTCAGTGAACTCGTGACCTTTCGCATTCGTCACATCGCATATATCTGATAAGTCTGCATTTGTGTGCACACAATTGTAAATGAGCATTCATATAATAATATATTATAGTCTATGTGGCATTTCGCAAGAAAGCTAGTCAGGTCTTTACATGGTTTAATTATCTATATGATGCTAATTTTTAAATGGCTGAAGTTAGGTCTACTGTAACATTTATCAAATCAATGCACAGAGAGAGGAAACATATTTACCAATGAAGAACCACTCCCCTCACCCCATACATGTTAAGACCAACAAACATACATGTTAAGACCAACAAACAAACATACAAACAAACAAACAAACGGAATTACGTTCACAGTTGACAGCTTGCGTTCTGGTTAGGCCCTATTCTAGGAAAACCTGGAGGTGTGTGTGTTGATGTGGAGACAGAACATAAATTATATGTAGGCCTATGTATGTGCACTTGCTAAAGTGTCCCTTCAAGATCTCTGATCAGAAGCGCTCCCGACTACAGCGCGGACACTGAATCGGAGTTTCACGCCGAAGCGCTGAGCAATTTCTAGTGAAGGACTTGCCCAAGGTCCCTATACGAAGCGGCTTGAGGTGGATTTGAACCTGTAGGCTGTAACCCTCTGGCTGCAAGGCAACGAACATATACCCATTACACCACCGCGTCTGTGATGTCATGTCTCGGTGTGCCTTGCCACCATGAGCAATCTGGGAACAGAGCAACGTTGCATCAGAAGCCACAACTACATCCGGTCTCCAAGAAAAGCAGTTGCATTGCATGCCGGGACAGCTATGTGAAGCGTCGTTTCATTGCATGCATCCAGCTGACCATCGGTATATATATTATATACGCCAGAGGAGACGGCGGTCAACCACACACTGCTGCCATCGTCGTCTATTGGTCATCTATTACAGCGCTGAGGCGGAACGAGGCTGCTGCTGCTGCTGCTAGCGGTGGTGGCGGTGGAAGTGGTGCAGATGCTGGTACGATGGCATTCTTTCATATGGAGCGGTGTACATAGTCAGCTCTGAAGCGGCTGTAATTTGATCGTTTTTGCGGTCTTTTGTCTCTGGTGAATGTCACGTTTGCGGTGTTATTCGTTTAAAGAGCTATAATTATAATAATATGGGTCGTTGTGATTGATTATCTAGATTACCAGGACTTTGCTACCGACATTCGCCGGCTGAAAATAACAATGTTGATCTATGTCGTCAGCAGACCGTGAACGTCACGCATGGATCGCCAGAGATTGCATTCAGGTAACGTGCTGCTGAAATTCGATCTGCATCACAGCATCGAAGACATCGCTGCAGCAGGAGGTAACAGCGGCGCTCTGCCAAGCGATGAGTCCGACGGGTGTCTGCTGTCCTGCTTTCCCACCTGCCAGATACCCCGCTACTATGCTGGTCAGATGATAACAGGACATCTGATGATAAGACCCGTCAGCAGGATCATCATCTCAGGTCAGCAGCTCACTTGTGTCTCGCTATTGAGAAACGGTTATATAATATATAATTAGTCTATAATAGGCTAATTATTATGTGATCGGGAACTCCTTATAATACTCCGAGCAATGGTACGGCGAGATCACCTATACTAGCTAATAGTCCCATTTCTGCCACCTCGATGGGTCTGCTTAGATCCTCTGATAGACTTGACCTCTTTGTTCCCCTCGTCAGGACCGCTATGGCTCAATACAGATCATTCGCCTGCATAGGTCCCCTCCCTATTGAATGGACTTTTACCAACGGTTCACTCAGTCAGAAGTAGAGAAGTCAAGAGAAGTTACGTGGGAGCGTCATCGTTGTCGCACGACTGACGAAAGAGAGCAAAGAAGAAGAAGTTGTCGAAGAGCCATGGAGGTATTTCCAGTAGAGACCTATGATGAGCTAAGCCATGATGAGCTCTTGAATCTGACCATGCAGAATGCATGAGACGACACAAATGTGATCGTATATTTATGATAAAGATGTCGAAAGTCTTAAATATAAAATTTTCTAGAAAGAAGACAAATAAAATGAGATAGATGAAGTAAAACTTAGTCTGTGCATATTTAAATTGATTGTGTTATTACATTATGACAGTGCAGATCTTTACACAGATTTTCTCTTTTTGAAAACGCGTATTTATTCTAAATTATTTATGATCCATTAAACGAAAGCTATCACCTTGGATTCACTATGAATGCTAGTTGTCATGTTTCAGCATGATGAGACTCAAGTATACGCTTACACAGATACTTAGTCTTAAATCTTAATGGGTTTCGCATAAATACTGGAGTGCATGCGCTCGCGGTCGTTCTCGGAGACTAAGACAAAGCTTTGCAATAATTTGTTACGACGCTTTACGCATAAAATTCTGTTTCTCTGGTCTCCTCAACAATAAGATTCCGCCATTGCTTTATCCGATGAATTACGATTCTAGACTATACGGTTCGACTCGAGGAGACCATCAATTGAGACTTTGCGCACTATAACACGGCGCTACAGGAATCATACGATTAGAATAAATTGGATTAGAGAGATCAGTTTGCCCCATCTGCTTGCTGCAGCGAGTCGCTTGTCGTAGGAATTGCCCAGCGGACGATGGTGGGTGGTATGCGATGCTTAATACTCTCTTCTGCTCTGCATTATCCATTCTTCTGCATGTGCTGCTCTGCTCTGCAGTGGTCCGTCTATGCTAATGATTCCTAGCAGCCCCGCAGTCAGGACGTTGCTCTTAGGATCCTAGTTAGATGTGTGTTACGACGCTTTCATCCATGTGCATATTATGGTGGGGGGCTATAATGGCGCATGGACCATCACGGTCCAGTATCGGCCGTGGTTCTTTAACGACTGTCCAGATATAGGCTACATGTAGCATCCATCTCATACGAAACTAATTACTGGATAACACACAGCTACAATAACAACAGCATTTACGTAAATAACGTTTAGTGAAACACTTATAGATCCTACAGTACTTTCACTGTCATACATGAGATTGTTGGTCAAATACTCTGTTACATCAATGATGTTACAATTGCAATTTAGTGTGTGTGCGTGCGTGTGCGCGCGTGTGCGCGCGTGTGCGCGTGTGTTTGTGTGTGCGCGTGTGTGTGTACGTGTGTATGTGTGTGCGTGTGTGTGTGTGGTAAAGAAAGATCGCACAATGTATTGGATTTGAAAGAAAAAAGGTCTTTGTTATGCATCGTGGATACATGTATACATGTAGGTTACACTAGCTTGAGTTTATTGTTAGACGGACAGACAGACAGGCAGACAATTGCGTTGTGCTCAATAGGACTATTATAGCCTACTTGGATATACGTTGAATGGTGTCTCGCATTGAGACACGTAGCAAGACATTCCTTTAGCTTGATTGATCGTGTATATCTACAGGAGCATAGGTCCAATTGATCTGCAATAATAATTAGAAGCAGCATAGCAGAATGGAATCTTTTTCAATAATGTATACTGTATAGCCTGTCTTCAATTTATTCGAACCCGACGGTCTTTTTTATCTGTAGTGCGATCTGTGGCCATCTGCCCTCTTCTGTGCATGTCTGTCCAAAAGCCCGCGGCCGTGTTTTAGTGGGTATGTTCATCGCCTTGCAGCCGAAGGGTTGCAGGTTCAAACCCACCTCAAGTCGCCACGTATAGGGAAACTCCGTTGTGTCCGCTCTGTAGTCAGGAGCGCCTCTGAGCAAGAAGCTTGAAGGGGCGCTATTACAAGCGCACATACAAACAAAACTAAAGTGTCTAGACTACTCTCTCATTAGTACCATACTACAATGCAACGTAGCTTACAGGCAGACACCGGTAATCGGGTATTGCACTTAATTACAGATTGTGTTGAATCGTTGATACTTCTGTACGTATTAGGCGTCAGTATACCTAGTGGCATGTATCAATGGATGGTTCTAGGCCAGGAAACTTGAACAGAAGTTTGTAAACTGGAGTCTACAACGCAATAATCAACCTCTTTAAAATTCACCTGCTATTTTTTAAATGTCTTCTTGACTCTAGAGCAGAGCTGTACTCTAGGGTAGGTATACGCGGGCAAACAGCTTATACTCACCTCCGTGGAAAAATTACAGCGTGCATTCACCTCCGAAAACGACTGTACAGTGTACATGCGGGTATACCGGGTACACTATACACTGTATACAGCGTATAGGCCTACTCATCTCACAAAGACCAAAGTAAAAAAGGCTCGGAGAAATAAAATAACAAGCAGAAAAAAGGAAAAAATCGCGATTTACGAAAATCATGAAATTAGAACGTTTTACGCTGTGATGAAGGTTTTCGGGCAACAAATCCCCAAAAAGCATGCGATGACTAAAAAGTTCGTCAAACAAATTGCGATGACTAAAAGTAGGTCGTCAGAAATTTTTGTCCCAAAGAGTCTTGCTCTAGAGTTCCTCAGAATACAAAAGTTGTGTCTATAGTTTTGATCATACAGCACTCGATCTATAGCGGCACACCACGATTCTAATTAGATGTGTTGTCTGTTCTTAGCCAAATTCTGTTAAATGTTATTAAGAACAGAACATACGTCTGTTAGCAAATATTATCAAGATCACTAGTAGGCCTATAAGAGTCGTCTGCGGTGGTGGTTTGCTGGGAAATAAATAACAAATAAATCAGAAATAACAGATTATAATAGCAACTGGAATTGACAGAATGATGACTGCAGCAAGTACAGAGTTTCTGAAGCACGTATAGAATCAAAAGCGTTCTGTCTATGCAGTATTATGAATCACGATGGTTTTTTTTCTATACAGAACAACGTTCTTGCATATAATTAATTATTCATAATCTCTGAAAACATGCAGTTCGAATTAGCGGCGATCGATAAGCAATAAAACTAAAGCAGATGTGCATTTATTTTTTTAAACAATTCGATGAATCTGTAAAAGCAAAGATTTCTATTTCACAATGCAAAGTGCAGATTGTTGTAGATTCATTTTTATGTTCCGGACGTTTTTATGTGTTTTTTACTCTTTGAGTGTTTACATACTTTAAATATTCATATCTGTGCACACCAAACATGAATTATTGCTGTAAAACAATTTCTCTTAGACTACGCGTAACTTCAATCGTGAAGCCTCAAAGGTGAGTGATGTGGGCTTGGGACTCTACGCCGCATATTCACTGGCTCAGAGGTGGCTATTCTGTACCGGGTTTGGGCTTTCTGCAATTGCGGTCCCTGCAGACCATTAGCCTAATAGCTACGCTGCTTGACACATACACCATAGGATACTAAAACGGAAAGACATTTAGGATTTGCCGATGTAAAATGATTCAATAAACCAGCTATGCAAGATGATGCATTTTCTTTATATAAATCTTATTCTAACGATAATAGCCTTGAATAGCCTACAAATATCTATAATATGCTAAAGTAGCCTACTTCGTGTTCTTCCTGCTTGATATAAATGGGTTAAATGTTGCACATATCTGTCGTTTGAATATGCTTCCCCGAAGGTTCCTTGTCCGAGTGTTTATTGCAAGCGCCGCATCTTATGTTCGAAAATTCCGCGAATTCGACGTTGATCAAAGAAACGTCGGAAGATGGCGCGAGTGATCAGCGTTTCTGCGAGGAGCAAGTATCTTGAGAGTCATCACAGCGCTGACGTCGTCCGTCGATTTACGGCTCTGAGAGGGCTATAGAATATAGCCTATAGATTAATCCATGACCGCCATCATAAAAATGGCCGCGTCTTTTGTCTATCCCGGTCTATTTGTTTCTCTGAATTCCCTTTAGCACTTCGTTTACTTATGTGCGGTTTCTCTAAACTGTAAGCCATGCATATTGCAACTATGCACGAAGGTCTGGGGCTCTCGATGCTTCTATCTCTGACAGTTTCTGCTTAGGCTATCTGTCGAGTGCTTCTTTAACAGAAGTGAACCTATTAGACAGTTGAGGCTTTCAGCCCTTCACCACTGCATGCATACATACATACATAGAGACTGTGCCTATCTCGTGCTTGTTTTAGCATTGAATCTGCATGAATACATATCTCCTTCAGTGTGTGTATAATCGTGTTTTTATTTTTACATGTTTGTGTCCGTCTCCATCTGTATATCCTTTCATCTGTCTGTCTTGTCCGTCTGTCTGTTTGTCCTTCCGCCTGTCTGTTTGTCCTGTCCGCCTGCCTGTCTGTCCGCCTGCCTGTCTGTCCTGTCCGCCTGCCTGTCTGTCCTGTCCGCCTGTCTGTTTGTCCGTCCGTCCGTCCGTCCGCCTGTCCTGTCCGTCTGTCTATTTGTCCTTCCGCCTGTCTGTCCTGTCCGCCTGTCTGTTTGTCCTTCAGCCTGTCTGTCTGTCCTGTCCGTCTGTCTGTTTGTCCGTCCGCCTATCTGTATGTCCTGTCCGTCTGTCTATTTGTCCGTCCGCCTATCTGTATGTCCTGTCCGTCTGTCTGTTTATCCGTCCGTCCGCTTGTCTGTCTGTTTGTCTGCACCGTGTGCCAAATACATGCGACCCAAGTGGACCGGCGACCAGTCGTGCAAAACGGTTGTCATTCACCACAGACGATCGATGTAGGAATTGCACTCGAAAAAATCCATCCATCTCAAGTCATTGCTGCTCTGACTCTCTGCCACTGACCCTCCTCCCCCCCACTGACCGTACGCATGTACGTGCCTTTTCTCTCCCTTCATTTGCTAGCAAGCTGTCTCTGAGACTGTATACGGCCATGCATCGTGGCTCAGCAAATGCTCCAGTCGTTTTTTGCCATGAGCAGCAATTCGTCTTAACAGCAGAAGGTCATTTCTAATGCGCCTTTTCCCGCAGTCAAAGGTATATGCGACTATGCGTCCAGACCATCAATATCCTCATTAGGTCTATATACATTGTACTTGTAGCAAGATAATCTCCTACTAGTCATAGATAAGCTCGCTCGTATTTGTGGCATCGTCTGTCTTGCTTTTGGCTCGCATCAAAGTTCGGGGATGAGATGAATGATTGTTGTTGTTGTCTCTGTCTTGACCGATTGTGCCGTTCAACGTGGACACGTTGGTCGTTCAACTAATCCAGTCCATGTCATTGCTTGGATGCTTCTGTCTGTTTGTCTCGATGCTTTTGTATCAACTCTCACCTTTCAACTTAATAGCAGTTTGTGATACAACGTTATTGATACAGTATGAGATTTATTCGTTTGTCGACTGATAACTGTTAGATCTATATTCAAGCTGTGAAATATAAAAATTAAACTGTCAACTTTGTGCGACAACGTCCTGTCAGCCATCTTACGACCTGTTGAGAAAGGATGAACAAAAGAGTTTGTACAAGATACATTTATATAAAGCTATAGCTTAGAATCATTTCCTGATGGCTAATCTAATCTAATAAAGCATTTGTAAAGCGCTTCCCACAGCAGAGCTATTCAGAAGCGCTCTCAGCGTGACAGGCCCATGAAAAGAGAAAAGTCTTCAAGCAGCGAAAAGATGCAGGTGAATTTCCTACAAGAATCATGCCATGAATTTCAGAAGGAAGATGATTCCAAATTAAAGGACGAACAATAGCAAAAGCCCGATGTTGGGTTAATGAGGTTCGTGATCTAGGTACAAATAGATCAAAGCGGTCAGCAGAACGAAGAGGGCGTGAAGATCTTGCAGTAAGAGGCTTACACATTAGGTCGCACAGGTATTTAGGCGCTAAGCCCTGCAGGGACTTAGTAACTAGGAGCAAGACCTTGTATCTGATTCGGGCAAAGATCGGAAGCCAGTGAAGGTCATGAGTCATGTATGTAGAGATGTGCGAGTATCGAGGAAGTCGTGCGAAAGTCTAGCAGCAGAATTTATTGGCTATATATGCCTATATACAAACCAAAAACGACTCTCTAGGTTGATCCAATAAAGACCAATATCCAAAGTGAACAGCTTTCAAAGGTTCTTTCAAAAGGCCTACAATCATTCTTTTTGTTTATCACTTCAGCGTTCACAATAGTATTTACTGCTGGTTTGCCAGATCTTGCTTCCCTGTATATGACATTGCTTCCAGATCTTCAATTACCACTCTTTATTCATTGATTCTAGCAATCTCTGTCGATGTTTTTTTTGTTTAATCCTATTTCGTTATGATCATCTTGAGTTTTGATCATCTTGAGTTATGATCATCTTGAGTTATGATCATCTTGAGTTTTGATCATCTTGAGTTTTGATCATCTTGAGTTTTGATCATCTTGCGTTACGATCATCTTGAGTTTTGATCATCTTGAGTTTTGATCATCTTGCGTTATGATCATCTTGAGTTATGATCATCTTGAGTTATGATCATCTTGAGTTATGATCATCTTGAGTTATGATCATCTTGAGTTTTGATCATCTTGAGTTATGATCATCTTGAGTTTTGATCATCTTGAGTTACGATCATCTTGAGTTACGATCATCTTGAGTTATGATCATCTTGAGTTATGATCATCTTGAGTTTTGATCATCTTGAGTTATGATCATCTTGAGTTATGATCATCTTGAGTTATGATCATCTTGAGTTTTGATCATCTTGAGCTTTGCCCATCTTGAGTTATGATCATCTTGAGTTATGATCATCTTGAGTTTTGATCATCTTGAGCTTTGCCCATCTTGAGTTATGATCATCTTGAGTTATGATCATCTTGAGTTACGATCATCTTGAGTTACGATCATCTTGAGTTATGATCATCTTGAGTTATGATCATCTTGAGTTTTGATCATCTTGAGTTATGATCATCTTGAGTTATGATCATCTTGAGTTATGATCATCTTGAGTTTTGATCATCTTGAGTTATGATCATCTTGAGTTTTGATCATCTTGAGTTATGATCATCTTGAGTTATGATCATCTTGAGTTTTGATCATCTTGAGTTATGATCATCTTGAGTTTTGATCATCTTGAGTTACGATCATCTTGAGTTTTGATCATCTTGAGTTTTGATCATCTTGAGTTTTGATCATCTTGAGTTACGATCATCTTGAGTTACGATCATCTTGAGTTATGATCATCTTGAGTTATGATCATCTTGAGTTATGATCATCTTGAGTTATGATCATCTTGAGTTTTGATCATCTTGAGTTATGATCATCTTGAGTTATGATCATCTTGAGTTATGATCATCTTGAGTTATGATCATCTTGAGTTATGATCATCTTGAGTTATGATCATCTTGAGTTTTGATCATCTTGAGTTATGATCATCTTGAGTTTTGATCATCTTGAGTTATGATCATCTTGAGTTTTGATCATCTTGAGTTATGATCATCTTGAGTTATGATCATCTTGAGTTATGATCATCTTGAGTTATGATCATCTTGAGTTATGATCATCTTGAGTTATGATCATCTTGAGTTTTGATCATCTTGAGTTATGATCATCTTGAGTTTTGATCATCTTGAGCTTTGCCCATCTTGAGTTTTCAGCCGTGAGTTAATGATAGTTATTTCTCTTCAAGCTGTCCCTTGATTTGTATGAGCAGTTCTATACCTTCATCGCCTGAATCTGATGACTGCTATTCAACTAGATCAGCATCACAACATAATAATTATTATTTCTTCTGATGAATTAATGTGGATCACCTTCTAGCATTGGCATCCGCAGACATCATTGCAGGAGGGCAAAACGCAATGGTTATTGGTCGCTGCTAAACTTTGTAAGCAAAAGGATTAAAAATGCAAAGCAAGAAATTGAGAAAAATGGGTAGTTTTTCATAAAAGCTTATAAATTCAAATTTCTCAGTTTCACTTTTTCACTTCCGTTAATATCATTAGTATCATAATAGTGCCTCAGTGCGAAGAAATTTATACGAGTTCAAATGTACTAGTTTAATAATAGGCTAGATGTCCACTTTCCAGGGGTATGGGCCCCTTTTGCTGCAATGTGCGAGCGCCCATGCCTTCTAGGAAAACTGCATCTTTGCTTCTTTGTAATCTTTTTGTATTGACACGAAGAAACCGCTGATTTTTTGTTAGTCGTTCATAAACCACGAATATTTATTGTCTAGCCTTATCATCCATCTGCTGTCTGCGTAGGTCGGTCGGTATTGCAACTGGAGCTTTTGACCAGAATCTCTTGACATAACTTAAATCTGATTGTCTTCTACTCTAAGCTTTATATGGTCTTGTCTTAAATTGTCTCCTTGCCATCTACTTGTAATCTTGATCCATGCAGAGATGGTCAGAAATGGCATTATGTATACTAACTTTTGCTACGTTATTCTCTCCCTCACACCCCTTCTCCCTCACACCCTTCTCTCTCTCTTTCTTTCTCTGTCTGTGTTTCTGCTTCTCTGTCTCTGTCTGTCTCTCTCAGTTTTGTTGTTTGTGGGTGTATATGCCCCATTCAGTTGTGCCAAGCATGCATGCATTCTGCTTTGCGTTCTACTTTGCTTTCTTTGGTCACTTTTTATAACTTCTCTGAGACTATTATCAGCTCAAATGGCCCATTGCTTTGCACTGCTTTAGCTATCGACTCTTCATGCTTTATTATGCTGCTCTATTTAGTGTTTACCTCTAGGGCTTTATTTACTATAGTTTCTTCACGGAAATTAACTTTCACGCAGCTGGGGTACAGAGAGCACATCACACAATTTCTGCAAGGTGGTCATGCACATCGTCTTTTGAGTGCAGTAGAAGAAAATCTATTCCTGCCAGAATTGGTCTCGAGACAATGCCTCGGTTTCGAGACAGGGTTTTTAATATCTCTGTCTCTGAACAGAATTATTATCTCCGTTTCATTTCTTGATTATTTGGAAACTATCTTGAAATGAAAGTCTTGTTCTCTTTAGTTCTATCGCAAACTGTCCTTATGTTGATCGATGGTGCATGCAGCACTATAAAATTGACATGTGCCAAATTGCCAATTAATGTGGTATCTTGTAGCCTAATTCGGAAGTGCACACTGACGATTTAGAAAGTAGCATTTCTGATTAGCAGTAACTTAGCAGATATTGAAAGGGCAATTCCTGCTTTATTTCGATCAGCATATGCCTATATGAGAATTGTATAAAACTAATTGGGGGTTCAGATATTGATTTATGCGGGTTTGGGGCGTGTCATGAAGATTTTGGGGGGTCCGTAGCTCAGTGGAGAGAGCGTTGGCCGATAAACTGAGAGTCATTATCGCGACCCGGGTTCAAGCCTCGCTCAGGGCAAATATTTATTTGAATTTTCTGTTAGCTGCCAGTGGCGCTTTGCTGTTGTGTTGTTTGACTCGGGTCTGTTGAAAAATAAGTTAGCCCCTCCCACTCCTGGCTTGGCCGATCAGGAGCGTTCCAACACTTAGGCCATTAGTGTTAAGTTACCGAACCTGTTGTAGCCGACCTGCGTGTCGTGCGAAGCTGGCCGTATTTCGTATAACCTTGTACCTGTAATCGTTCTGCGGTGTGTCAGATTGAATTTGAATAAACGATTATTATTATTATTATTATTATTATTATTATTATTATTTTACTATGGCATCCTAAGAAAAAAACTAAGGGATTGAATCCCTCCCCACAACCCCGCCGCATTTCTCACCCTGATTTCAGTTCTCTATCAGTTTAACTTTCAATATAAAAAATGTCTGGTAGGCCTACCATAAATCGTCAGACTTGCGTTCATGAGGTCATCGTTCCTCAAGCTCATCTGATTATCTCTGGACATATCTAGACTACTAGCAGATTTTTTGTCCAACTAGATTGTGGACCTCTATTTCCCTCTATCGGCTCATTTCGCTCAGTCGCATACAATAATGTCAATTCGTTCTCGGTTTGAAATTTATCTGTTCCAAATGTCTTCTCCACCTTAGGTTGCCTCTCAGTCTGGACTTTTTCTGCGCACGCGGTTGATGATGCGTGCATTAGATAGGCCTATCGTCATGATCAGGTTAATAATAATAATAACAACAATCGATTACAAATGATGTCGTGACATTTTATTATTATTATTATTATTACTATTATTATTATTATTATTATTATTATTATTATTATTATTATTATTATTATTATTATTATTATTATTATTATTATTATTATTATTATTATTATTATTATTATTAAACCTATGACCGTATTAGGCCTACGTTGAATATCGGTGTGATTAAACTGACGTCGTTATATTATTTGTTCTTATGTTGATTTAACCATTAATTGAACATGGTCCGGATAAATAAAATGTTTGCAATTTATAATTTTTATGCTTTTATAACTTTTAATATGTCATCGTAGCCGACTGATCTTTAGCTGTCCGATGACAAACATGAGAGGCATGAAGCTAACTATAGGCCAATCACACAATCAGGTACAACGAACATGCTGGAGCAATATCAATAATTTCCATTCACTTCTATTCTATTCTATTCTATTCTATTCTATTTTGGGATTTATAAAGCGCCTCTCACTTCTGAATTGGCGTTAAATTGTTCTCGCATAAGTGCATCCGCTGCAATGTACAGGTAAGTATGTACGTAAGTGAGCAAGTGAGTGAGTAAGTAAGCAATGGCGTATATTTTTATTTATCCAACTGCATGCGTCGTAATCGCAATTGTTTTGATGTCTACATGAAATAAGCAGAATAAATCATTCTTGCAGTTAAAGTTATTCCACATTACTGTAACGGTAGGGCTAAGTAAGTTAAAAAAAAGTAAATTCTTTATTCCACCCTGCTGAGAAAACTCATTCCGATGGACATATAATATAGTATTGCTTTATTGAACAATCCGGTTGACAGACCGCAACCACTGTATGCAGTGTAGCCTACAGTAATGCAATTGAAACAAATCACCTGAACGCAAATGACAGAAGACAAATCTTTACTACTAGCAGAACAGACAGCCTGCAATACATTATGCATGCAATACATAAGGTTACATGCAAATCAAATTGACTGTTTCTACGTCAAGATGCGAACTCGACCTGAAAAGCCAAAATCAGACGTCTCTTATTACAATTTATTGAGCAACAAATCGATTCCTGCAGATCTTAGTTCCCAGATCTAGGTTACAGCAAAGTTGTTTGCGTATGAAACGCTGGAGGACGCCACCGATATCCTCTGCTGCTGTTTATGCTGTAGGGAAAATGGGGCAAATTTTATAGCGCAACAACAATCTTGCGCCCTCCCCCAACATGCCCGGCTCACCCTATACTGCTGGTTAATATTCCGGAACCACAGAAGCACTGAACGGAAGACCTGTCGCTACTAAAGAAGAACTATTAATATTATTGACAGCATCGGATATAAAATAACGGTCCATTGTGCAACTGTGCAGTAAATAATTTTTAATAGAAGAACATAAAATGATCGTTTTGAGCAATTTTCGGATTTACGGGGTGGACTTGCGAACTTCGGAAACTTATCTTGGCGCTATACCGTCAATTCATTGAATTCAATCTGCTACATGCTCTGCAGGTTTACAAGGTCATAAGTATGCATTCTGGCTTCTGTTCTAGCCTAATATAGGCGGTAGGCCTACATGTATGTCTCATATGGTCTATGGATTTCTGTCGCCTTCTCAGCCCTTCTTGTCTTGTCGTTTAACTTCAACCTGATAATGTTATGTTCACTTGTTCAGGTTAAAAATTTCCGAGTTGTTTTGCTTAGAAATCTTCGCAATCGTTTTTATCATAGTTTACAGATTGTAATCAGCATCAGCATCACACTGCAGTCTTGTTTAATTTGTCGATGCATGAATAGCCTAATTGCCAACTGATATCCACTTTACACCATCATAATTATTATTGTGTGGAGCATGATGCAGGCTGAGCTTCAATATATAGGCCTACTTCTACGCATATATACATATATATGTCAGTGCCAAACCAATTTTTCAAGCCTATAACAATGCCATACTACGACTAGCAGATAAAAATAAGTTTCAAATCGGCTTGTTCATGTTTCGCTATCATCACAGATTGTTGCCTAGTATGGTTATTTTTGTCAGGTAATTGGTGTAGCCTACGGCACATGACCATTTCACTAGAACTCTGTTATAGCCTACTACCGCACCGATGTTGCACTTGCACATACTAGGGCGAAATTATTTTCGATTGAATGTTCTGGTCCTATGATATGGAATAATTTCCAAATTTTGTTACACTTAGGCTATACCCATGCACCATTAACATGTTTATGAAAAAATTAAAAGAGCGTTTAATCTCTGTTTACTAGATTTAATCCATAGTTCATAATTTGTTTCTTTTAAATCTGTTTGTCATCTCGTTCCAGCTTGCTTTCATTTCATGTATAGCATGTTGTTATTTGCACTGTTTTACAACAGACAAATGTTATTGAGAAAGGAAGGGTCAATCCAGCCTCAGCGGGTTCATACGACCTTTTTGGATTGATCCTTTGACTTATGCACCAATCACTCGAAAGTCACTGAGTTTGTGATGATTGCTGTTATTTTGTATTTGTTTGATGCACTGTCAATAAACGGCTACTAGGTTACTATATACTACTACTAAAATAATGCAATAATATAAGAGATTAGCATATAAATTTTACTTTGTCTCTCGTCGTTATAATCCATCGTTCCTCGAATCTATTCGTATTTTTCTCCGTTGTTTGGTTGCTCCATGCAGTTGTTGTCTGTCCGCTGCGCCATATTTCTTCCACGCATTCCTCGACTGACAATGGATCTCATTGCGGATCATATCGATTATATGCAAGGCATGCTTAATTCGCCCATGCTTCAGTGACACACTTCGTGTCACGGGTTCGACAGCATCGCCTGCCAAACGGGCATACAGTCTATTGGCCGACAAAGAGATAGCCAGACAGAGAGACAGACAGATAGACAGACAGGCAGACTGCCTGACACACGCCTCTGGTCGCTGCGGCCAACAGGCCAGCAGGCAACGGTTGAATTATACGACGGTCGTGCCATGCCTCGCTAAACGTCTTCCTCCTCCACTTCCTCTGCTTCTTCCTCCTTTGCTTCATCCTCCCCCTCTCCATTTCCAGTTCTTTGCCCTCCATTGTCTGAATTTGTCTCCTCCCTCGTTCAGCCCCGTCTCTTGTTCTTTTTATCCTCCTTTTCTTGTTCCGTTCGATCGAATCTTCTTCGGCTTCTGCAGAAACGCTTCTCAACCACGCAATCTCTCTCGATCGTTCAGTTAGGTATATGAAGCGCTAAACGACACCGGGTGTGGTAGGTATGATCTAAGACAATGCTCACAGTAATTGCGGATAACTCAAACTCAGCCAGTCAGTCTTCGTGATTTGGTCGTGCCAGTCTCAAGCGTGGAGAAAGGAGGAGGGCGACATTAATCATTCTTGATATTACACAGTGTCGTCGTTAGACAGCAATAAGCATTGATATAGCGCCCTCACTCCACGCAGGTGATCAGCTGCGCTTATCAGAACCAACCACACAGCAGCAATGTAACGTATGACGATATAAAAATTAAGTGCAACTTATAGTCTAACCAGGACATGAACGCAAGACAATGAAATGACGTATACCGCAATAATACAGGTTTAAAAGAGGCGAAGTAAGGAAATGTAAGGTCTAATGATTCACTTATGAAGCGTCCTTATCTTAATTGTTTCGAAGGGCTTGGTATCAAGTCAGTAGTCAGGTCTTATGGCTTAAATTCAACCTGATGTAGGGCCTAGGACTATAATATATGAATGAAAATTGCCGTCCCAGCATGCTTAGAGACAAAGGAACAGTCTTAGGCGTGATTATGACGGTCCAGGATTCGAACGACGAACCATTTGGTCAGCAACGGAATTACCCACGTCACTGTTTTATTTGTGCATTGAGACAAGCAAGCGTGTAGGAAATTTGAGTTTTGGATCCTGTGTAAATCTGAAATCATCATTAAGCCGATTGTTGGATAGCTATAGAATGGAGCGGCAGTCGAGATCTTCGCTTGGCACAGTCACGTGTCTTACTGACAAAATTTTATTGGTATCGACAGCATCGCCTGCCAAACTGGCATAGAGTCTATTGCCCGACAAAGAGATAGACTCTTGAGACGTAGGCTATGTTCAGTTTTAGAAGATTTTTGAAAACGTTTGCACTGAGCGATGCAGCAAAACATTTTAGTGTATCATTCAATTCATACTGAACTTGACAGCTCCATAAGATGCGTTGCAAAATGGAGCTAACCTTGAATCTGACGAAAGTGTGTCCACAAATTTGACACTTATATAATATTATAGACCCACAGCAGAAAATATTCAAATACGATGTTGTTTAAAATCAATTCTCCGATTGGCACACAATCCACATAGGAAAACACTATGCTATACAGGCGCATGCCCAGTAGCGGCGCCAGAGGGGCTAGGTTGGGCTAAGAAAAAGGCCATCCGGTTTTTTGCATGTAAAAATGAAATATTTCCATGATCAGCCCCCCCTAAAACTGAAATATATGCATGAGATTTAAGTTGTCAGAAATGTTGGCGAATGGAAAATGGAAAATTTCCATGAGATTTTGAACAAAATGACTAAAAAAGGTCGTCAGAAATTTTGGCGAGTGAAATGGAAATTATCCTCCGCGAAGACTCAGCCTCCCCCCCCCCAAGTGAAATCCTGCACATGCCGTCTAAGTGTCATTTTGTAAGCACTCTGAAACCTAACAATTAGAACATCAATTTTCTCTCCTGCCACTCTGCTGTCAACTGTATTCAGTGAGTGACCAATTGAGTTGATCATATAACCCTAAGTTACAAATAATTGTAACATTAACGCTAGTATTATAGTGACTGAATCTGAAGTCATTCGGTGCGATTGTCTCCTTGCGGTTTAGGCTGCAACTGCATGCCCAACATATTTATATGTATAGTCTACGTTCACTAAATATACATAATTAAATGACACATATGCATAAAGTCGCATATATATATTATATATTATATGAATCTGCAAGCACACGTCTTATAGCATAAGTATGTGGAAACAGGATTTTGAGATTGGCCATGTACATGTATTGTATAAATGTATAGGGATCTCGCAATAGGCAGCTGCATTGGCTGGATTGGTCTTGTCATTCATTCGTTTGACAGAACATTGATTTATATAGCGAACGTTTTCTTCGTTCAATCTCTCAAACACAATTGTGCACTTTCTCTTCACATATATATAATATATACATATAATATTATTTATATATGTATGTATATATCACTGTATATCTGTACGTCTGTCCCTCTCTCTGTCTCCGTCTCTCTCCTTCCCTTTGTCTGTCTGTCTGTCTCTCTTCTTTCCTCTTGGTCTTTGGCTGTGTTCGCCTATTCCAGTGACTGCTGCTGCTGCTGCGTTGGTCTTCGTCGTCGTCGTTCGTCGGTTGCAATAAATTATTACTCAATCCACCGTCATCGTCCATTGCCACCGCACCACTCGCATCCTCCTCCTCCTCCTCCTGCCCCTCCTCCTCCTCTTCCTCTTCCTCCTCCTCCTCTTCTTCCTCCTCCTCCTCCTCTTACTCCTCTTCCTCCTCCTCCTCCTCCTTTTCCTCTTCCTCCTCCTCTTCCTACTCCTCCTCCTTCTCCTCCTCTTCCTCCTCTTCCTCCTCTTCCTCCTCTTCCTCCTCCTCCTTCTCCTCCTCTTCCTCCTCCTCTTCCTCCTCCTCCTCTTCCTCCTCCTCCTCCTCTTCCTCCTCCTCCTCCTCCTCCTCTGCTTTTTCTTCTATAATGCCATTAATAATAAAGTCATCGTCGTCGTCGTCATCGTCGTCAGTTCCCGTGTGCCACTTTTGGCGTCGATCGTCCCATGCACCCTCCCACCTCCCCACCCATACACACATGCACACACACCCATGCACACACACACACACACACACACACACACACATACACACAACACACACGCAGAGCCAACCAGAATGCGATGCTAACTTCGACATGCTGCTGCTGCTGCTGCACTTGCATGCTGCAGGGATATTGCCGCGGTACGTGTTGATGGTGGAGACTCTAAACGACGAATGCTGCAGATATCTAAATCTAGCGACGACCTATTAATATTTCAGTGACGATTGAGACACGTCGTCGTCCTATTAAACTTAATCGTTGTCCATAAACAGATCAGAGGCGCTGCATTGGGCTACATAAATGGGACGGAACCAGTGCAGCTGCACCAGCTACATGCATGCACTGACGATATAATTTATTATCATACAGATCTGCAGTTGGACGGATCATTTGCAATAACGACCTGGTTCCAATAAAACTGGATCTGGATTCCATGCAAACAATCGAGTTTCCTCGTCCAGATTTAATATTAATCAGCATTTATTTGGACAAAGCGCTCGATTTCATACTTCACATAAGTTCGGCAGATAATCAGGATCTAACCATCATCTATATAATTATAGACGATACATGAGACGCTAGGAATGACGCTGTCTTTTTCAATTAAATCTGTGAACAAATATTTTCACAATCATGAACACTTGGTTTAGAAAGAATAATTTATTCCCTTTTGATTTAACTATAATTATCAGTCGCGTAGACAGTGAGGATAATGCCTAAGCTGTACGTTCCGAATGTTCTGGAGCGAATATCTTTCCTTCCACTTATGATCCCAGTCTTCGTCAGAGCGTGCGATTTGAGAGCAGTTGGAAATTCGACAGCGAAGAAAGATCGAGAAAGGGGCAATCAATATGTATATATAAAAAAATATTATATATGATTATATAATCCAGAAAGGAATATATATAATATATGATTTTATATATAGGCCTATATATGATTGTATATATATATATTGAGAAAGGGTTAATATATATATAATATATAGTTATATATATAAATGCATATGTATGTCGAGAAAGGGTTAATGAAGTCAGTGAATTGAGATCCATATATATTCGACGCTATCTATTCAGTCCAGAAAGGGTTAATCCATATTATATAATATATTATTTTATAAATATAATCATATATATAATTATATATGTATATAATTGTATATATATATATATATATATTGAGAAAGGGTTAATGAAGGCAGTGAATTGAGATCCATATATCTTCGACGCTATCTATTCAGTCCAGTCCATTCGCAGCCAACTCCTTTGGGCGTCATCCTTCAGCGCCGGACCATGAACTGCAGCGATGCAATTCCATTTCAGACCGCATCTCGCTGCTGCTGCTGCTGCTGCTGCTGCTGCTGCTGCTGCTGTTGATGACGTTGTTGTTTGCGGCTAGATGGACTTTCGGAACGCAAACAGGTCCCGGATAGAAATGTCCAACGTCACGAACGATCGAGTGCAGATGAACCATTCTTCTTTTTAACAATATCCAATTGAAGCATTCCAGATGACAAAGGGTGGAGCAGGCACAGACAATTGTCTATGCTCTATAATGTGTAGGGTTGTCAAAGAAACCAGCCAGCCATTTCATACACTCTGCATGGATCTCTAAGAGTCTCTATTACTTCACTCCCGTCCACCTCGCGTCATAATCCAATAAGGAACAACTCGGGAAACAGCCTGAACAACCTACACTCAACTGAGTCATCTATTATTATTATAATTTTTTTACTCGCCCGAGGTATAAATGATCCCTCAGGCTTTACTATTATTATTATTATTATTTATTTTTTTAAATTTTATTTATTATTAACACAATCCTTTATTGAAAGACCAATCAAGATTAAAAACCAAACTAAAATCAGAAAAGTGTTCAAGCGTAAAGTGCATTGTTCTCGTCCCCGGTGAGTGGTGCAAAAAAACCTCTGAAAGCAACAGCATTAAAACGTTGCGTGCAGATAGAAAGTCTCTGAAAGAGATAGACAATTTCTCTAGGATCGCCAGAAACAGCGGCACAACGGCGGCCCAACTCCAATAAAAATTCGCGACCCGCACGATTGATGGGGCCTAACGATTCGATTGCGATTGGCACAAACTCGTGGGAGACAGGAAGCGCACTTTCGATCCGCCGTTATTATTATTATTTTTATTTTTTTTTTTTTTATCATAACACACATTTATTTTTTTCCAAAGACAATGACAGAGTCATTTAGAGGCTAATGTCTATGCTACTTTTGAACATTAGGTAAAGTAGTCATTCAGACCAATTATTATTATTATTTTTATTATTATTATTATTATTATTATCGTAGTTATTATTATTATTGAAAGGCTACCCCTTTTCCAAAGCGGTTATCGGGTTAACGAAAGAGCCCGTGAAGGCCACAGCGTTAAAGCGCTGAATCGTAATTGAAAGTCTTTGGAAGAGGAAGGACGTCTCCCTCAGATCGTCCGACGCCTGCGACAGGTGACGACCTAAATCAGTTAATTATTATTATTATTATTAAAATTATTATTATTATTTATTATTATTATTATTATTATTATTATTATTATTATTATTATTATTATTATTATTATTATTATTATTATTATTATTATTATTATTATTATATTTGCATCATATTTATCAATCATTGTAATTGAAAACCTGGCCATTTTGGGACGCATCGTCCTACAGTTTTCATATAAACTTGTCTGCTCTGTGTCTCTGTCCTGCCACTCACTGTCTGTCTGTCTCTCGGTCCGCCATCATCACCATGGAAATGAAATCGGAACGAGAGCTTTTATCAGTTGGCGGATAGTGGAGATTGAGTCCGGACGCGAGGCGCACAAGAGGGATCTGGAGAGGGACACTCTCCAGCGATCCTCTGGTTTGTAGAGATAACCGACCCTATAACAAATAGACAACAGCAGGCGCTATCATCTCCGTTGCACTATATGATCACCATGCAGGAGGACAGTGGAGGTAGCCTACCTGAAAGGATGGAACGATGGAAGAATGCTCGGCTGAGCGATCCCTTCGAAGACATGCAGAAGCGGAAAGAGGCTGCAGTAGGAAAAGTTATGCGGCACGCCTAGCAAGCATGCTTCCGATAGCATGTTAACATGGAAAGATCTATACCCGGGTTGCACTGCAGGTGGAAAAACTGCATGGAATATTGAATCCGGTAATTTTGGAGACACGCGACGCATGCATCCATGGGGATGTCTGCGTGGAATGGGTCTGCATGGAGAGGTCTGCATGGAATATATGTGTCGCGATGAAGATATAGTGAATGGACGTGGAATGCATAAGCTGCGAAACAACGTGCAGTAACTGTTAGAGGACATTGAGATGAATTATGTAGGATCGATAGACGACGAGGTGTACGAGGTTAGTTGGTCAAGCGACGCTTCAGTTGAGTTGCGAGAGATGCATATGATGCATAAAAGATAAATGGCGCAGAGGGGCTGTTGACGTGAGTGACGCGGCCGTGGTTGGAACCGGGGCCGGGACCGGGGCCGGGACCGGGGCCGGGACCGGGGACCGGGCTGGGGCCGAGTTCTTTTGGGACTGCGTTCTTGGCGCTATACACCAGAGCGTTTCTAATACAATCAGACGCACATTGTCGAACGCAATGAACGTGGGTGCGTTTTTGTAGTCTGCATGAAAATAGCAGCGATAACTCGGTTATAGATGAATTATCTCGAATGCGTCCATCGGGACCAGGTTACTTAGCGGAAATAATATTATGGCGCCGCAAATGAGCGCCGACGACCAGGACCCTCGTATCGGCCGTCGAAGAGTCTGTGTGGATCGTGGCGTCAGGGGAGGGGGCCTCACAGATTAAACCTTAAATTCAAATATATGCATGGAAAAGTAGACCTATTTGTGTACATACGATGAGTTGCTCTGTAAGCCAAAACCCAGGGAGCGTTTTATATACATGTACTTGACTGTAGTATATGTGCCGTGCAGTATATATATATACTATAGCATATATCTAAGAGCATTCGAAGTAATGTCATTAGTAACGAAACTATGACCAATATGACCAATATCTATGCTCATATGAATACTTTCTGTATTCATAAACAGATTTATTTTGTCGGCGGTCATGACACCATCGTTGGTCATCAATCCGTCTTTAACCCTCATCCGCACAAGCTAAAATGCAACTTAATTTGAACAAGGGGGTCTGGCCAGACCCCCCGTTTTTATGTGGGTTTTTCATAGGAAATAGTAATTTTTATGTGACAATTTTGTAAGATGGTATCAGAGTAACTCAAAACAACAATGTATCAGTCTCTTTATGCATTATAAATAAGTTTTATGATGAATTTGAAATTAAATGTTTAGTTATATTAATTGTCACGGTTTGTCATAATTATATGTTCATCGTCGCAATAGTTGTCTATCTATGAAATTTGGAAATCAAAATAAAGAAACCATATTCTTAGTAAAATTAGTACTGAATGCTCTCATGATCAGAGTCAGCATGACTGTTTTCTAGAAAATATCTAGGCCTATAACAAATAATGGAATAGGACTAAACCTAAAATGTAAACATGTAAGCTTATCATACATAGTCCGTTAGCTGTTGCTTTCGGGTTTGTATGTCGAATGATGATGTCTTTCATCTCGGCTGTTATAAAACTGTCAAGACTATATTGAATATTTTACTCAATGTATCCGTATTATTTTATTCAGCATCGTCCTTTACTGCATTGTGCAACAGAGTACGTCCTCTTGGCATTGATTTTGACTACCAAAAATTATGCGGATCTTTACTTGTATTTAGGTCTCTCGGCTTCAATAGTATAGACAATTTCGTCATCATTATCTTCACTATTTGGTCCAGTCTCATCCTCATGTTTATCATCATCTTCAATTTCAACATTGTCTTCATCATAAGAAACATCTGAATGTTGTTCTTCAGGCATTGGCATCTCTCGTAGTCACATTCTTTATTATTGCTCTCACTGTCCAAACTGACATATCATTGTAGTCTCGGCCAGTATTATCTTCAGAACTTCCATAATACTAAACCGATTTGGTCGTTTAAATGTTCTAATTGTAGCTCATTAATATAGGAACAAAGTCATAAAAGCAATCTGAGAAAATATCACTCCTAAAAAAGTTATGCAACAAATATATGGAGGGGGGTCTGGCCAGACCCCCCCTTGTGCGGATGAGGGTTAATTCTATCTCAGAGCAATTGTTCCAAAACTCTTTCGCGTTCCAATTCCTACTTGTATTTTATATATAAGTTGTGATCGATTTGGTCTTTTGACATTATTCGCTTGTTGTACATGATGTTTGCTTCGGATGTTGAACCTTCTTACGATTTCTGCATGCTCCTGCAGGGTTGACTCCGATTGTTCGCGGAAAAGTTCATCCGTTGACTATAAATATACTCAAGAGTTTACAACAGGTTTAAGATGTATATAGCTACGGTCGCATCCATGGAAAAGAATCGAGAAATGTTTGAATGGCATTGACCGCTTGTAAACCACAGATATATTCTAAAATCAATTGAATAGATGTTCATCACTGATCTGCAATAGATGATCGCGTTGGACAGTGCTGTATCTGCTTCCACTGACCAATGTGACCATAGACTGTGACGAACTGTAGGCATCGGGCGAAGTGCCAACTCTGGATGAGGCACTGCAGAAGTGGACTCTACGCGTGCGCGAGAGTCTGCCGTGTTGACTTTTCTAATTATGTCTACGATGCAACAAACAATCTGAGACGTCTTGTCTTTAACCGTCCTCGGATCGAGGGTTGGTCTCTCCCATAGAGATGTATTATATAAAAAATATATCAATAGAGGGAGTATACACGTCTCTATATTGAAGTCGACGTCTAAATTCGTGCCGACCAATCACATCATATCTGTCTAAATTCGTGCCGACCAATCATAGGCGATTTCTCATATCGACCAATCACAGTCTTACAACATCGATCAGGAAAATAACTAAAATAATATCAACATTTTTATAGGCTAATGATTCGAACATGTCGATGTTTTCTTGTGAATATTGCAGTTTTCTTGCAATATTCACAAGTTAACATCGACATGTCCGAATTATACAAATGTTGATATTATTTTAGTTGTTTTTCTAGATCGAAGTTGTAAGACTGTGATTGGTCGGTACGAGAAATCGCATATGATTGGTCGTTTTGAATTAGATCGACGTTAATTTATGACTTCACATCTGACTGCAGGGCAGATACGGCATACTCTCTCTAGTGCTAATGTTATACATGTAATACATCTCAATGGTCTCTCCACGGACAAGTCTTCTCCATCGGTCTTGATCCTTTGTTTTTCTCTCATCATCGGATCGAAACGCATCTCCATCCATGACATCTCTGATATTTGCAATCCAGATCGTCATCGGTCTTCCATGTACTCTTTCCCCCGCTATATACTGTGCTCTGTATGATCTATTTTTCCAAACAGCTTCCTTCTTTCTTCATCAGATGACCGAAGTAAGACATCTTTTTTCTTTTGACTGAGTTGAGCAGACAACTCAGTCAAAAGAAGAAAGATGTCTGCCAGACATCTTTCCACTTCCGTCGTTTCCAATATATCCTACCCATACGTTTGTTTTCTTGTCTGTCCAGGATGAGACGTAGATGTCCGTAATCACCATCATCATCATCATCATCATCATCATCATCATCATCATCATCATCATCATCATCATCATCATCATCATCATCATCATCATCATCATCATCATCATCATCATCATTGTCGCCGTCGTCGTCGTCGTCATCATCATCATCATCATCATCGTCATCGTCATCATCATCATCATCGTCATCGTCATCGTCGTCGTCGTCGTCGTCGTCATCGTCATCGTCATCGTCGTCATCGTCATCGTCGTCGTCGTCATCGTCATCGTCATCATCATCATCATCATCATCATCATCATCATCATCATCATCATCATCATCATCATCATCATCATCATCATCATCATCATCATCATAATCATCATCATCATCATCACCACCACCACCACCACCACGATAACCAACTCTGCATCAGGTTAAATAAACGTAAATACAAATGGTGCTTTCGCGTGCGCGCGTGCTAATTGCTTTCACAGGACCATAATTATCAACGCAAACAAAATTTTTGCACAGACTTGATCAATGGTCATGTCGCAGTATACACTAATATGCTCACACCTTCGCTCATTTATGAAATTAATTAATTAGTTGTTATTCTTGCATCAATAGCGCGTATATATATATATATATATATATATATATATATATATATATATATATATAATGTACAACACATTGAATCAGTTTTCTTTGCAAGATACAAATTGGCAACGAAGCAGTGGCGTAGCAAGGTTTTTGGAGGCCCTTGTGCAGGGCTTCGGTGTTGGGCCCCTTCATTACTTGAACCTCCTCGATTTCAAACAAAAGGGCTGTGCAAAAACGCCTGGCTCTTTGCGATAGACTATTAATTTGCATTATTTCGAACCCGAAAGTAAATAAAACATTAACTCATTGCAATTTTAATTATTTTCGCCCGTTAGTCTTTATAATAATTTTCTATTTCTTCAGGTTACCAGAGAAAATTCAATTCGAGTACTTGACAAAATGTATCAAAAAACATTGTTTCATCTGTTGAAGTATAAATTATCATACACATTTAAATTCTGTCAAGCAGTTGAGTTAGTTGACTAAAAAAGAAACGATAATAAATTGGTAAAATGTAAAGTGACTCAAGACTCGGTTGCTACGATAAGTCCAAAAGAAGAAACCAAAATTTCCGAAATGTACAAATTTTCACCTGGGCGAAATCCCTTGCGCAAAAATAATTGAGATGCCTTCGCTCCTGAATCCTTTGGAAATGCAGCTGATATACCACCATAGTTTCCGAAGCGCTTCTCTGCTCGGTGTCAATATCCACCACCACCTCATCACTGATCAGCACTGATCACTACAGAACATGTAGACTTGATTACATTCTGAATATTCTGAATGTAAAAACTTCACTCTGACCACCAGGGACCCCTAGCTAGTGCAGTCTGCACAATCCATTGCAGCGCCACCGACGTAGCCTACTTGTAGATATAAACATTCTGAATAATTCTTAAAATAAATAATTGACTCTGACCGCCGGGGGCCCTCAACAGCCGGGGGCCCTTGTGCACTGCACAAGCTGCACCACCTATTGCTACGCCACTGCAACGAAGATAATACATAGCCTATCCTTGCGGCCAGGGCTTAAAGTGTGCCTGGACGGTCATGGACGGCGTCCATGCACTTGTTTTAAAATTTGAACGCCGTCCAGCCACCTATTGGCGAGCACAGACTAGAAAGGTAAGGGGCGTCCAGGCACTTCTTTTGGAGAGGTAAGGGGCGTCCAGGCACTTATTTTTCCACACTTTAGGCACTGCTTGCGGCATATGAATATTTAGTTGAAGGAAATAGCCTAAGTTATTCTATAAGCTTTTACTTCGTTTTGCTGTGTTTTTTTATGCGTACCTGTTTTAGCGCCCCTTCAAGTTCGCTGCTCAGAGGCGCTCCCGAATACAGCGCGGATACTGCATCGGAGTTTCACGCCAAAGCGCTGAGCAATTGTTAGTGAAGGACTTGCCCAGGGTCCCTACGCAGCGACTTGAGGTGGATTCGAACCTGCAACCCTCCGGCGGCAGGGCAACGAACATTTTACTAAGACGTTGCTGAATTGTGCTTTTTACTCACTGCCTCTGTGCTTCCGCTTAGCGAATGCACAGACAAAGCAAGATTTTTATAGACATGCAGGATAACGATTTCTAATCGCATCGCAGCAGTGTTTTACTCTAAGCCACCAGGGGATACAGTCAGCGTTCTCCTGCGCTGTTTATAGTCTGTCTAGCCGTTCTAAATCTAACAATCGTCCGATAGAATTGAATTAATCGGAGACGCAGTAAAATCGTTTGCAGATACGACGTCGACATATTTTTGTAGCTCTGTTTCTCGGCATGGCTTAATACATGGCCGTTTTGATCAGCTATCAGCTGTGCAAATGATGAGAAACGAGACCGTTGCAGATAAACTACAATGTACATATAGGCCTACGCTCTAATACATAATACATGTAGCCTACATGTGTATAATTAAACTTTGGGTCCATGAACGTGGCCGTGGTCTAACTGAAATTACATATTATATACTAACGCATTTACACACATACACACACACATATATATATACATATATATTATATATTATATATGTATATTATACTTATAACTTTTGGGACATTTTTTTGTAGACTATCTGCTGTTGTAAATTGCACTTCATTGTATTGTCCTAATTTTCATTGCTTTATTTAAATCGTCTCATGCACGAAATAACTGAGAGAAAGTCGTGTATATGCTGTTATATTTTGCGTGTTGTGTTGTTCTGCGCGTCATGATGTTACAGCACATTATGTCGTGTTGCAACGCATTTCATTACATTACATCGCATTGTTCTGTGTTGTAAGGTGTAACGTTAAGCTTTGGTGGTCGGTGCGAGACTGGATGGCGTGAGGGATGTACGAAGTGGACTGGAAAGCGGGTCTTCTTCCTCGAGAGACGACATCTCATTGAAAACCGACTCATATGTAAGTTTATCGAAAATGATGCTTAGAATAACTGCGATGTCTGGTGAAATTCAGGACAATGTAAGCAATGGGATATTGGAGAAGGAAGATTGGAGAACCGAGCAGCGTGGGTGAAGGAAAACGAACGGGAGAGTGGAGGGAGTGGGAAAGCAAATTGTTCTTTGTGAATGTAAGAGAAAGGATAGAGAGAAGAATAGGTAGAGGAGGGAGGACAGTCTCTTAAGCTAACAATGCGATACTTATAGGACAAAGAGGAGTTGTCACAGCACTAAATTAGCCTAGCAACGTAACACTATACAATACATAGCTAATGACGAAACAATGATGTTGTTGGGAGATGTCGTCATAATAGCATAAAACTATTGTCGTTGCAGCAACTTAGTTATAAAGTTAGTTACGCAGCAAAATTGCATGACAATGAGAAACCGTAGGAGAAGTCCATAGAAGAAAGTCTAGTATTATCATATCCAATTCTGTCCATATAGACAAAATTAGTGACGTAATCTGCATTCTAAGGCGGAAAGTTTGTCCTTCCATTTGCATGTCCGGATGTATTTTTGAATTTTTGCCCCAAGAAAGACTAAGAAACTACAGAGTTTTGGTTTACGAAAAAATTTTGCAATTCAATCTTACCCACATTTGTAGATCAACGCGACTATTTTCATCTTTCAATTCACTTTAAAACCCGAGATATGAGCATTTTAAATTTCGATGTCGTAGTGGCTTTACAAATTTAAGCAGCGATTTTCACGTCGCACATTAACCCTTGAACGGTAACCTGGGGGTAATTTCTACCCCCAGACTGTTGTAACTGCTGCTATTAAAGGAAGTACTAGAAATTTTTACAATCGCTTTGGTGACTTTTCCGGGCTACTGTCAACATATTTTCAATAATTATGGTGGCGAAAAACGAGATGTTACGAAGAAAACCTAATTGCAAAGGAGAATCTAAAATTCTTAGTCCATATCCAAACAAATAACATATGGTATCTTTACACCTAGATAACATACAAAACAAAAACTCAAGTGATATTATCTTTTATGCTAAGACATCTTCAATTGGAGGCCTACAGCTCTTGCATATTAGCTTCTTTTCAGCATGCTGCTGACAAACAAATTGTTCACATTCAATGCATTGATTTTCAACTTTGTTATCTTTTTTTCTGGGGCATGCATGACATCGACCACGCTTTCTCGACTTCTGCGACTCCGGTTTGAGTAACACGGGTTGCACCCCAACAGACAACATTGCACGAGCAACAGACGGCTGATGTGATATTGTTGGCACATTGGCACGAATTTTTATGTCAATAACGCAATGACGTCATAGTAATGACGTCAGTCCTCTACATAGAATACCTAATACAAAGAATATTATCAAACTATGATGTAGGCCTACTGTATCGTTTAGAAAAATTCGTTTCTACCTCACAAACAACAGCAGTTACCCCCGGGGGTAGAAAACACCCCCAGGTTACCGAGGACCGGTGTAAAAAAAGGTTACCGTTCAAGGGTTAACCAAAGCGGGGTGGCGAACATGCCCCGCAGGAGATGGGTTATAAATGCCACCGGCCACCCCCAGGGTTGGCGAACCCTTATCCCACCATGTGGGATAAGGGTTGGGACGGAAAATCTGGGGGTGGCGTACCTGCCCTGCAAGGGCGGTTGGGAGCTGGATTGGGGAAGAAGAACCGAAATTTCCCGGGCAACGCGGGGTAATTAAGCTAATAATAGTTATAAGTAAACAAAATATGTTTGCTCTTGTTGCATGAATGTCATTACTCAACAGTGGATCTTAAACCGCATTCCATGTATAGCGACGAGACTATCTATAGCTTCCCTCTAAAGTTTCATTTCCACGAATTCAAACTTGATCTTCGTCATTTAAACACGAGGCAATAATGGAACACAAGTGCAATAATGAAAGATGATATTCGTGCAGTTGTGTTGAAATCAACTATTGGGCTAGTTCTATCACTATATGGTAGAGTTGGGTATAAGAGAGGAAAATCGGCACTCCTATAGGAGACTACTAGCTCGTACCAAGACGTCGTTTAACCCGTCGCTTTTCAAGACAGAATTACACGCAGCATTAGTAGCCTACATACGTGCTTATTTAATCGTATGGATAAAGTCAGTGAGTATATAGCGTTGTCTGGCTTTTTTTACTGTATTGTATTGTAATGTGTAAAAACATTTATGTCATGTTCTGCATGGTGTTCGTTTGTCAGCACTCGACTGCAAGTGGCACCGGTTCGACTTCGAGTACCGCATCCCGGTGCAGCTACCTGCGTCGATCGAGGAGAAGGAGGGACGCTACACGTACTACGGCACGGCCATCATCCTCCAGCCGCACGGCGCAGACATCGAGACTCACGAGGCCCGCTTCCGTCTCCACGGGCGCCTCGACGTCGACTCGCTGCCCGGCTGGCTGCGGTCGTCCGTCGAGCGGAAGGAGGAGATGTACCGGTCGGTCGTCGAGGACTTTCCCTCATCCTCCACCACGGGAGGAAGGGCTGCTCCACAACAGCACCAGCAGCAGCAGCTGGCATCCGACAACGACTCCGCTTCCGTTTTCCTCAACGACCCGGAGGACGACAGCATTCTGATCAGCGCCGGACTCTGCCTTAACCGGCGCATCTTCGTTCCCGGTGATCGAATGGTGGCCGAGGGAACGGTTACGAATCGAACCTCAGCTGCCGTCGTATGTAGCGTCAAATTTCAACAAGTAAGATCAATGGTTATAATTATGGCTGTTTATAGTTGGCTTCGATGTCCATTTGAATTGGCCAAGCAGCAGCTATAGGTCCTACTGCATATTGCCATATTGCCAGAGTTATGGTTGATTTATGTCATTATGTGTAAATTTCGCGTTGTGCGTAGGCCTGTCTTTCATCGGTATATGGAAAGTGACTTATACATGTAATAATGTGATGATAATTATATTCGTTTTATTGAAGCTCTTGCTGACGCACCGCAGTCAGTTACAAGGAAAGAAATGACTAAGGCAGTTGTTATCCCCACCATACTGCGGCGGCGTAGAAGAGGCGCGCTGTTGTGCAATCCTGGTAACATTGTTGAAGGCGACTGCATGTGGGCTCTCAGCACGGTCAAGGCGTATATAGGCTATACGATTGAGGAAACACAAAAACTTAGGATACGACTGACAATGCGACGAAGCCCTAATTCATTACTGATGGTTACTCCGCGCACAACCATGGAGTCAACCCTCTTGAGGCCTGGAAGCGAAATGAGGAAGGGCTTTTCATTCGAAACTGAAGCCACTCTTTTTCAAAAACTCTTACCCTGTCTTATCTGATCCTCCACCCTCCAATTCCCGGTTCAGACGACACCCGCCTTAGTAGCTGTTCCTCTCCCTGATCCTATGGTAACTCGACCCGGACCACCATGGACTACTCTTACGGAAAACCTTTTTGACTCAACGCAGCGCTCGTGAATAAGCTGGTGCCCCGCGCTTGGCTTTCGGGTGGCGCTTTAGAAATTCGGAGATTACGATTACGATAACTCTTCCATGGTCGAAGACTGCCAGTAGGCCTACTGTCAGTGAATCGTCAGATTAATAATACTAACGCAACATAAAATGTTATATATAGGCCTACCAGATCCACTATGACGCTGCCAACAAACAATAATGTTTCCTTTCAACGTTGGGCCAACCCTGCTGGCATTTCATTGTAGCCATTAGATAGGATTCATGCTGTTTCTATGGGCTGCGAGTCTAATAGTGGAAGCGTAGGTCTTATAAATGGCTCCAGATGAGCATTCTGACAGGTCACTTTTGTGATGTTACGAGCGGTCAGTCACTTGTTCTCTGCTAGACATAATGTAGGCAATTATGACCACATGATATACCGACAAATGAGCTTCACACGTTCTGGCTGCCATGGCCAAAATTGGCCATCTCAAAACAAAGAAAAATGCGGAAAACTGTCTGTGTTTTTCGTGTTTGTTACGGAACGAGATAACCACGCAATTCGAAAAGCATGTGACTCCACTTAGCAAGTGGATCATTTACCGCATTAATGCTTTTACAACCCGGAAAAGATTTCTTAATAGGTAGCCAACAATGTGTGGAGTCCATTTGTCATATTGCAGTGACATGTATAGGCCTAAGCTTTCTTGACGTTTCTATAATCGTGTGCCATAAGTGAACGATGGTCTGGCATGGGAGTTATGAATTGTTGATTGCGGTACTGGACCTGTATAGCAGCAGACCAGAGCTCGTTGAGCGTAATCCAGTCAAAAAAAGAGTCAGTTCTGTTGTCTAACGTCTAGTGTTGAGTCAGGCTTTATCACAGCTTGGTAATGAGTCAAATTTCGCCATGGCAATCATAGCACAAACCTGATTACTGCTCCATTCTGGTGCGTACAGAGTCCATTGAAGCGTGGCAACGCACTGCATATCTATAGAAGGAAATCTTCACAGGCCTCAACTATATATGCAGGCATTGCTGATGGTGGATATGGCAGTTTTGCTATTATTTCTGGTGCTGGAAGTTATTGGTAATTAGCGCTGACTGATGTCGAAGGTGAAGCTACTGGTGGTTAACTGAAAATTCTAAATGCCTTTACAAGCTTAGAACTTTTCTGGTTAACCTGCTAGACGCCATAGTGGACACAGCTTCAACTGACTAGATTATTGTAATTTTTAATTCAATTCTAATTGGCTTCTAGTTACTAACATGAACTACAAATAGTCCAAGATTATTTTCTGACTAAAGCCACAGTGAAGACCACTAGATGGCATTTAATCGCATCGTTCTTACGTTGGTAGAATTTGCCACCACTTCAGCAAACAATCCCATTTAATTCTCATTGTCATTTAACACGAGAGCATAGGCCTAATTATAGTCTACGAGAGCATACTACAAGAGGCATATCTCTTCTCCATGCTCAATCCTTTTAAAAGTGAATTCGAGCCATGAACACTTTTTTATGTGCCTTGTATTAGCTTACTGTTGTTGGCTCCCAGGCATTCAGCGTTGCTGATCCGACCCTTCGGAAATTTTTAGCTGCCCACTCCGTGCACATGTCCTGTTCGTTTTTCGGTGTCTTTCAGTTAAAACTCGCTTCTCTTTAGTGCCAGCCTTTAACTGATTTCCTGACCAATTGGATTTCGATTTTTGACATCCAGAACCGAAAAATCCTTGACGCATACAAGCCACACATAAGTCATGTAGGCCTATATAACATATGTTATAACGTTCCGAATGAATGAATGAATGAATGAATGAATGAATGAATGAATGAATGAATGAATGAATGAATGAATACGGTTTCACTCAGGCGATCATCAGTCCTTGTGAATTATAATAAAGGCGATGTTGGTGCCAATAGATTGAATTATGCCAACATTAGACTAGATTGCATTAGATTATATAAGCTGGGAAACGATAAATTTCTGTAGAACAAGTGATATGTGACTGAGCCTGCCTTGTTACGCAAAAACCACTTCCTTGAGTTGCCAAGCGACCATTAGACTAATCAGGTTTATGTCTGATCCGATCAAACACCAATGTAGGTCCAACCTAGAATCCATCTAGACAACGACATGCTCTCATTGCTGCCACTTCAATAGCTCTTGTCAATGGACGCGCATAAGACAAAGTCTGTGAAGAGGCTCCACTATCAGACATTTTGTGGATCAGCATTCTGGCCACAGTCATTGAGCACATGTGGCCCACCAACATTGTACGAGCGATAGAACCTGCAAAGACGCTGTGGCAATGAACCGAGATCATGGAATTATTTCTTGTCCTCGCTGCTATTCAAATAGCTTTTGCTGACGAACGACCGAGGGCGATCTTCAATTATTGCCAATTGGTCAAATACTGTGTACGTCTCGCCACAAGAGAAGTGCTTTCTAGGTCGTTGAATAAAATATATGCAGACACAGATACAGACACAAACACAGACACAAATACAGACACAAACACAGGCACAAACACAAACACAGGCACAGACACAAACACAGACACAAACACAGACACGCCATCTTTCGGCGACACAGACACAAACACTGACATAGACACAAACACAGACACAAACACGGACACAGACACAAATACAGACACATACACAAACACAGACACAGACACAGACACATACACAGACACAAACACAGACACAAACACAGACACAAACACAAATACAGACACATACACAGACACAAACACAGACACAAACACAGACACAAACATGGACAGTCACAAACACAGACACAAACACAGACACAAACACAAACACAGACACAAGCACAGACACAGACACAAACACAGACACAAACACAGACACAAACACAGACACGCCATCTTCCGGCGACACAGACACAAACACTGACATAGACACAAACACAGACACAAATACAGACACAAACACAGACACAGACACAAACACAGACACAAACACAGACACTGACACAGACACAAACACAGGCACAGACACAAACACAGACACAAACACAGACACAAACACAGACACAAACAGACACAAACACAAACGTACAGCAGACGAACGCAGAGACAGAAGTAGGCTTCCACCACCAACCACAGCAACTTAATATTCAGTGCAGAGGAATTCGTCGGAAGATGGCGTGTCTCATCGTTGACTTCTTCCTGTCGATGGCGATGATCATCTTTCAACCGAATAATGTCACTCGATCATCATGGGTCCAGAGCTGCTGCTGCTGCTGCTGCTGCTGCTGCTTCCACTCTGGTCAAAGGCACACTCAGGTCACATCACTCAGGTCACATCACTCAGGTCACATCACGTCGTCGTGTCGGCCTTTGTATATGCTATTGTGGATATACATGTACCACACATATCTGCACGTTTTCCATTAAGGTTACGAGATTGAATCGTTAAAGAAAGGGCAAATGTCACGTGCATGCGTGTAGGATATCATGCTATGTCTTGTGAAGGGAATCTGCGGCGCTGGGTCGTTGGAGGAATCGATTCGACGACATAATTGTTAATTAAGGTCTACTGCAAAAATATCATTATAAAAAATCTTATTATGAAGACGATGAGACGATAATTATGCTTAATATCTAGACGTACATCCTGCATAGATAGACATATATTACCTCCACCGTGCACTGGCTGGTATTTCATAAAATCCATAACCTAGGCTACTTAGGCTATGTGACAGGCCTATGTATGCATACGTATGCAACTCAGCATAAACAGTCGCAAGCACATGCATGTACCCTAAGTACATACATTCAATAAGCCGCATCTCATTTGCGCTGGGATTCTGGACCCTCTAGCAGTAATGCACAGAACTCTTAGGATTTTGGTTAGAGAAAATGTTCTTGGTTACCGGTATGAGAAATCACTTTCAATGTGACTTGATGAGGTCTGGATATTGAAGAAGGAGTAAATAGTCCTAATATTGTCTAAAATACTTATCGGATGCATCTGTGGGTCATGCAGACCATTTACCACAGCACCTGACCCTTCACAGGTATGGCAACTTGTATGGTATTGGTAGGCCTACTGTCAATCTATAGGCATCAATGTCAGATACTTCCGTCTGTCTGTCTGCCTGTCTGCCTGCCTGCCTGCTTGCCTGTCTGTCTGCCTACAGCTGTGTGCTTATGTGTTTGACCATGCATTAGGTGCTTGCCTTCTTCGCCGACTACGGTCTGGAAAGGCGCGGCAGACGATCTCCTCTTTATCAACATTACCGAAGTAATATGCGGCTCGTCGTACGAGACCTCGTTTCTTCATCGTCGTCGTCTTCCTCTTCTTCCACCTCCTCCACCTCCTCTTCCTCGTCGTCGTCTTCGTCATCTCTGGTGATCCAGCCAGGGAAGACGAGGGGCTTTGCCTGTTCCTTCGACGTTCCGAAAGTTCCTCCGTCGACCCTCACGAGTCTTGCTCAACCGATAACTGAGATGAGCAGCGAGAGTCGACAGGACGCAATGGTCTTTGACGACCGGGAACCTCTCATCAGATACAAATACTTCTGCAAGGTTTCTATTCTGTCCTCGTTTTGCGGGTCTATAATGTTTAATAATTATAATGATCCTATGCTGTGCCTCCCGTGTTGTCTACCGCGAGACTGGTAGGTCATTCTGGATGGATATCAGATGTTTGAAGAATTCAGGACGAATTGATGGATATATAATGGACTGAGCAGAAGGAACAGAGACTGCATGCATGCATGGGCAGGGTGGGGTTTGTAAAGTATAGATACAGCAGCGACAGAAAAGCTTGTTGAAAAAGAAGAATTTTAGTCTTATAAGGTATGACACGAGGAAATGAATATGACTCGGTTGAAGGGTCACTCCATTTGCATAATTATATGCATAATTATATGCATAATTATATGCATAATTATATGCATAATTATATGCATAATTATATGCATAATTATATGCATAATTATATGCATAATTATATGCATAATTATATGCATAATTATATGCATAATTATATGCATAATTATATGCATAATTATATGCATAATTATATGCATAATTATATGCATAATTATATGCATAATTATATGCATAATTATATGCATAATTATATGCATAATTATATGCATAATTATATGCATAATTATATGCATAATTATATGCATAATTATATGCATAATTATATGCATAATTATATGCTGTGCTTTGTACATAATATGCAGGGTTAATTTCTGCAGCGCCAATACTATTCGAGACAACCGCACACGCGCACACTCACACATCCACACGTACACACATACACACACGCAGTCACACACCCATACATACACATACACGCACCAATACACACGGAATTGAAGGGCGGCGGCGTTGACATAACAGGATGGAGTGCGTGAGCGATCGTCACATGGGCAGAAGAAGCAGGGAGGACAGACGCATAACCACATCAAGATAGGTAGGCCTATGCATATGGAAACTAACACAGACTAAACGAACGCGTATGACCGCAACCTATATGCATATCCAAACACGGAGCAATCGCCACTGAACTTTTCGTTGTCCAATAGAACAAAAACAGGAATATTATGTCCTTTGTGGCCTTTCGTCTATAATGGATAAGCGTGACATGTTTAATGAAATTGCAGAGAGGCTGCAGGGAAACTTTGATGATTGTCGGGAAATGCGTTCACTTATAATTTACTAGATGTGGGACCCGGCGTTGCCCGAAAAATTTAGGGTTTTCGACACAACCCCCTGAGGTACCCGGTGTTGACCGCTTAATTTAGGGTTTTCGCCAACCCTCCGCCCACCCCGCTTCCCCCCCGCAAAACGCCAAACATGACCCGCCTCTGCGGGGCGGGGTGTGTGCTGACTGTGGGCGTGATGGCCCTGGTCACACTCTATCTCTAGCTGCAAGGTTGAGGCGTAAAGCTCCGAAGCTGCGCGAATGTCTGAAAATAGCGAAATTTCGGCTTACGCCCGCGCGCAGGCCCCCAATGTAAGGATTCACCAACCCCCCCCCCCCCCGCTGGGTGGGTTGGTTAATAACTGCGAAACTGTGGGCTATAAACATACGTACACACCCACAGCCGTATTCTCTTCTCCCTGTGGCTTCTGCACTGAGCGAGCTTCTGTATAACGTCTAAAAATGATGCTCAAGCTATAGTATGAATTTACAAGCTTAGCTGGTCTTTCATTTCATAAGGATCTGCCTCCTGAATTCCACACTTTCGGTCACTCCACCATTATTGCCAATCACCTACCATCACCTTCCCCGTGGTCCATTTATCCATCACTCTTCGGGCTTTCCACTCTTAAGAACCCTTACCCCGATTCACCTGATCCTGCACTTTTCAATTCCCGACTCACCTTAATTAACATAGATGCTCTGGTCCTTTGGAAAGCGGACTCGTATAGGCCTACTTCCTTCAGACTACTATATTCAGCCTTCTATAACCCCTAGATCCAATGTTTTATTGATTTAATATATATATATATATATATATATATATATATATATATATATATATTAAATCAATAAAACATTGGATCTAGGTAAAACTCTACCGTGATTACAACGGCAGAAGAACAGTTTTCTATGACGGTCTACGACAGTCAGAAAATAAAACTGTCATCCAGTGTTTATTTCAACGCGCCCACCGTAATTTTCACGGCCAGTGACGGCCTCTTCATAAAACGGCAGCAGACAGTAATTAGACCTCGCAAGGTAAAGTCCGCTGCGAATTTGTGACCTCCAATAGGCCGAAAGATTATGTGAAAGATCGGCTAACATAATTCGAAAGTGCTAGTTGATTAGGCAAACTTGCCATAAATAATCAAAAAATAAATAAAGTTTTGAAATGATCATTGTTAAATTGGTAGTATATAGGCCTATAATGGGCTTGGCCCTATGAATGCGCTTATTATATCGCCTTTTAAGAAAATTGCATTTTGTGTCAATGTTAGGCCTAATTGAGAAATGTGCATTAGGCCTGTATGGCCTATTTATTGCAGTAATCAATTAATTTAATCGTAATTTTTTTTAAGTTTTGAAGCGTGATAATTGCATTGAGCAGAGGCCTATAGTAATTTTACGAGATCCTGTAGTAAGTAAGTTACAAGGAAGTAAGCAAATGTGCTTGTGTTTTATCGAATCGCTTGCAAACGCACTGCAGGAACATACAAATTGATGCGAACAGATTAGGCCTATAGCTTGTGTAGTAACAAAAATAAGAAAAATAATATATAGCAGGCCTTTA
Organism: Lumbricus terrestris; assembly: GCA_949752735.1. Taxonomy (NCBI): domain Eukaryota; kingdom Metazoa; phylum Annelida; class Clitellata; order Crassiclitellata; family Lumbricidae; genus Lumbricus; species Lumbricus terrestris. Next base: position 29,933,921 of record OX457039.1, read on the forward strand.
ATTTAATTTAGGTCAATATTGTGATATTAATTATTTTTAGGACTTCAAGTGTAAGCTAGACTAGGCCTATACGCAAACTGAGTAGGCGAGCACAATGTTCTGTAACTTAGACCTACAGGTCTACATAGTTTACAACGAAAATCATAGGTCTATCTGTTAGTTACAAAGTAGGCTACTAGGTTAATAGGCTTGACCGCTGAGTTAATTTATAATTAGGCCTATTATTATTCGTCAGTACGGTTTTTTCAGCACTTCAAATGTCAAAATACAATGGCAGGCCAAATGGAGCTATTTTAAAATTGATTTAAAATGGCTCCATCGCAAAAAGTGCATAGGCCCATTGATTCAGTAAGTAAGTACGTAAGTGTGTTACTCGATGAGCGCTGAAACGGGAAGTCTCAGCGTCATTGAAGAAATAATATAAGTCTAGGCCTAATGTCATAATGATAACAATTATAATAGTTTACAATTTTCGGAAATGTGGGAGGAAATAAAGCGAAAACAAACACCGCGCATAAGCCTAACAGTAGCCTACTGTGGAGCATCCTTCCCAGGAAACCTCGTCGGGTTACTGAGTCAAATCTAGACTGCCCAAGTTTAGAAAATCGTTGATGAATTTTAAGACGAAAGTAGCGTTATGAAAGTGATAAGCCATTTTCACATATTAAGTGTTTACTCGGTTTATTCACACACTAGGCCTACGTGTTAGCCTAATCTAGGAAAACTAAGCTAAACGTGTGACTAAGGCACACAGGTTTGCGCCTTGTTTATTCGTTTAATGACAAAACCAAGTGACACACCGCACATGGGTAAAATGTAGGAAAATTAAATTACAATTAAATTTTCATTTCCTCTGAACTAATTTTTCGGAATGGACTCTATTTTGGTAAGCTTTAGTTAATTGCTGAATAAATAAATAAATTATTGTTGCATGTTAGACGTTCTTAATAAAATAGTTAATGCGCTATAAATTTTATCTGACCACACCTGAAAGCCGTCGAGACTTCCTTTTGGTATCCGGCGACTTACGGTCGTTTTGAACTTCTGAAAATTTATATCTAATCTGGCATATTTTCCAACGAAAAATTGAACATCTGGTAAACCCAGTGACATTTTAAATATTCCTTGATGCAATATAACATCCGCTGAGATTATTTATCATTTTGATATGTCTTTTGCTCAATTTGTTCGCGCTTGAGTGTTGGCATAGTCCGAGCTGTATACATTAGAATTGTAGCGATTTTCCTTTTAAATTCTGTTTTGCGCATTGCCACACTGTCTTATTAGTTCACAATGATTTGCGAGTGATGTTTTACGAAAGCCCGTGGTAAATTTTCGCAACATTGTAAAGTATGATGCTACAAATCTTGTATGTAATTTTCCCACGTGCTCTCTAATATTTTGAATCTTAGAGTTTCTCATTGGTTCTACCGTATTGCCAAATTTAATCAAATTGGAGATGGTCACGCTGGATCACTGTTATGACTTGACCTGGAATGACCCACACTTGAAATCTCATGCACATTCGGGACATGCAATTGACTGCCCTTTTATAAAGCACTGTAAAACATTTGCAAAGACAAAATCTTAATTTTGATCTCATGTTTCTCTATGTTGCAAAATTTTATGTTGTTCATTCATGAATAGCATTGAATACATTAAACTGTGAAAATGTTTCTGTTGTTGGAATATTTCTTTTGCAGTTTGACCTTCGTGACAGTAATTATAAATGTCCTAATGAAGAAGAGACACACCAAGCAAGGACCGCCAGACCAAAGCAATGATTGGGTATGTGATCCAATGCAGTTTTTAATTAAAGCGAAGTATTTTTGTTTATCAATGCAGCTTTTCGTAAATATACAGTTGTTAATTGTTTGCTTTAGGGAAGGAACTTCCAATTAAATTTCCAAACCACCAAATAATCTAAAACAGCCTGGAACCCCGCAACTTTTCGCAGACCTAAATTTGAGCAATCAGTTTGGTAATGTAATGTTGGCAATTATTTGGGTCACGCAGACAGCTTTTCAGTCAGGCAGTGTTTGCAACCTCTTTTGCTTGATAACTTTTGATGTGTATTGGAATACATAGTTTTCAGCTTGACCAAGTGCTTGAGTTATTCCAGGGTGTGGGGTTAGAGACTTATAGAGTTGTTGGGGATGAACAATGAACATGTGTGACAGTTTGTAAGTCAAATTTTCTTAACGTAATAATTTACATGATTTAAAGTATACTTGATTTACTATAGCTATTCTATATGGTGTCGCAGACTTAAGCCCCTTGTCTCTTGCTAAAATTATGCTTTATTTAATGATGATACCATGCACACCAATTTGACAGTGCTGGTAACGTTGGTACTGTGAACTATGCACTACATGAATGCAAGCTTCATTACACCCATGTATGATAATAAAAGACCAATGAGGAAGACATCTTCTGACTGGTTAACATGAGGAGGCTTTTCATTTGAAGCACTTATAGTTTCTAACATAGGAATTTAACTCTGCAAAATGGCTGGTGTCAGGAAGTATATCCCACTTTATTTATTTATTGTTACAGGAAACATCTACAGCGGCTGTAGTTCAACCTATTACAGACATCCCAGCTGCACCATGTTTGACTTTTGTGGTATGTTTTGCATTTTAAATAGTATCAACTACATATGAATGGCATCACATGAATAAAAAATCCAGAAATTCACCTGTTCAATGATTTCACGAATTTTTATAGCGTTCCTTCAGGAAATCCACTCATTGTCGCTACCAGTCCACAGTGTTACAAATACGACTTAAGGATCCTCTAAAGCACTGATCACTTAATCCTTGGTAATAGGCAGATCTCCAACAGGATGCTAGGCCAAACAGAAGAACCTATAAGTGAGAAGTGTGATGCAGACAGGTTAGGGTTCTAACACAAATGAGTGACCAAAAACTCCTTGTTAGAGGCGGGGTGAAGGGCTTGCAAGCTAAGACAACATACTGGATAACAGAGCTCACTTAGGCTGGAACAGAGCCATGGTGACAATGCCAAACCAGTTGGGCAATCATGTACTCCATGTGCCTGGAGACAGGAGACTGCCTGATTCAGCATGTCTCCTCCAAATTAGCTACGTTTAATCTGCTTTTCATTTGGTATAGCCCTTTTATCTTGTGAGATTAATATTGCTATTTCCACCTACAAATGAAGGGTTTGCGAAGTTTTCAGGATAATAATAATAATTTTAATGGCAATTTCTATGGTGCCATAAAACATTACAAGGGAGCCTATAACTGAAGATACTGCCATCAGTATGAGCACTTGCAAAGCATAATAATGAAATTATTCGTGAGGAGTGTGCAGTTTACTGTTTTAGACATAACCATGTTTGCATGTTGTCACTTTCATCAATTTAAAAACATTAGCTCAACCTTTTTGTACAGGGTGCACCAAAAAAAAGACCCCCCCTAGATTTTTTACCAGTATCTTGACCAAAAGTAAGAATTTCGACATGAAATTTTACAGTCTTATAGACAATTCATATTTACACATCATGGCCAGATTTCACCAAAATATTTCAAACGGAACAAAAGTTATGCCACTTTTAGTGAGTCCACCCACCGTTTTTTGTCAATTCAAAAACAAAGCACAACAAAAAGTAGGTTTTTGCCAATATCTTGGCCAAAAGTAAGAATTTCGAAATGAAATTTTACAGGTTTATAGACAATTCATATTTACATGTGATGGCCAGATTTCATAAAAATATTTCAAACAGAACAAAAGTTATATCACTTTTAGTGAGCCCACCCTACGTTTTTTTGACTTTTTTTGAATCATCAAAAAACGTAGCGTGGCCTCACTAAAAGTGATATAACTTTTGTTCTGCTTGATATATTTTGATGAAATCTGGCCATCACATGTAAATATGAATTGTCTATTAAAATGTAAAATTTCATTCCAAAATTCTTACTTTTGGTCAAAATATTGACAAAAAACCTAGGTTTTTTTTTGGCGCACCCTGTATAGCTTTGTGTGTTTACTTACATTCTCTCAGAATAATTGTTAATACTATTTTTAAAATATCTCTTTATTATGGTCATTCAACTTGAAGTGCTAAAGTGGATTAATTGCATTGTTAGCACAAAAGTTATCTGTCTTTAGTAATCACTGATTTAATTTACATTTAGGAGATTCTTGCTTGATGGCGGAGAGACTCGTTCCATAAAGTTATCGTTAACGAAAGCATCAGAAATTTCAATACAGGCTTCACCATGCTGTTTGCCAGTTATTTTGTCTTCAACACCAAGTATCCACAGCGGGCTGTTGGTACACTGGATCTTGTGCAGAGGTAAAAGTAGATAAAGTTGACGGATATAATAAAATGTCATTTCATCTGACTTTCACCTACTAGCAGCTGTAGGTTAAATATATGGAGCCTGCCATTCCTTTCCCTCAAATCACTTTCTCTTCTGCAGATTTCAGTCATCTAGGTGGTAGATGGTCAACTTGAAATGGCCTTCCCTAGGCACTTCGCTCTTTCCCTAGAATTCTGATCAGACTTTCTTTTGTCAACTTAAAACTTGTATTTGGCTGTGCAGTTATCTGGAATACCTCTAAGTAGCTATATGAATTGTTCTTATGAATTAAGGATGTGTATTAATGTACAGTGTAGGCCAATAGAGTATCTCTTACGGTTTTTTGCCAAAATGTGAATTTGTAAATCAACTTTTACAGGTTTAAAGGCAGTTAAGTTATTCGATTACATTGAGATGTGACTTAATAGACTCTTGCTTTGTTTTTGTTGCATTGTGTTTTTGAATCATCAAATAAACAGTGGGTGGACTTGCTATAAGTGATATCACTTTTGTTCTGTGTGAAATCATTTAGTAAGATTTGGCTATTGTAAGTAAATAAGAATTGCCTTTAAGTCTGTAAAATTTGATTTAAAAATTCTTACCTTTGGCACAGATATTGGCAAAAACCGTAGGGGGTATTTTCCCACCCTGTATAATATTATATATCTTATATTGCTAGCCTGGCTTTGGCAGTTGTTGTTTTCAATTTTTGCAAATATGATGAATTTGCAAATTGATTTTTTTCTAATGGTGCAAAGTATTGAAAGTGGGGCAAAATCAGTTTAGATTGTTATGCAAAGCAGAAGCGTAACTCGTTCTAAAACTTACATAAACAATGATTTTCTGTTTTTTGTAGTTGAAAATGTTAAGATTTAGTTGGCGATTAAAATTTGTACCAATTTTAGGTATCCTGGTGGCTCCTTGGTATACCATTTAGCACAAATCAACTCTGCCTGCCAAGTGGTTATTTAAACAACGAATACCTTGTTAAATGAGCAGGTCCGTCAGTAAATGGGATTAGCACTATGGGAGAAATTCATCAAAGTGGGTGGCATCATAATATAATTCTTTTCGTTACATTAATTTTGGTATTTTATCATTTGTCTTTATTAAATCTTGTAGTTTAAATGTATTTCGGTATTTAATAAATCATCATTCACCATGAGCAGTGTGATCGTAGGTGTCAAGTGTTGGCATCGTCTTTTTTTTCCATCCATAGTTGTCCTGTGCCGGGTGGAACAGTTCTTGTAGTGGGCCTCTGCAGGGGCGGATACAGAAATTTTTTAGATGGCGCCAAAATTTTAGGAATTTTTTTGTCTTTCACCTGAAAAAGCTGCTGATTTTTTTGGTCGTTTGGTCCGACTTGCCTTGTTGAAGCCTGACGGGGGGCCACGTTCTACAGGCATTTCTCAATGGGGAGGGTCAAGGCCGGATTTGCGCCCTGGGTTTCTGCACCAATCCTCTGTCGTTCGTCCATTCCCTATAATGCTGCCTCTCTTGTTGTCTTCCTCAAATATTCCAAATACCACAGCTTCAAGTCATCTCCCATCCTGGCAATATGTCCAAAGAGTTTGTGTCTTATTGCTTTTAGTAGGACCATTGCTGTCCTGCCCATATTTTTGTGGCCAAAAGTTTGTGACTGGCATATTTTAATTAATGAAAATTCATTAATATGTGCCAGTCGCAAACCTTTGGTCATGAATGAAGGTGGTGTACCAATAAAAGCATGATGCGCCCTACAGAAGTGCTTGCTAAACATCCACCAGTCATTATCAATCATTGTTCCTCCGCTCAGGGTGAACTTCTCATTCCCGAGCACGAACAGCTCCTAGACAGCACCGTGCTTTCTCTGTTATTGGCCCTCATGACAAGTAATGGGCTTCCACTGTTTTTACACCTTATGCCGAGGGTTTGCTCAGATGCGTTTTATCACAGCCTTAACATAGTACTTTTCACATGACGTTGGTTAGGGAGTGCTCCCGAGTAGTAACATTGAAGGGACGCTATAAAAATCTCCATAATAAATCCTGAATTTTTTTACCCAGTGGCTTTTAAAAAGATTTTTGGCAAAATTAGTTTCACACTGCATAACATAGCATTTGGCACAAATTTTGCAAAAATGTTAGAAATTTGGATCGGAATTATCTTATTGTATTCTGTTTCTTTGTCTGTTTTAGATGCATATTTCCAATTAATCCGGACCGGTGATCAAAGATGGACGAGAAATCTATCCTGCCACAAATCCCAAGGTGCTGAATTTGCAGAAGAGTTCGAAACCAGGAGTAGTATGGTCAACAAGTAGCAGGATTCAAGCGACCCTGATTGCTGGAAACCTTGGAATTCATTTTCGACTCTATATGTTTAGCATGGCTGACGGATATTGAGCAGTCACAGCAATAATTTTATGCTCGAATGTTTACATTTTAATGGTCTGATTTGCGTTACGGTACTGTACAGTGCTGGAATGGCAGCAAAACCCTTGCATTTATGTCAGGCCAAGACAATTATGGCCTTAGTCTTATTTTATTCAAAAAATCTAAGTCTGCAGATTTCTTTTAGTACTTTTCTTCATTTTAGCACTTTTCAATATATGGTGGCAGTTCGAGTAGGCAGTGTGATCATTAATGTTTATGTGGGGCACTGGTGTAGTGGTGGGTTCGGTGCCTTGGAGCCGGAGGATTCTGGGTTCGAATACACTTCAAGCTGCTACGTTAGTGACCTTGAACAAGTGCTTCTCTTTCAGTTGCTCATGCGCTTCAGCGTGAAACTCTGATGCAGTGTTTGTGCTGTAGTTGGGACCGCCTCTGAGTAGAGAGTTTGAAAGGGTGCTTTAGAAAATATGAGAAATAAATAAACTTTTTAGGCAATAACTCTGAATCTATGCACGTTTTAGATTTTTAATGTGGGTTGTATGTCTTATTGTCTTTCAAGTGATGTAATGTTTCCCAGCTTGTTTTAGTTTTATTCATTGTGGTGCTGTTGCAGGGCTATAGTCCCAGTTAGACTAAAGTGTAATTCCTTATGTATTATTCAGGATCATTTTTGTTCACGTGAAAACGTTTTAAACAAAAACTCGGTTTACTGCTCGATTTTAGATTTTCAAGCAGTTTTGTGATATTATCCATGTATTTGTTAATTTTTGCACTTCGAAGTTTACTTTTTACTTATTGTGTCTCAAGTGATGTAATGTTTCCAGACTTGCTTTATTATTTTCCTTCATTTTCGTGCTATTGGAGGGCTATTGTACCAGTTAAAGTAAATGGCAATTGTTTACGCGATATAGGCTACATGATTGATCATTTATGCTTATGTAAAACAGTTTTTTTGCAATAACTTGTAATTGCTAATTGGTTTGTTTTTCTGCCAGTTTAGTGGTATGGTTGTATGATTTTGTACTTTTGAAGTTTACACTTTCTAGTTTGTTTTTATTTGATAATTCATTACAGTACTGGAATTGCAGAATAATTGCATTTATGTCAAGGATAATTTGTGTTCTAATCATATTTTAGTTCAAGAGATTTAATGTTTTCAGATTTCCTTTGTAGTATTTGTTTTCAGTTTGGTTCTGTTAACATTTGTCTGAGTGATTGATTTAAAGTTATTTTTATCATTATAAAATAAATAATGCAAAGTTACCATATGTTATTGGTTTTTGATCGAAGTTGAAGTATGGCTGTGGAGTTTGGATAAATAAGAGCAGTTTCTTGAGATTATAGTCGACGGGAATGAAATGTTAAGATGTGCAATAGGCTTCGAGAAAGAATAACGCAATGACAGAAGCAATTTTATGATGATTCCATTCACTGATGTATTTTTTCCAGTTTATAACAAAAGAGTGAGTTGCACATTAGTTCAAATAAGAAATTTTGCAGAATACGAACTTTTGTTGTAAAAAATGGTAGCATTATGTCAAAAAATACTACCGAGGACAGTAAATTTCGAGAGCATTACAACAGGACCGTAAAAAATACGGTCGACATGAACGGCAATATAATGTAAAATAGTTACGATAACTGTCGCTGACAGTTAAAATCGACGGCAGACAACCGTAAAATACCATCTAAATACAGTCGTTCACGGTAACCCTAACTGTAAAATACGGTAGCCAAGATATGTTTTACAGAATATGGCAGTTAAATATTACGGTAGAAAACTGCCGGAAGTACAAGAAAACTGTGGGGCGCCGTTAAATATGACCGTAAAATAGTACGGTAGAAAACTGCCGGATGTGCTGGAATACTGTCGGGCGCCGTTAAATGCATTGTAAAAAATTACGGTCGCGAACCGTTGGAAAAACGGTCAATGCTATAGCAACGGTCTGCAGTTCTTTCGACGGTTCTCGACCGTGTTCTTAGCTGCCAGTCCTTTGACCGTTATATTTACGGTCAAAAGGCTAACAGTATACTTATATGGTAGAAGATCTATTTTATCATCAAAGCATAATAATATAGGGTATAACGTCTGGCCTGAAATAGAGTTAAGTCTTCGTGTCGGGTCTTTTGTCTATAGTCCTACGTAGCTCTATTATTAGCTCTAACCGCGCGTCCTGCCCGTTTGTTGCCATCGAATATTTAATTAAGTAACAAACGATTTGAATGGGGCCTACCTCGTAAAATTTCGATGACGTTGTCGACCCTCCTGTTTCTGAATAAAGACTTGTCAAAGATACGCCGAAAATAAATTCAATATTGTCATTCTCGAGTGAACTTTCCGAAGAATTCTTCAATAAAAACATTATGCGCAGGAAGCATAAGAACGTTACCATGACAACTGATTTTACGTCATCGGTTTCCTTTGCTTCACAATATGACGTTGTCAATAATTATCCAATCAGTGAAACGATTAAGATCACGTGCCTCTTGCGTCCAATAATGGTAAAAAAAACTCCATTTTCATGGTGACTGCACTATACCGTATGTCAATAGTTAGGTCTAAGCTTTATAGGTCCAAGGAACTAGATCAGGTCAAATTACATTGATGTCCACTAAAGAAAGCAAAATTTGTGGGGCTGCACGCAATTCCGGCCAAATTAAATTTATCAATTTCCACTTCGGAACGACAAATATAATTATAGAGACCTACGCATGTTTTAGCCTTTTAGGCCTAATTGAAATCAGTTTCTAATGGGGGAGGGGCGGATGCACATTGGATAACACACTGGCATGGAGATCAGCGGACTCGAGTTCTATTCTCGAAGTCTAGATGTGCTTTGTAGGCTGCTATCAGCGCCTTTGTATTGCAAGACCATCTGTTCTGTTAGTGGGCCTAGTTAAAGTTTGTGATTATTTTGTGTTCTTGTGAATTTTTTCAATCGCATAATTGAGTTATTATTATTATTATTTTTAGCGCCCGAGGTATTTATGATCTCTCGGGCTTTAAAAACCAAAAATACTAAAAGCTCGTTATTATTATTATTAGTATTATTAGTATTATTATTGTTATATTTTTAGAAGTTTTATAGAACCGTAGTAGAACGGTAGCAGGAAATTTTTTGCGGTCACTCCATAGCCTATACACAGTGTGTAATCTAGGCTTCTCTGTGGAAAGTTCCCCTATTTAACCTCCGGAAAAATTAAACGTGTAGCAGTTCTCACCCCCATGAAATATTGAACTGGTTCTTCTAGCAACATAATAGCCTATGGATGGATTATTATTATTTTATATATAAAAAAATCAGGGAACTTGAAAGGAGGACTAAAAAGGGTCATCAGTTTATGAAGTAGCGAAAATGGTACATTTTTTGAAATTGTTTACCAACATAATGACTAAAAAAGGTCGTCAGAAAGTTTGGTCGATGAGAGAATAACATGTGTGGGTCAGCCGTCCACCCAAAATGTCCCGCCAAAACAGAATTTTTCTCGCCCCCCCCCCGCCCAGAGACCTGAATTGACCCGCAAGCAGGGGACATGATTAAACATTGATCCATATATAATTTTCTACAAGGAACAAACGTCCTCCAATGACCTCTGACTAGCTATCCATCATCCATGCATCGCAGACGTCTTTAACCTGCAAAGCTTCACACACCTAGGCCTACTAAGTCAAATGTCTGTAACTCAATGGACATAATAGGCCTAATTAGCTGAAAATTGCACTCGTTGCCGAGTTAATTGTCTAATGTCTAGAGTAAGCGATAAAAAATTCAAACGTCTATGCTAATGAACATAGTCTTATGAATATTTTGTACAGTAATCTGATAAAAGTTGTGATGAAGCGTTGATGATGTCCGTAGTGACAGAAGAGACGTGCTTAGATGGTTAGAAGGGACGTGACGATGACATAGGTGATGATGATGATGATGATGATGATGATGATGATGATGATGATAATGATGATAATTATGATGATGGAGGGGGTGGTGGTGATTGTAGCGGTGGTGGTGGTGGTGGTGGTGGTGATGATGATGTGATGGTGGTGGTGGTGGTGATGATGATGATGACGTCGACGATGATTATGACTATGACGATGACGATGACTATGACGATAATGATGATGATGATAATGACAATGACGATGGCGATGATGATGACGACGATGACGATAATGACGACGATGATTGAATGAGCATGATGCTGAGTACAAGAGCGATGAACGTGGTGTGAGCATATTAGTCTACTGCGACATGACCATTGATCAAGTCTGTGCAAAAATTCTGTTTGCGTTGATAATTATGGTCCTGTGAAAGCAATTAGCACGCGCGCACGCGAAAGCAACATTTGTATTTACGTTTATTTAACCTGATGCAGAGTTGGTTATCGTGGTGGTGGTGGTGATGATTATGATGATGATGATGATGGTGGTGGTGGTGATGATGATGATGATGATGATGATGATGATGATGATGATGATGATGATGATGATGATGATGATGATGACGACGACGATGACGTCGACGACGATGACGACGACGACGATGACGACGACGATGACGATGATGAAGATGATGATTGAATGAGCATGATGCTGAGTACAAGAGCGATGAACGTTTGGTCCCTTCTTCTTCCTCTGCAGCTGGTCGTCATTTCACAGTGGTCGAGACCTAATGAGATGGTCATACCAATCGAGGTGAAGATTGGCTCCCATCGGTCTCTTAAGCTGACGACGATAACCCCGGCCAGTGCCACCAGCCGCCGCAGCAGCCGCAGGAGCAGCGGAGCAGCAGCTGGATGCAGCAGCAGAGATGCAGCAGCAGATGGTGGGGCAGCGGCGGCAGCAGCTCAGCATCATCGTCGCACCAGCAGCAGCAGGGATGGTGGTAGCTCCAGCAGCCGGGCTGCTGCTACTGCTTCTGCTGCTGCTGCTGAGCCAAAGCCATCTATCGAACTGTCTGTGTTTGACGTACGCAACGGTAAGCAAACACAAATCTAAGCATCGCTGCTAACACCAGAAAACATCGCTCATATAATATTATTGCCTGGTATAATATGGGATCTTTTAATTTTACTTAAACAAAGGATCTGAATGTTTAAAAGTTATCACATCCTTTTGGATTCAGCTTCTTTATCCCACTTTGATGTCACTCAAGTCTATACTTAGGACTGGTGTCCTTCAATTTACATACTTGCCATTATTACATATCAACCAGTAACCTTCCTTCTGGCTTATCAGATCCTACTGGCACGGGAGGAATTTTTCGGGCACACAGGGGTAAAACAGCTATATTTTCTGAAGATTTATAGAAAATGACTAAAAAATGGTCTTCAGATTTTTCGGGCAAAAGGAAAATCTTTGCCCCCCCCCCCCCATTGCCGCAATGTCCCCTACGCCTGTGCTTACGTACCAACCAGTAACCTTCCTTCTGGCTTATCGGATCCTATAATTTGGCTTCTCGAATTTCAACCTAGCTAATCCAATGGATTATGTGTATTGATTGCGACTTCACTCTAAGCTGCCGTCAACTGAAGTATTGGGCATAAATCTAATAGCGCTATAAAAGTCATCAGATTCAATTAGATGAGACTGATGTGGCGTTCTGAGCTGGGAGTCATCGCGTGCATCACGGATATATATAGTTTTCTGGCAGTAAGTGACATGCATTGCACGCCGTGTCTAGATACAGTAGCCTACAAACAGAATGTGGCCCTTGTAGGAGTGTAGACATATATACATGTAAGTGGCGACCGTATGAGTTGATCCCTGTCTCAGCTAGTCATGCTACTTGGAAGCAGCTCAGATGCATTTCTTAATGCGTGAGGATGACGGATGAAACGACGATGCTATTTCCCAGTTGAAACTCTGTGGTCTCGATGCTAAAGCTGCTATAGACACATTCTCTTGTCAAATCAGATATTATTATTGAAAAGTGTTATCGAAAAGTCTAATCATGCTAGGCTGCTAGCCCATAAAACATCGATAAGAGGTGAATATATTAGCATCGAACACCCATAGAAATATATACACAAATACATTCATGGTTCATAATGTATAATAATTCTATGTGCATAGCGTGACCAGCTTCTGTATAGAGTCTAACAGATAGACTACACTGTGTTTCGGACGTTGCTTGCGGGACGTTGCAAGCACATCGTTGGCAACTTTTCTAATACTTCTGTTGTTTGTTTTCGACTGTCTGTTTGTCGCATTGACTTCGACATCACGTTAGATTATCGCAGGCAGCCGCTGAGGCTCTGAGTAGCAAGCTTGAAGGGGCGCTTTATAAATGTTCGTAATAACCTGAGAGTTGCTGTGAGCTTTGAGCTGCATGCAAATAAACAAACAAGATATGACAAAAGATGTGACAAAGGATTTTTTCTTGGTGGATTATCTTTTTTCTTAGAGCCGTTGCTTGCTATCAGTTTTCTAATGTTTATCGAGTCTATCACGCTCCTTTCCCCTCCTTCCTTCGTTCGTTCGTTCCTTCCTTTCTTCTTCCTTCTTGCCTTCGTTCCTTCCTTCGTTCCTTCCTTTGCTCCTTCGTTCCTTCGTTCTTTCGTTCATTCGTTCGTTCCTACCTTCCTTCCTTTTTTCCTTCCTTTTTTCCTTCCTTCCTTCCTTTTTTCCTTCCTTCCTTCCTTCCTTCCTTCCTTCCTTCCTTCCTTCCTGCCTTCCTGCCTTCCTTCCTTCCTTCCTTCCTTCCTTCCTTCCTTCCTTCCTTCCTTCCTTCCTTCCTTCCTTCCTTCCTTCCTTCCTTCCTTCCTTCCTTCCTTCCTTCCTTCCTTCCTTCCTTCCTTCCTTCCTTCCTTCCTTCCTTCCTTCCTTCCTTCCTTCCTTCCTTCCTTCCTTCCTTCCTTCCTTCCTTCCTTCCTTCCTTCCTTCCTTCCTTCCTTCCTTCCTTCCTTCCTTCCTTCCTTCCTTCCTTCCTTCCTTCCTTCCTTCCTTCCTTCCTTCCTTCCTTCCTTCCTTCCTTCCTTCCTTCCTTCCTTCCTTCCTTCCTTCCTTGAAAGCAATTCCTTACCACACGCATCCAATCGCCAAATGGCATTCGCAAAACTAGAGCGCGTGTGGAAAGATTCAGTGAACGGATAAAGTGGGCAGAGAATTGATGTTGACGATGCGTCGTATATCAGTCAGCTTCGTTACTCCAAAGTATATACGCCGTTGTCGTCCTTTTATGAGTCGTCGTAGTGCTTCTGAATTTGCGCGAATGTCGGCGCATGCAGAGAGACGCATTTGCCCGGCGGCGGCGTTGGTCGTCGCTTTATACGGCGAAATTGCCATGCGGCGGCGACGGTGGCATATCATCTGCATGTCTAAAACGCATAAATACATCTTGAAGGCGTTGTTGGAGATGTAGGCTATTAGGGGCTGAGTTAGCGACAATGTAGGGGCCTATGGGTCTTATTAGTGATCTGCACAATCAATGGACAAGCATTAGAGTCTACACTCGCATGTTAGACATTATTGCGAATAAAACGGGACATTAAGCTTTACGGGATAGGAGACTAATCAGTAGACGACCGCTGCCTTTTTGTGGAAAACCAGGCTGTATTATTATGTGGGAATAACGCGCTGTTCTCTGGCGGCAGCAGCTATAGGCTGCAACTGCCAAACAACTTTAGTCTGTCAGAGTTCTTTACGACCGCAATATATATATTAGTGTTATTAGTGGACATTGCTGTTAATAGTGGCATTTATCGAGGTAAGAGCATTATTTGCTCATCGTCATTTGCTATCGCAGCTCGGCGATGTGGGCGTTGGACCAGCCCACCCCACCCCCTTGCGTAGTCTTTCTTGTCCTCGATGCAGCATGGCAGTCCGAGAACTCTGAACATCTGTCATCTGTCCACTTTGGGTGGATATCCTAGCTTAGTTGGTCTGTGCTTTGCACGAGGGCGAACAACGCCACTTATGGCTTGATAGTTGTTTGAGCACTGCTTATCTTAGCCGATAAACTGTGCACCGTTAATGACACCCTGATAATAATATGTCGTTTAGACAAATTTATGCGTTCATCTGAAGTGGTGCTAGGCGTATACGCAAATATTTGGTTGTAATGCGTTAAAAAATATTGACACAGGTCCCGACATTAAGAGTCACCGCATCGAAACATGGTTGAAACATCGCCACTGTTTGCGTTCTGACAGTGCCAGTCCCAAGCCTGGATAAAGGAGGAGGGCGACGCTAATGATATTTGCTATCACACAGTGACACAGTGACGTTAAATTGAAAACACTACTACTAAACTACTAAACATGGTTGATATGAACCTGGCTGGATGTGCTTTGGAACAGTTTCATTCTTTCTTTTTTAGGCAACCTCTCCCTTGCTGAAGCTTGTCTCTCTTTCTGCTATATGCCCATGCATTGGTCTTCCTGCTCAACAAGTGTCTGACGAAGTGCCCAATTCATTTCTTTTAAATGATTATTTTTAGATTGACTCTGCCAATTTACACATGCCATGTTTGACATGATTCAAAATATTGTAGCACTGCATGAGCCGCAGGCTGGACAGCACTGCGCTGCGATATCTAGATAGTCTGAGACGGCACTTGCTTGCATGTTTAACTGTCACTTGGATACTCATTCCTTCCAAACCAGCCCATCCTAAGCAGGCCTATGCCATTCGCCAGAAACTGTCCGTGATCAGGTTATATCCGACTTTACGTCCTGAAGTAAAGAGAATATCTTGCCTCTATAATAGACTTGACCTATGCGCTATAGGTCAAGCTTACTTCAGCTTTTGTACCTTGTTGCGTTTATGTCAATGAACCTTCAATAAAGGAACAGGGCCTAGTAATAGTATTATAGCCCTAGTATGTCATGATTGGCCGAAAAAGTAGCCTAATGTCTTAAACTAACTTCTGTTTTTTTTTTAAACAGAGCCGCTGAATTATGAGGACTATTTCCGAGAGGTTCTACGTAGCACGTCGTCATCAGCCACAACAAGACATCGAATACAAGAAATCTCATCGTGATCATTCGAAACCTCTTCAGCGCTCAACAGATAGGCCTACAATTAGCCAACAACGAACCAGTTTGATGTCATGCGATGACGTCATGCGATGACGTCGTCTGATTACGTCATGCGATGACGTCGTCTGATTACGTCTGCTGTATATCACATATCACGAGCAGACGTAGCAACTGTCCGTCATCGATTCTCTCTTACTTTAATCGCCGTTCAATGAGAAAGCGGTCAAACTTTGAAACTATGCACTACCAATAAGTATTCGCAGCATAATAATATTATGCTATTAACAGCAGCGATATGATTAGGCGTTGCGTAATGGCTATGTAATAGGGTGGAGTGAAAGGAAGACGATAAAGAACATTATTTGAGGAACCCGAAACTGACAAGGAGTGCAAGTGACTATAGCCTAGGCTTACGGCCTTCTTCGGACTATAGGCCTAATAGAATGGCAGGGCGACGGCTAAAGTGGAGAGTATACAGAAAGACACGACAGCGGCGACACAAAAAGACAATTAATTGAAAAAAATAACTTGTAATTTATTACAAAGTCCACCAGCTGATCGAGTGGATGATGTTTCCACTCCAACACTGTTAATTGATTCAATTTGCAACCAATCTTAAACTGTTTAAGTCTCGTAACGAAGAGTTTCCGCCTCTTTGTCGATTGGTCGTGTTGATATTGTCTTTCTCTTGAGACTGCAGCGTTTCGATGACTGGCCACTGCGATCTGACTCCTCCATCGTACACCACTTCCTTCTAATCAATCCACCCATTCATCCCCCTTCTCATCCCTCGGCTCAACAACGCACAACACGTAAATAAAATGATAAATTTAAAATTAATAATAGTGGGCTTGCGGGATATTAGCCTAATCCGCGCCAGGGGCCCTCCTGCCTTTGCGAGGAGCTTACGGGATTTTAAGCCACGCCAGAGGCCCGGCAGGTACTAATACAAATAAACTACAAACACACAACAACAACAACAACAACAACAACAACACAGAGCCACACAACCATCACTCATCACATTCTCCTCATGCCAATCCTCACAATCCCCCTCATTCCATCGATCTCAGACAGCAATGTAGCGGTTCCTGAAGCAACACAGAAATCCAAGAAGATAATTAATACATGTTTTGGTAGATAGCCTACTATAGATATGTCTATTTAGTAACATTCAATTGCAATACCTGGGACCCAAGTGTCGGCTAAGGCCAGGTTAGGCGCCGTGAGAGTTGGTTGGGGTCAGGTTAGGTGTCATGAGGGTCGGTAGGGATCAGGTAAGGCGCCGTGAGTGTCGTTAGGGTTAGGTTTAGTGTCATTAGATACTGTTCAAAGGTACTGTATATGCTGGTACTTGATACTGCAATTAAGCCACAAAGAATTACTATATTCATTTTATCCTGCTGGCGTGCCTCGTTTGTAAGCTAGCCTATAATTGATCCAACACAATCTAAAAAAAGTTGTGAGCCTCTAATTGAGACCACAATAATTTTGAGAGACCAATCAACCCATAAAAATAAAGCATAAATTTCGAATCACTTACATTTGCATCTTCGTTCTTCCACTTCAAACAATTTCAGAACCGACTTCCATTCGTCTTCGGGTATTTTTCGTCTTGCTTCAGAATGATGGTTTCTAAATCAAATCAAATTAAAATAGGCAATAACTGAATTGTCAGAAAGCAGTCCTCTATAATTCTGCGGAATCTATAGAGCCTTTGATGACAAAATACGTCATAATTATGCACTTCATTCTTCTTGACATAAAACGAAGTGAGTAGATCTATATAAATACTACATATGATTCGAAATATTTATGATGCAAATTAAACCTCTATGAAATGACGTCATAATGTTAGCTGCGCTCTTTAGTCTTTAGACTTGGAACAGAAGATTAGAAACAGACACGAAGACATTTAAAAAGAGTCCGGCTAACTAAATGCATAAGCCTATGTCTGCATTTGGCTGTCGTCCTCTATAGCATAATATTTAAAAATTATGCATCTGCTTATGTCCTGTTTTCGTCTGTCCTCGATTCTTCTCTGTATACAGTCTGACCGTTGGCCATTTGGTTGCTATAGTAACGACTTTTGGAACTTACTTGCAGATTTTTTCCTTCTTTGAAATGACGGCGATTATATTTCTGTCATACGATGCGAATAATAATTTCTTTTTCACTTCGTTGATCGTCTGCCGTTCAGTTCGCCATCTTCTCCCTCATCTTCATCGTCTTTCATCGTCTTTAATTGTCATCGTTTGCGTCTTTTAAAAATATTTCGTCGTCTTCTGCGTCTACTTCTGTGCAGTCGTCGCCTGAAATGAATCGAATGAACAAATGAAAATTGCGTCATTTTACTATGATGTCATATTTGGGGATTATGACATCATCAAGCGACTTATAATGCAAAAGAGGCAATCGCATCGGGTGTGGTAGGTTAATTACGAAACAATTTTAATTAGACCTAACGTCGCTATTCTACTTAGGCCTATTATGCCTATCTAAATATCGCATTCCATCAGTGCTTAAAGTTTGGGAGAATAAGTGCCTGGGCGCCCTTTACCTCTCCAAAAGAAGTGCCTGCACGCCCCTAAACATTTCCGGCCTGTGCTGGCCAATAAGTGGCAGGACGGCGTTAAGATTTTAAAATAAGTGCATGGACGCCGTCCCTGACCGTCCAGTCACACTTTAAGCCCTGCATTCCATCATATTGCAATGGAATATATCTAATTGCAACTTGGACCATGCAGGTCTAATAATGAGCACAATAATTATTCATCCTCAGACTGAAAAGACGATTCGTAAACTTAGTTTCACCTTTGATTAGGACCTCTTCCGATTGAATGAGGCTTATGTCTGGTTACCGACTTACCGATGCTTATCTGTTAAGAAATGGTGCACTCTAACCGATTCAACTCAGGCCGATGGTCTTAGATGACCTAACAAACACTCAAATAGTGCCGCTATATAAGTTCTGGTGTTAGCGCAGTATGTGGACGAACATATCAGTCTTATAAAGTTTCTACTTTTCATCCCTTTTTTGAGTTTGAATACCGGTACAACTTACTTTTAATATTTGTACAAATACTATTAGTGTACAAATGAATGGCTTCTATCCAGTGCTATCTTTAAATTTTCAAAATTAGCAAAAAACCGTAGGAGGATCTTTTTATGGCACACCCTGTACATGGATACGCTGTTAAATTTTGGTTAAATAGAAAGAAAGACTAAAAATGTCGTCAGTTA
This sequence comes from Lumbricus terrestris, assembly GCA_949752735.1. NCBI lineage: Eukaryota > Metazoa > Annelida > Clitellata > Crassiclitellata > Lumbricidae > Lumbricus > Lumbricus terrestris. The sequence goes on from OX457039.1 coordinate 29,952,843, forward strand.
TTCTGACAGCGAAAATAGCGAAATGACATAACCCAATTTTAAGAGATTCTGACCGAAAGAAAAAAGGACCACCAGTTTGCTCAGTTGCAGTCTGCAGAAATAGTCGAGTTTTCTAAACATTTTGACCACATGAAACAAAAATGATGGTGCCGTCCAGGGCTGTTTTAAAGGAATTTTTAGAACTGCACAAACCATGCATTCTTTTCTTTCCCATCCTCCATGGTAGATTAATTGCTTCCAATCGGAGGACAATGGCCTATTTTTACTAGTTTTAACTGTACGGAAGTGCTTCTACAATTAGGCCTACTGCATAAATCCGTTTAGAACTGCACATTTTGTGTAGGCCTACAACTGCACGTTAAAAAAGTCCTGGTGTCGTCGGTGACTTAATTAGGCGTCCGCCCAAAATGTCCGGCCCAAACGGACCTTTTCTCGTCTACACCACAGAAACCCAAACCCCCTCAAAGCAGGGAGACGTACTAGATTAAACACTGTACTTTGTACGTTTAGGCCAATTTACATTTGCCCGTAACCAAGTTACGGACTGCATGAGCTAGCAATTTCTTCAGGACTCCGCTTCCTCATGATCTTTGGTTACCACCATGATGTAGGAAATACGTATTTCCTACATCATGGTTACCACTAACAGACTTGTATACAACTTCAGGAACAAAGCAAGACGAAAGCAGTTGAGTTGCAAATTGAGCGAGCTCGAGGTCAAGACAGTGAGATGCGAATACAGAAACCGAGACCAACCTAAACAGTAACAGATATTCAAGACAGTAGGCCTAAGTAAGACAGTTCAAAATTTTGACGCTTTCTGTTATTTTTTTCTCAGCGTAGGCTGGTGCTTTACGCTTGGCTTTCGATTCTTTGGTTAAACTGTAGGCATGTTGCATGAACTTTGTTATGCAATACGATTTTATATGAAGTTGAGAGTTACTGTTCAGACAAGTTATATCGGCGTCCCCAGAGACTTTAATAAGTTCCTAAGTTCTTAAAATCTTTTATGTTGTCTTTGCTGCTAGGCTATTATCGTTCTGTAGCCTAATAATTATTTTTCTCTTTGGCGTCTATGAACGCATCGAGATCTTATTGCCGATTAGATACCTCAAACGGAAATGAACGCCTGAGTTAGTTTCGCTTTTGTATAGCGACCGCACACTCTCGACCAATGTTAATTTTTAGATGAATTGATCGAGTGAAATTCTTCACAAGTATGATTGAATAAGTACTGTGAAACAGCTCGCATGCATAATTTATTTAAATGGAGCATCATTTGAAACGGTGATAGAAGATTAATTTGATTTTCATATCAGATTTTTTACTCGATTGCTAGATGGCGCTAGGTATTAAAACGACTTCATTGGAGAACTGACAATATAATATCTTCGTAGATTTCATTGTATGAGAGCGTTGACTGCTTTCAGAGAATTTGTTCCAAATATTGAGAAAGTTTAGGTTTTCTTATTGATTAGCAGGTATGACGGTTGAATTTAGAAAGTTGATAGCTGTATTTTATTTACGAAGTTCATTGTAGCTGAAATTGTGTGAAACAAAACAAAATGGATTCTGATGAATGAGATCCGCCATTTTTAATTTTGTATGTAAGATAACATTACTCGTTTGCGAATAATTACACTTCAAGTACACACCAAGTTGACTCTGATTTTCACGCCGCGGGCACTTTAACGATGCCCGAGTGTAATCTCTGTAGAATTGAAGATGCATAACCTACAAGCCATTGTGTCGAGTTCGTCGATCTGCTGAACCACACGCTATCCGATAACCAGGAACTAAATCGCGCAGTTGACAAAAGCCTTTCACGTGTTTCTGATAATGCCGATAGGCGGGTTTGAATTAGATCACTGATAGGCACGGGTAAAATGCTGATAAACGAATAGTGTTGCTTAACATCCAAATAAGCAAATCAATGGTAAAATGCTGATTGAAATCCTGGCATTCCGGTTTTGAATATTATTTGAACTAACATTCAAAATTGATTTGAGAAGATTGAAATCCAGGCACAGCCAATCCTCACCTCTTCATTTATGACTGATTCTTCCACTAGCAGTGCATTTAATTATAAGCCTCCAACCGGCGGCAGATTTTGCTTTTGCATGGAGAGGTGGCTTGCCCGTCCCTGACTTGACTCTCTTGTCTAAAGTTATGCTCGTGTCTCTCAGACCTAACGCAAAGGTAAGAACTGTAAAAGATATCTTCTGCCAATGTCAATGGCCGCGGTTGCCATAAGACGTTGTGATCCACCACAAACGTGCATGGCTCATTGCTAGAATGTGATGCTCCATTTGAAATACCATTGTCTTCATGCTAGGAATCTTCAATCTTCCATCGCTCATACCTTGGCTATAGAGGATTCAATCTCAAATCAACATTTTTTTCCAAAAGTTCCCGCTCGACTATCTCGGATTTTAATGAAATTTTTTACAGAATGTTAGTAGTTTTAAACTGATTAGTTGAAAAATATTAGTCCTCTGGTTAATTTCCTGGCCGTGATATGTGAGTCCAAAATTGGCGGATCGTGCTGTTTCTCATTTCGTAAAGAACTAATTATGAGAAAACAGCATGATTCACTGAATTTTCAAGCTGAATATGTTTAGACGGTTGCCAACGATTGCAATAAATTGGAGCGCAGCTACTTATCGACAGCATCGCAACACGCATCCTAACATGCAAAACACTCAGTAAGTAAGTAGCCGGCTCATTGCCCACATGCAAGATAAGTAAGTAATCGAATTACAGGTCGATATATGGTTTGATATGCAGTACATTACAGTTTGAGAGTAAATAAACCTGCGCTTTGTCAAAGAATTGGGCGCTTTCGAAACTATAATTTAGCTGATGTTCTGCCTGGCGCTTATGAAGCTATCAGCTGGGAACGAATATTTTCGCTATTATTTTGAACACTTAGGTAGAGGCACATTTCTATTAATTCAGTAGCTTTATCGTAGCTTTATCGTTAGAACATGTATATTAAACGTGACAATTTGTGATGCCAATTTGCGTATTTAACATTAATGTTAGATCACATAAAATGTTTCTTGTTATCACTTTAATTTTTACTGTTGCTCACTTACCTTGATTATTTACTTATCTTGCATGTGTGCAATGAGCGGGTTACTTACTTACTGAGCGCTTTGCATGTTGGGATGCATGTTGGGAAGCAGTCGATAGGTGGCTGCTCTCTATTTTATTGCAATCATTGGCAACCATATTGTTTGGAGTACGGGCATGCAGTCTTCGGGATTACCGTTTAGACAGAGTTTGCATTAAATTTAGTTTCTGTCACAGTGATGTTCTGAAATCTAGACTGTTTCTTATTCAGGTTTGGTGGCCTGTTTGTTGACTTGTTGAAAATACCAGATTTGCTGCAATGGACAAGGTAAGTGCTTGAGATGCTTGGTATGTTTGCTTTTCAAACCAGCAACACTACCATAAATGTATGGTTTTGCAAAGTTGTAAGGATTGTTATTGCATTTTATTCCATATTTTTTTAGCATTACTGATAAGAAATGTTGATAAATCTATTCTTGCCTGAATTCTGTTCCAAAAATGAACAGTACATATATGTGCTAAAATGCGGAGCTGCAACAAAGGAAGCAGATAGGTTTAATAAAGTGAAAGCTTTTCTGAATCAGCAGACTGATAACAGGCTCTGAAATTCACACCTTTTTGTTGAGTCGTTGTTGACATATATAATGATCTTATAATGCCAGAGTGCAAAATGATTAATGACACACAGATGAACATGAGTTTCTTGTCTATGGGGAAGTGTATTATTTGATATAATTCGCATGAATTCAATGAGCCCTTGAGTTTCCATACTAGCTTTAAGTCAGTAATTATTTTGCTAATGGAAGACGCACTCATTTTCCGTATTGTCCGAAAAGTGTTTCAAAACGACTGATGCCTGTGCATTTTCCAATTAAAATTTTACTTTGAATTCTTTTTCTTGCAATAAATCTTGTAATTCAACAACAAATTGGGCACACAATTTCAAACCTTCAGGGAGCAATGCTGTGATATGTTTGGGTATGATATCACTATTATTATTCTATATTTATATGTTTGAATGCCTTTCATGTTGGTCCCAAGCAATCTACTCTACCTGGAGTGGTTTAAGAAATCTGAAAGTTCATAGTTTGTGCTCAAAGTATTTAATGCTATTGTTAGTCCATTCTGATGAAAAAGGAAATTCTTCCAGTGACTATCGATATAATAAATTAGTGTTATATCTTTGGTGCTGAATGCTGATATCCAGTTCAATACTGTGATGTTGTGTCAATTTATAGCTCTGTCATTTAAACTTGGTCAGTATAATGGTGATCTTTTCATTTGGATTTTTAACCTTATAATTCATGGCTTTGATTTTCAGAGTCCGAGAGAAGAGTCATCAAGCAGACCAAGGGGGTCTTCATTTGTACCCAGGGGTAGAGGATTTCGTGGATTTGGAAGAAGCAGAGGCGGCTTCTTTGGAAGGTGAGTTTATAATTGTTTTTTTCCTTCTTAAAACATTTATGAATGTATCATGCATGTTATTCGTGCTTAGATATTTCTTTGTGTGACAAGATGCGATTAATTATTTTCATTATGTACAGTACATTTTCGTTCAATGGAAGATTTTCTTCAAAAAGCGGAAGATTGGCGTTGATGAAATTTAATAGCTGTTATCATTTTGAGTGACCAATCAATTGTGCTTTGATGTTGCATTACAATAGGTCAGCACTTAAATGTTTTGTTATGCCTGTGTCTACCTGAAAAGTGCTACTTTCAGGGGCCGAGGAGGACCTATGTCTCGAGGTGGTTATCGGGGAAGAGGAGATGGTGTGGGGCGCGGAGGTGACCGCTATGGATCGTCTGGCTACAGGGACTCATTTGATCGTTACACCCCAAAAGACTATGGCAGGTATTGCAAGCAGTAGCACTTCTTTTGTCTCTCGCATGTATTTCTGTGAACCTAATTGTCATTGGTGCAGTAGTGACCGTAACAATTTCAGTAAATTTCTATGCAATTTTTGTTGTTGTTTTAGTTCACGAGTAAGTAGGGATTACAGACCAAGAAGTCTTACACCCCCAGATCGTGATCGTGGAATGTCTTACTATGATCGTGAAACAGGACCTTCACCTCGCAGCTATGACTATGATCGGTTAGTAATCTTTATCATTGTTTTTGTCTCTGCTTTAATCTAGATTTTGTCTTATGTCTCAAAATGGTCATAATATAGTATTTTATTTAATGAAATTCAGTTTCATTATTTAGTAAATCATTTTTGTTTCTAGTATTTTTTGGCAAGTATGATCCATTGATCCTGAACCTGTGTTTCTAGTGGAATTATTCATTTGTGTCATGCTAACTAGTCTTATTTATAAGTAAAATGAAAAAATTTAGATTCCAGGTTTTTGAAGCAGCTGCCTGTCAACTGCATATGAATGTGACTTTTGCAGCTACGGACCAAGTGGAGACTACAGGAGTCCACCCGGTGGTCGGGATTATCCGCCAAGCAGGGATTATGCACCGAGAGGCAGGGATTATATGCCACCCTCCAGTCATCGTTATGCACCGGAATCAAGGTTCGTTCGTTCGCTGTTGAGTGTTTGCTTTTACGTTTTAAATATACCAGCAGTGCAATTGTGCATGTCTGTCTGCTGTTAACTGTTCCTTTATTGTTTTCAACGTAACCTGTGGTTTTGACTTAACCGTCTCGGATCTGGTTTCAGGAAATGTAAACCTTAAAATTCACATGTTCATGCACCATGATAACCGTTACAAATAACTGGTCATTTTAAGTTTTTCAGTGCAAAAATGTAGCCCATAAAGAACAACTATTGCATTATTTTCATTTCTGCAGCAACTGAAACAGTCTGAAAGTGTGTAAGGTCATATCCTGCGAGCCAACTGCTGTTAAAATGCTTCAATTTAGCATCCGATCAATTATAAGACAACTTGTTACAAGATGCCATTGGACCAATGTAGTTTCAAAAGAAGTACATTTTTGCAAAGCCTCTTTCACAAATCATATCCTAAAATTTCCTGTTCATCCTATACCTCTCTTGCCAAATGTTTCAGTTCTAAACACCATCTGGCTAAGCTGACTTCTGTGTGCCTGCCTGGTCCCTTGGAATAGATTCTGACCCTGCTTGCCCATATTTGTTTTGACTAAGCGTGAGAGTCTGAAATAAAACTGATTTCCATGATTTGGTATTTTGGAACGCTGTAGAAATGTCTGGATTGTCTGTCTACTCTGTTTTGACTGAGCACCTGGGAATAATCTGGGTGACTTGGCTTTTGCGGCCGCTTTAGAATTTCTGATTTTACGATTACGACCTACAGGTTAATCGTCCGTATGATCACACCTGTAGACTTTAAAGGTCATTGAGTACGGGTCAATTTTGAATTCCGTTCTTATGAGGATAGACTCTAAATTGAAACTGTTTATAATGTGATTGCACTCGGAGATCACAATCACAAATCAGCCATTTTAAAATAATGTGCTACATTGCTATGTATTTGGATGTGAGTTCAAAAAATGTCAAAAGAGGTCACTCAAGGCTACTTCAGATATTGATCTGAAATTTGGCATATTTTCCTCCAATACCATAATAAATATTCTGCGTAATTTTCATTGAAATCTGAGATGGTTGAGCTGTCCAGAGCCATTGTTGAATTTAGATGGAACGACCCTTTGTGCATTTTGTGAAGTGCGGTCATCTCATAGTTGATAATCTAAACCAGTGATACATTATGAAACATGATGTTTTTATGATGTAGGGACATGGATGGCAGACGAGAATATGGAATGCGTGGCCCACGTTATGATTCGTCGCCCCCTCGCAGTGTACCTCGTCGTGAATACGATTCGATGCCTCCTTCGCGAGGTTATAGTAAGTGCATGGGTTGGCCATTGTGCTCTGCAAAGATATTCTTTCAGCTGCTTATGATGTGCATGAAAATTTTCTGAAACATGTTGATGTAAAATGCACTGATCAAGCAATTTATCTCTTCAACTTTGGGCTACTGTTCTCTGGTGATTAAATTTTTCTTGTTCTGTGTTGCTATATATTGCTTTTCATCTATAAGTCCAGCGGAATCATACCATTCGGTGGTGGCCATTTTTTTATTGCCCAACAGTGTCATTGCTATGTTGAAGTGCCACGTGCCGCAGTGATTTTTGAAAATAAACTGTGACATCTCATTAAATATCAATGCAGAAATATTGTTATCTTTTCCATCTAAATATTTTGCAACATCTTACAGATTCAGCCAGTTTTGAGATTTAGAGTGGTGCATAAGTAAGAATTGGTTGGGTTGTGCTTGAGTGGCCTTTGCAGCGATATCTTTTGATTAATTTTCTTTGTCACTGCTTATCTTGGACGGTTGTGATCTGCATTGTTTTCCAGGCGGCCCACGTTACGATGGCTACGGTGGTAGTGGAGGAGGAGGAGGAGGACCTTCCCGTGACTACGACAGTAAGTTATGGATGTTGTGTTGCTAATGAAATTCCTGTATTGCTATGTCTGCTTCATTTATTTCACCATTAAGCAAAATCCAATGAGCGGCATGAGCAGAAAAAGAAAGATTCGCCTGAATTGTTAATGAACCACAAGTACTGTCAAGCATTGCTGGTTGAAATGGGCGCACTTTTGGTGAATTGTGACAGCAAATGTTTGATTGGAGCGCGGTTGGATATGGCAGTCAACAGAGTCCAGATTGAATGCTGCACTGTTGAAATGCCAGATCAGTTAGTAAATCACTTCAGAAGTGAAATCCATAAATTAGGATATGAATTTACAACTGACTGCTAAGCAAGCTGTGGAAGTTGAAGAGTGCCTGTCAAGCCATAAGGTACCATTTTGATCCAGCGAGATGAGGTTTATCATTCCGTCACATGTATTCGGTCATTGGGTTGATTAGAAAGAAAAGTGTTCTGCATCTGGTTTGCACTGCTCGATCGGAAAAGAATTTTCATAGACTTTTCCTTTCCAGAAATAAGTGTTCGAGAAACTAAATCTGAGCTGAGAAGTTAATACAGCACGTATACTCTGATATTAATCAGGAAATTGCAGCAATGATTAGGGAGAGGGCATCATCATAGTAGTAGCCATTTATTGACAGAGCATCAACCAACAACAAACTCGATAACTTTCAAGTGGTTGATGCACACATCAAAGGATCCATCCAATGGGTGATATGGACTCGCTGAGACTGGAGACTTTCTTTGTGAATAACATTTGGCAATAACAACAGTGCAAAAACGGAATATGCAGTTATGGTTATTGTAGTGGTTTGCTACAGCTTATTATATTGGACAATCTACGATTACTGTATTTCCCGGATTATACATATATATCCCGCCTTTGAATTGGACGCATTGACGCAGAACAAAATTGGTGAGAAATGTCTGGTACGGTGCACCCATACACAGCTTTCCAGTCAGATGGGCTTAAGCAGGTGTGCTAACAATGACCATTTGTCTGCAAGTACTTCATGTATCTGACATGGAGCTCCTCTGCACTCTGTTTCCGGATATCCATTTCTCTTCCACTGTTCGTGACTTGGGCTTCACTCTGGACCCTGTTCTTTCTTTCTCGGACCATATTAACCGTGTCTCGCGAACATGTCTCTATCATCTTCGCCAGCTGCGTACCATCCGTCATTCACTTTCCCCGCAAGCTATTAAGACGCTTGTTCACGCCTTGATCTGTTCTAGGGTTGACTTTGGGAACTCTTCATACGCCGGTCTTTCTTCTCTCAACCTCTCTAAACTTCAGACAATACTCAATGCTGCTGCTCGCCTAATTGCTGGTCTCCCCAAGTTCTCCCACATTTCAGTCTTTATTCGGGACACTCTTCATTGGCTTCCTGTACCACAACGCATTGAGTTCAAAATTTTGACACTTATGCGCAATTCTCTTCAGGGGGTTGCTCCCTCCTACCTCCGTTCTTTCTGTATTCAGGTCTCCTCTCTCCCCGGTCGCTCTGCCCTTCGTTCGGCAGCTAATGGCCTCCTTGTTGTTCCTCGCATGCGTGGGGCTACTGCCCAGTCCAGGAGCTTTGCCTATGTTGGCCCCTCCTGCTGGAACCGTCTTCCACATAAACTACGTCTTGAGCTTCTCAGCCTCTCTCTCCCTCTGTTTAGGAAGCGCCTGAAGACTATACTATTCGTTAGCGACAGTGCTAACTTTGGGTCGGTAGCGCTACTGAATCTGTGAGCGGCGCTATACAAATGTTCAATTACAATTACAATTACAATTACAATTACAATCTGCAAACATTACATTTGTAATTCACAGAGATCCTGTTGCATGGTCAAATGTGGTTGAAATACAATTTAGTTGGAACTAAAAATTTGCAGCAGTTGTAGTTAAATGTCTTCATTTTAAAAAAGGAAATGAAACAATGGAGAAGTTATGGTCTTTGAATCTGGCTGAAGGGAAACAAAGGCATGAAATATAAAGACATTAAATACAAAGAGATAGAATTGTGTGCAGCTAACATATCTGAAAATCATCCACATTAATCAATATTCTGCCAGGATTCAGCCTATTTGGAAGCAGCCAGCAGCTTCACACTGACACCTGTGGTCGGGAAGGAGTTGCAAATCTGTTATTTCCTAATATATGTAATTTCTTTCTGTATGTTGCTACCCTGAAGCTCATGCAAAAACCATGACATAGCCTGGAAAATATGATGAAAAGAAATTATGCAAAGGCATTTTGGGGGAAAATGTGACATTTGTTCCAATTAGCCTAAACCAGTGAATGTTTTCATCTTTGAAATGATAATGCATGGCTGAGTTGAATATACTAACAGCAATATCATTGTAGCAGTTTCAATTGGCATATTTTTCCTTGAGATGTTCAGCCTTTCGATATAGATATTGAATGGTAGTGGTAACAGAGGGCATTCTGGTCTGACTCCTCTGCCTGTCAGAGAAGCAGTTGAGGATCCGGAGGAGGGAATAAAGGCAGGATGGAGACGGATCATGGCATTGAGGTTTGCAGATGACCAGGTAGTGGTGGGGAGAAGCCAGAGATGTCTGCAGAAAATGACAAATTGACTTAATACAACATCAACTGAATTTGGATTGAAAATAAACAATGAAAAGACAAAGGTATTGAAGATAAGTAAAGGAAATGAATACGCATTGGAGGAAAATAAATGGAACAGGCGAGAGAATTCTGCTACCTGGGGAGTTTTATGATGACAGATGGCAAAAGCCACAGAGAAATCAAAAGGAAGCTTGGAAAATAGGCATTCTCAAATAGGAAAGAAATACTAAGAGGACAGGAATCTGAAAAAGGATGACAAAGAATCTGATTATGAAGTGTGGTGCTGTATGGGTCATAGATGTGGACCATTGGAAAAAGAGGATATAAAGAGACTGGAGTCCTTCAAAATGTGGATATGGAGAAAATCAACTGGATGGAACATATAACAAATGAAGTGTTGGGATTGAAGATTAAAGAGCCCTGATAAACACAATGAGGAGAGAAAAAGAAGTGGGTAGGGCACATGCTGAGAGGAGATTCGCTGCAAAGAACGATCATCGAAGGTGTTACAGAAAAGGAAGACCGTGACAAATGCTGTTAGATTGGATGACAAGTGTATATGGGAAGCTTAAGAAAGAGAAATCCAACATCGAGAGGAATGGCAATGTCGGATGTTTGAAACTGTCTAACTGAACTGCAAGAGAAGAAAAAGAGACTTTCCGCTGTATCGGATAAAAGAAGCTAAACTTACAGCACAGAGTAGTGATTGCAAAATAATGGTTGTGGCTTTTAAAAGGATGTTGCTGCTGCATACAACTGTCGATAAGATATTTTCACTGGCAACCAGGAATACAGTGAACGAGAGAAAGTGTGGAGGAACACTCATTGTCAACGTGTTACAGAAAAAGTTTGAAACTGAGGAGTGTAAGCTTATTATCCATGAACGATATGAACAAACCTGATTGGAATTGCATATCAGTCAATGTATCATAACAATGTCTTGCTGCTGATGCATAATATCTTCCAAATATATGACGGAGGACATGCCTGTAATGCCATTCGAGTTCAACAGAAGTTCAACAATAGGCTAACGTATCACAATCATGAAGAATGTTCTTTGAGTAATCGCAGGAGATAATGAACGTCGCATATGCTGATCTATTAGCAATGCTGACATTGAATGCTTCACATATTTATGTGATTTATGGGTGGTTATAAAATATAGTTTGCCAAAATGCTTCACTGGCAGCACGTGCTATCTTGTTGGCAGAAGTCAAAGGCTGTAGAAATTGTAGACAGAAATGCAAGAAAGATGTGGTGCAGCTTGTTTCCAGAAGTGCACTGCGTAAGCACATTGTATCTGAAGACCTTTATCCGACAGTGGTGAGAGAGAGCTTGATTTTCAGTGAAAGGCGGATCCTTATTTTCAGACATGATCAGGGCAGAAAGATGAAACTATTCTGATTGTTGCTCTTCATAGAGAAGTTATTACCAGACATGAAATTCTCTCATGGACAATTTAACACAAAGGCTTGCAAAGTCATCAATATGTGGAGAGGTACCATTGGAAAATTCAGGCAGTACCTCATTACTATCTGCTAAATGGTTGAAAACTTCACTAGTTTCTAATGCAACTGTGTCACGTCAGCATTGTTCGTCAAAGATGCGGTGAGGTGCGACAGTTTGACATTTTGATTTGTTGTCCTGTCTGCTTATGTGCCATGACTCCACAAATGTTCTGCATAAACATAAGGATATGTATGGAGCAAATTCAAAATGACTAAAAACAGGAGAGCACGTGGGTTATACAAGCAACAGAGCCTGAGGACAGTTCGAAATGTAATTAAAGTGAGAATTCATCATCATCATCATCATGCACTGTGTGCATGTAGGTCGGAATTCAATATTAATTGTCAATGACAGTCAATTCATTCTGTCACATTGTATATTTTGTGAAGCTAATTTAGTTTGTGAAACTGTCTTAGTAGAAATATGAATATTGAACAGCGGAATTCACTGTGGTTGAAATTACGATCTGTGAATATTGAATTGTACTCATTGTCAGAATTATCACAATTCAGCATGTTGGCAAGTGCAGCATGATTAATGCTTCAGGATTATGAATGCAGGAACACATGATTAAGTGATGAGAATTGGATTTCTGCAAACTGGCCAAATAAACTAAAACTGCAATCAAATTTGTAGCATAGAAAGGAATGAAATTCACTTAAATTAAGATTGAAATAATGACTGGATTTCAGTGTGTGATAATATGGAGTGTGATTTTGACACATGCAGAACCAATACATCAAAGAGGAATTATGAATCTGTTACAAGTTCAACATACTGGAAAGACCTTGGCATAGTCAATACATAAAGCGGATCAATAAGGATTTGAGATATGCATTCTACTGCTGTACAGCTACATGATTTCTACAACTGCACAACTCAAATACAAGCATAATTATGCAATGAAAACAAAGCAAAGATGTGTTATGAAGATTATACAAAGACTTCCAAGAGCTTGGACAAATGAGAATCCTTGCAAGATTGCAAACAAAAGTTTTGAAAAGCAAATTTGATCATGATATACCCCAAGGATAGCTTTTCTAGCACTGGAAAAGTACTGTTTGAGCATACAAATTGGATCTTTGTCGCAGGTGTAGCTGTCATTAAGTTTGTAAGTTGAGGCACCGCGAAGCAACTAGGTTTAATATGTGACTGGATAGCTGCTTAAAAGTAAACTTTGAGGAATAGGTCTGGCAGTAATAAAGAAAGACAATTGAATTGTCAGATCCAACAGTATGTTGTTATCTTGGAGATAAGAGCTATTTGTTCTACATGTTATCTGTTCTAATGAGTTATTGAGAGCGTGTTAAATAACACAGATGCTCTAAATGGCTTCTTGGAATGGTGTATGAATTATTAGATATAAACAGCAGCTCTTTTAGGTCATTGTTAACTATTACTAATAAGAACATGCAAAATTTACAACTGGACAAATAAAGGAGTTCTACATGGGCAATTAGTTTGTTCTGTTGCATTTCAAAGAAAATTGTGCTAGGACAACTGTTTACTTACTGGCATGTTGCATTACTGCTGTTAAATTATATTTTAAGTTAAAAAAATCCTGAGTATGCTACAAGGAATATTGTCATGGAATATTGTGGTGATATGATTAATCAGTATCACTTGAAACTAAAAGTCTACAGAGCAGTAGACTTAATATTTGCTCACAAATGGGATACTTTGAACCACCTTAATAGATGGATTTGTGAGCATATATTTTGGAATACTTTTACGGTAGATTTGTTCAGATACCTTCATATACCTTGCTTGAGTCATGAAATGTCTCCATAGATGTAGATGACATCAATGCAAATCTGGAGTAAAATACTCGGGTGCTTCGCTTAAATATTCGGGTAGCCTGCACTGATACTAGCCTACGAACTGCTGCTGAGCCCGAACTGCTGAGTTGCTACACACTTGTGGCTTCTGTATTGAGAGAGTTCCAACTAATGTTCATCGCAAATGGCTTCTGTATGTAATCTTCTTGAGAAGCATTCAACACAAATGCCATGCTTCAGACTCATTTTGAAATGTGGAAGATAAGTTGAAGCTAACATGTGGTGTTGTCTAGCTTGATGATGACTGTGACATGGAATTCTGAAATTGACTAATTCACTTTGCTAAAGCTTTCATGCTTCATTCTGACAAATGTAAGTTGATGAGCTGAAGAAATCCAGATGTACTTCAACCAGTGGAAGAAGAGAGCTGATTGAAAATGTGTCTGGACGTTATGGACGCGGTGCTGCCAGGTTAGAATCGCCGTGAACATGCTTAAAGTTTTTGTAACTATGACTTTTCAGGTGTCCGTGGCCCACCAATGTCTTCTCGCAATGCACCACCATCAGATTCATACCCTCGTGGTCCGGCGAGAGGTCCGGTGCCAAGAGATGAAAGAAGTAGGGATGCGGGCATGCGAAGGCCATTGTCTCGCGATGACAGTCCACCTGCGAAGAGAATGAAAGGTCTGCCGCCTCGTTCAGCTCCTCGTGGTGGACCGCCACCACGTAGGTTTTGAGTTCAAGACAACCAAGTACATCGTGCCATGTACTTGTGTACTGCTTTTCCAAGCTTGCTAGAGAAGCATGGACTACGAAGTTGATCAGGACAGGAGCAAATGCTTATGAAGAAAGTAACTGTGGAAGATTATTTCATTATTCGAGAACTTGTGCTTGCTTGGTCATGTACATGCTTGTCAAACTTTTGTCATGTTCAGTTTTAAGATTAGTAGCATTTCTGACAAATATTTCGGCTGATGCCAATGTTTTCTGAAAGTATGCTATTGAATTTTTTCTTATTAGTGGACTTGATATAATATTTCCTGGCTGTCCAGTGCCTCATGTATTTTGCTAAAAAAAAGATCTGTTGGAGACTTTCAAATTGGGTGACTGTACAAGAAGTCGCTGATTCTGTGATCTCACACAACTTAATCATTGGTTTTACACAGATGTGGAAATGTAATCAAATATCTAAAGCACATGAACTAAACATTTTCTATATGACAAAGATGACTTACTGTTCTGTTACATGTTTCTGTATAAGAGACTATTGGAAAACGAGAGATTTTCATAATTGGCTTAGTGCTAATAAATGGAAGTCACTTTCATATGAAGAATGTTTAAATTTTCATGTATAATCAATTGGCAGCACAAAGAAGGCTAGTTAGATGGCATATCCCAATGTGCTGCATATTGCTCATCTATGGCATTTACCATTTCTCAACAGTTGGCATAGCATACGCCTTGAACTCTGAACCTGTTGATAGACGTGAGAGTGCCACAGTTAACTTGCCTCCTGTTTGAATATCATACGTTTTTGAATGAACTTTCTATTTCTTCATGAAGCATTACTTGAGCTGAATGATTTGGAGAAGGCATTTTGTCAATGTTCAGATCACAAAGTAGTGAGCAATTTGGATGTATTCAGATCAGTTTACAGAAATAAGTGGATTTGTTGACAATATGATTTTTTTTATTTATGGAAACACCCATTATCTTTGTTTCAGGTGTTTCATAAATATCATTGTGTCAGTTAGACTGGAAGTGATGTGACATGCAGCTCATTGTAATAATTTTATAAGATCTTTGCATAAGAATTACAGTAGATGTTGCTTGATTTCTGTAAGAACTACGGCTTTGAGACTTTATAAATAAAAATTTGCAATTCAGGAAATAACTAATGTTTCAGTTTAAAAGAAGTGCATCTTCAAAGCAGTGTGTGACTAAAAGACTGCAGGAGAACCACTTATGTCTTGACCGCCTGCCTACTCGTATTCCATTTTCTAGGATTAGCACACTTCCTTCGATAGAAGGGGTTGAGAGCAACGTCATTGCCAAGTGCAATTTATGTCAGCTCTATCCAGGAGTTATATGTACTACAACAAAATGGCCTTGTTTTGATTCTGCAGCCATAAGGAAGTCACTGGCTTGAATGGAAACTAAAAGGACTCACCTGGCACTCAAAATACTATTTTGAAACAGCTGGAAGAGTGGTGGACATTTGCCTCAAGTTAATGAATGATGGAATAAACCTGTTTAATGACTAGGAGGCATGAGGTGATCAGCACATGATGCTACTAATGATTCTTTTCAATTTTTCCACTGTCTTGAAATGTCGCTGATACTTGGCTCTGGCGTAGCATGATTATCCAGAAAAATATTGATGAATACAATGAATTCGCGGCATTAAAAATGCCAATTAAGGAAGTTCTTGCTT
The DNA here is from genome assembly GCA_949752735.1 of Lumbricus terrestris. Classification (NCBI taxonomy): domain Eukaryota; kingdom Metazoa; phylum Annelida; class Clitellata; order Crassiclitellata; family Lumbricidae; genus Lumbricus; species Lumbricus terrestris. The sequence goes on from OX457039.1 coordinate 29,968,635, forward strand.
AGAGATGGTGTTTATAAACAGGATTACTGGGCAAAAGCAAAGTTCTCAGATAGTGCATCTGAGTCAAAACATATTATGGTATGAAATCTTGGCATTTCGAACCATGGTCTAAGGATGAAAGTGCTGACGATGTCTGAAAATCTCTTTGCTGTGAGGTTAGCAAAACGAAGTGTCCGCATCAAGTCAGCATCGATTCTTGTGAAGAGAAATTGATGTCACTTGTAACTTGGACATCAGTTAAAAGCTGATGATGTCTTCATTGAGGTAGGCGTGTCTTTTGCAATTTTTACTCCAATTCAGATTTGATTTATTTGAGATACTTGCTGAAGGTTGTCTCTATATGTTTGGAATGATTTCAACTGAATTGATCAGTTTAAATGCAAAAGTAATTCAGTGAGTAGAATATATTCCATCGTTGCTGCTTCTTCAAAATCATTTTGACTTCCTTATAATAAATGTTCTGTTAAGGAATTTTTTATTTCATTAGTTGTTATCTATTACTTTCTGCATCAATGTGTAAGGTATGATACTCTGAATGTTTGCAGCTCAAGATTTGGTTAATTTCTTTACCAGATGCTTTGAGATTGCTGCCCCATTGGCACCCTCTGGCAAACTGCGGTGTTAAAATGAGTGCTTCAGCTGCACAATAATGACAAGAAGATCAGCCGGAAGGAGATGGACTGGCAGCCTGCTTACATGTACAATACATTGTACCGGTACATGGTGACTTTATGGAAATGAGAGAGCAAATTGTCTCTTCTGGCAAAAGAGATTGATTGTGATGTAGGCAACTGTGAATAATTCAGATAAAATTGCTGAACAGTTGAGGTTCTGTCATGACGGATGCCTTAATGACTGCTGCCGACAAGACGTTATTGGATTATAGCGCAATTGTCTTTGCAAGATGTCGCTTGTATCATTTGGACAAAGCAATTCAAGAAATTGTCGGCTGATTGATGGAGCGACAAGACAATCGATCAGTTTATGGAGCATTTTTGAAGTTAACTTCATGAAAAGTTGTCGTAGAGCCATTTGAAGTAATTCAACTAATTCAGTTGAAAAAGACGTAGGTAAGAGCAGAGGTTGTATGTGGTTTATATATTTTTTAGCAGCCGTCATTTTGCAGAGATGTATTGCATAATGAACACTTCTGAATGTCACAAATTAGACTGAGGACTAAAAAATATGATGGCGTTATATCTACTTGTTTTTAAGATATGTCTTTTAAATGTTTGCGGCTATTTAAGTCAAGTTGTTTAATTTACAGGAGGAGAAAGAAGGAATGCATAGCAACAAGAGCTGAGCTTGAAGAAAACTCTTTAGCCGTCTTTGTCTCTGGTGATGTGATGTGAACAGTCGGAGGAGCATTTCGGTCAAACAAGGTATGTTGCAAAATGCAATGGCCTAGAAAGGTCAAGTTTTCAATTGTGCCTTGCATTTAATATGCAAAAGCATATTTCATTTTACTGTCTTGATTATCCTGAGTCTTGGATTCAAATCCAAGTGCATCACACGAAATTTGGCATTTGTTGTCAAGCCATGGTATATAAAAGGCAAAGTTGTGTTTATCCTCAACCTCCTTGATCACTATGACCAATGCTTTTGATGACTTTTGTTGTAATGCATTGTACATATACAACGCATATAATTAGTGATCGTGTAGAAGAATTGTAATCCGTATTTCAGATTTTCTTGCTTTTTACGTGGCAATTTGGGTTTAAATAGTTTATTCATGTTTGGCTGAATAGTTCTTGAATCCAAATATGAATGGCAAAAGCAGTATGTAACTTATGATGCTTACTACCTCATTTTCGCAGATGTAATGTACATTTGTATATAACACACATGTGAATATAACATGCAAACATTTTCGTGCGTCCATCTACAAGGTAATAGACGAACGTGTGTGTAATGTTGATGTTGCTTCTCCTTATTTGGTTTCTTACTGAATATAGTCATAACTGTTTCTATAACACAAAAATAAAAATAATTCCTTTGATAACCATTCCTTTTGTAAAGAAAGTGAAGATTCTTCATAACATGAACATTTCAAGTTTACAGTATAATTACATTTTGTGTATATGTTTAAAACTGACATGACTTGTGTTGCTTTTGACTTAGCGCTATTTAAAGCCTGATGACTAGGTTATGGCAGGTTTTGGTGTATTGACTAAACAGCTGTGAATGACATGACGTCCTTGACCAGACTTGTTTTAAGAAATTTACTAGACACTACATGTGCATTACACTTGTAATTCATATTTGTTTACAGATGACTGCCACATGAAATGTCCAGAACACCGTGGTAAACTGGCGTGCAGGCTCAATCCATCAATTGGAACCTGAGTTTCATTTCAACATGCATTCTGGGAGATCATCATCTAAGTCAACAGCTTCACAGTTGATGTTGGCTTGTTGTGTTGCACGTTTGGTCATCTAGTTACTTCTTGACTAGATGACAGTGGATGATACAGTTCTGTTGAAGTCAATTTACCATCTAAATAGCAATTCAATAGTCCTGTGTATAGTTATGTTTAAGTATCATAACACTGTTTAAATATAAGAAATTGCATTTTGAAGTTCTGTTTTATGATTTTGAGTTTTCCACCAATTCCTCTCATTTATGTACTTGTCACCCATCAGTATTGAGAGACTGGTATGGAGAATTGACAGGTGCTGACAGATAGCTAAAAGTCAATTCTGTATCCTGGAGGGCTTATGCAATATGCATGCACTCGTTGCCCAACTAAAAGATGAATTGTTCAGAGTTCCTGCACTGCATTATACTGAGTTAGGAAATAGCAACTTTCTCATCCAGTGAAGTGTGCAACACAAGATGCCTCTTCATCCAGCGCTCCCTGAATTCAAAGATTGTGGAAGATGCATCGTCTGAATATCCGTTGGTCCACTAGATGTGTGTGACAGGCAGCTGATAATTATTGGTTGTAGATCTATCAGCTCCATGATGGTCAATAGCCCTCTAGACTCTTCTGACCTTTTGTTTTGTGGCTCAATACATACCCTGTGTTGTGTTGTGTTCCTTTGTACTGTGCACTGCATTCCCTATTATTAAAACCAGACCGGTCAGTCTTGGGGGAATTATGCATTTGTCAGTAATGCACTTCAATTAATAAATGAAAATACTTACTAATGAAACGAGTGAAATTTGCAAATTAACACACCTTTAGATGAAAAAGAAATCTGAATTACTAAATTTTCACAAACATTAGAGGAACAAAAACAAATGGCAAGTTATGAATGCACGGATGCAATGGTGAGGATAAGTGTCATGTCATCGCAACGGTTGGCTACATGGATGGACCTTTAATGCCCAGAGTCTTCTGTCCCTTGTCGCGCTCATTAAGTTAGAGCATGCAAGTCCTGTCCAGTTCAGAACGTTGTCGATCCAAGATATCCTCGGCCTTCCTCGTCCTCGGTTCCCCTCCACAAAACCCGTCATTATGCTGCTTTCGATGCTATCGTTTTGCTGTCTCATGCTATGACCAAAATATCGAAGTTAAATATTAGTTAAGGATAAATGACAATATTAAATTCAGGGGATATTAAGGATATTTAGGTAAAAAAAAGAGCAGGGCAAATGTTGAGGCTGAATACCTGCTTGGAATGCATTCTGTAAGGTATTGATAAGGAAATATTGATGAAAACAGTTGATGGGTATGTATCTATGAATAATGTATGTATTTTCTGAAACGAACCTTATCGCTTCAACCCTGCACATTTTAACATGACCTTGTCAATTGAGTTATTGCTGCCCATATGAACGGGTACCATGTCATATAAATTGACCATTATGTGGACCATCCTAGCTCGTATTAAGATTTTTGAAAGAATTTGAAACAAACGATCGGCCTGTGAACCAGCTGAGGGAGTTCAGTGTTCACCCAGTGCTTACTACAGTTTGAGCCTCAGCCCGTTCAACTTTCAAGGTCTCCATATGGGGCTGAATCCCCAAATATGCCGAACCTCAACCCATGACCCTGCTATAGACTTGATTTCGCACATGTAAATATAAATTAGTCTAAGCTAGTCATCAGTTTGTTCTAACTGTAGAATTGTTCTCATCTCAAAGAATAAAACAAATTATATGACAAATTTTCAATTTGGACAGGATAAAACAATTGTTTCAATTGCAAATCATTTTATTTTGGCATTCATAAATAACATCAAACATTCTCTTTTGATTTAATTATAGCAATTTTTATATGCTTTTAGTTCATTAAATTTAAGCCTTGTGGCCCCCTAGCATCCATCAACTAAGAAAAAGTGTCCCTCGTGTCCTCCAAATTAGAAAAAGTGTCCCCAAAGTCAAAAAAGGTTGGGCCATAGGCTCTTATGCAGACAGCAGATCAAAATCAGCCATGTAGCCTAATGTAATGTAATGTAAATCTTCAAGAATTTCTGAGCGCCCACAAAAGGCACGTCATGGAGACCAGCTTATTCACCGGCGCTATGGGATCACTTACTCAGTACGCCTATCAATCTATGCATGTGCAATATCCTAATCTAGAGATTTCGACAATCCTTCAAGGAAGTTGTAAGTGGCTTGATCAATTTATGTAGGCCTAACCGCACTCGGAGCATAAGTAGAAAAGCAGGCGCCAGAATAGTTAGCTGCCCGCGATTCTCAAACCACTTCTGTATGTTTTCACAAATGACGTCCAAATGCAAAGCTTCAACATGCACAGGTCTATATAATATTATAGGCCTAGGCTGTATAGCCGAATAGTAGGCTAATACTGGCCTTCTACAGTTCTGCCTAGTCGTGAAATAAAATAAAATCAAATAATTTTATTGGTCCGTATGTAACAGCAACAAGCACATCAAGTCAGGTAGGGGCCTACAAAAGTTACACAAAGCATCTCCAGTATCACCAAGTTGTAAGACACTACTCAATCCAATAACTTAATTAGGTAACATAAATTATTCGGACATAGGCCTATAGCCAAGACTGGGATAATCTCCAAAGGAGTAGGCTAGGTAAAGATTGCTTAAACCTAGTGGTTCTAACTTCTAAGGTTAGGTGATACCAGTGTGGACAAATATCCCTAGACCTGGAATGCGAGGTTATAAAAAAAACTCGTGCAATAGTGGACACAAATAGGTATACCCAGAAGGGAGGAAATCCCGCTAGTAGGGCCTCCAAACAAACTATTAAATAATTTTGATAGATACGCACCACAATTTGATGAAAAACCAAAGCAACATTAGATGAGTAGAGTTAATGACAGTTATCACAACATCACAGCAAGGAGACAGACACATCAATCCAACACACTATACAGAGGGAGCACATTTGAATGAAGTTGAAAAATAATGTTAATATCAGTTATGGGCAATGGGCCTAGGGTAATCAGAATAGACCTATGCATACAGATATAAATAGGGCCCATTGTCTACTTTTATGAGAGATCCACCCAAGGACATGTTTTTGCAAGGGTCTTCTAAGTAAATCCTGGCTACTATACGAGAGTATAGGCTGAAGATAGCAAATTGGGAACTATGAAACCATGTGATTGATGGCCCATAATTATAAGCATGAAGGTCGAGCGGCAAGTAGGCCTAACCCACGGCTTGACTGCGATCCCTTCATCCACAATAGGCCTACCACAAGTGGCACAACTTCGAAGCATAGAGGATAACATATAGAGTTATAGACCTATGCTTCTTTTCTTTGGACGCTTAAATCCTTAGCGAGACGAAAAGTAGGCGTATGGCTGTTACTGCAGATTTGGGTTAATTGTAGTCCTCTGTTCAAAATCGACCTTGACTTTCCTGTTAGTGCCTATAGCTAGCCTATGCTAAGATGGGCGGAAGCGGGAAGCCAACTCATCAATCACTCGGAACGACACCCGGAAAAGTATGCTTTATGTTTAATTATAGCTCGCGCTGGCTGTGCGATTAAAATGGTACGGCTGGATGTTTCCTGCTTTATTTACGTTCGCTTACATTCTCTGGCATCCAGACACCGTGCCACAGTAGTTCGCCCAGCGTCGCTGCAGCCGAGGCCGGGAAACGCAATGGGGAGAATTTATTACAGGGCAATTTGTCAATGTCGCCATCATTCACGCGCTGGCCAATCGCGTCGTACCTTGCTGTTCTATCGAGCGTCGGGCCTCCCTGCGTCCGATGCGTGGCTAGAAGCCGAAAGTTACCGTCGTCGGTTTGCGCACAAAGGTGTAAATTATGGCGATCAAGTCGTAAAAATTAATGATTGTGTGGATTGGTTTCTTGAATTAAAGCGCGGTGGTGAGAGTAGCCTTAAGTTCGAAGGTGGTTAATTGAGGATTTTGTTTACTATGCTAGGATTATATTAAGTTGCGAGGCGACGTTGCTATATAGTTGCTATAATATTGTAGCGTAGAACGTAGTTCGTGTAATTATTATTATGCTCGATGATAACGTGACGAGTGTACCAACCTGTGCTTACCGTTTGAAGTTGGGATTGGCGTTCTATCTGCATGTGTGCTTGTAAACGCGTGGCAAGAAGTCACAGGATTTCAACTGGTTTGGATAAAAGCGTAGGCTACACCGGTCTGTCGATTGGTTTGTGAAAGATTTGCTGGGAAACCGAAGTCTGACGTACGGCAGAACCGAGCAATGGCTTCTGAAACGAATCGTGTGTTCATAGGAAAACTAGGAAAGTCGATTGGGGTAATTTTCGTTGTTCTTTGTGTGATGATAAAAAGGACGTCCTTTACGCTGGCAGAAAGCCCAGAAAAAGGGGGAGAGAACAATGGTTGTACAAACGTCAAATTGGCATGGGGATCCAAAGGCTTTGATACTTCGCATGTACCAACTTCAACTGTAACAGGTATGACAAACTTTGCATCTGCTCTTGTGTTTTGGATGATTTAGTATACTCACTGACACTCTGGATCAACTACAAGTTATTTCGTGTTTTAGCACAAAAACTTATTTGTCCAGTGCTTTCATCGTGTGCTGGTAAATGCATTATTTCATTTTACATTATTTCATTTCGGGGAGTGTTAACTGTTCAGGCACCCAAAACACTTGGCCCCTAAATACGGCCTTGCAGCAAGGCCTGGTTCGCTAATTCCCTAGGCATAGTTTAACTCATGATAGTTATATTCATGGTACTCTGGTTTTGATGCGGTGCAAGAAGAGGCGAAGTAAAGTCGCAAACAGAATACTAGGTTTTTCAGCATAAAAATGGCAGATGCAGCTAGTTTTATGTATTAGTAAAGTTAGCGTTTCCACTCGTGCTAGATTCTGTGTAATTTTGGCCCTGGCTGTTTCATATTTCTATTTGATTGCATGTGTAGTTAGATCGTAATTTTTATATTGTGGGCTTTGACCATGAATTCTCTGGTGCATTGTAATTTGAATGGGTTTTGGAAGGCCGATTTTCCTTTTTTTGACATTTTTTACCATGAAGTTTACTGTTGCTGTTGCGGGGGCCCGGTAGAGTATGGATAACACGCTGGCCAAGAGTGCAGGAGGTAGTGAGTTTGAGCCCCCATTGGGCGGAAATGTTTTGCAGGCTGTCTGTTCAGTTGGTATAGGTAAGATTTATGTGTTCTGTAATCTGAGTTCCTGTGAATTGTTTCAACTGCATAATTGTACACTGTAACAGGTTGCGGTCTGTCAGCCGGGTTGTTGATTAAACGAAAATTATTATTATTGCACCAATTAGTATTATTTAATAGCAGCTGTCTTAGTACTCATGACATAGATTCTGATTCATACCCATTGAGAAACTGGAAAGGTGCATTGTATTGGTAAATGTGCACATTTCTGTTAAATATTTTAGAGTGCCTGACAGATCTTAGAAGTACAGCATACTAAGTACAAGCTTGTGTCTTTACAACAATTGACTTGTGTGTGTGTGTGTTCTGCTGATTGAGTAAGTCATGTGACAGGCAATTTATCATGGCAATTGACAGAAAGACGTGATCTGGTGGATTTTTGCATAATTTTTTAGCCTTGTTTTGAAAGACCACCTTGCCGCTTTTTCTGCTCAGTTCAGTAGATTTGATGCTCGGCAATTGTGGTATAGAGATTGCTTTTGTTGGCATAACCAATGAACAGACTAAAAGTAAGATTGATAATTGGGAAAAGAAGGATTGGGAGTGAGGGTGGTTTGGAAAAGAGATGTTGGTACCATGTCATTAAAAGTCTTGAATGATGTGCTCTACATATAAGGTAACATTATAAGTAAATTAGTAACTGTTCAAGTGAATCCTTGTCATCTCTGCTAGTCCTCAAATATTTAGTACCAGGTGCAATGATGACACCAACAATCAGTCAGCAGGAGGAGACCTCACACTGTGTTGTCAAGTGTCGTTTTCCACAGGATTTGAACACAGAAGACAATGGTGTGTTGTTGTTTGACCATGCGTTGCATACAACCCTCATAGAACTAAAGTACAAAGGCCACTGGCCTGGAGAATAGCTTAGAAAGATGTATACATACTTTGGTAGAAGTTATATAAGCCTTCCCATCAACATTTGTGATGTGTTGACAACTTTGTGCATCAATTGTTCTTATTATGTGACACATATTCTGCAATATTCACTGATCAATGATCATTGTTCTATTAATAATTAAGACAATTATTGTTGTAACTTTTGAGTGATTATTAACAACACTTGTGGTTTAAGCTGTTTCACACCGCTTCCAGCAGAATTGCCAACACCAAGGAATAGGCCAATGGTCTGCTGAACATTATGGTTATATGCTTTTATGGCCTATTTACCAATAAAGGACAGCGATTATGAAGGACCCTGGGAAGTGTCAACCTTAGGCATAAATTATTGGGTCCAGTCCTTTCCTTGGCTTACAGGTGTGATATCTGGTGGTGTACCTCAACCCCTTTTCATTTCTGCACCTGCCTGTTTCAGTAAAATTTGCTGGCATCATTGTATGTATGAGCATAAGGGTTGGCCACACTGGTCACAGTTGATCTAATTATGAACAGATAATATGGATGGCACCTTCATACCATTGCCTTCTTGTGAAGCCCATAACTCCAGCATTGTCCTTTCAGGAGGTGGCAACCGTGGCATAAAGGAGGGCTTTGCTGATGGTGTGAAGGAAGGGTTGACCAGTAAACAGAAACTACTTTGTGTCCAGGTCCAGGCTGGTCTGTTGCCCAGAGTCATTCAGCACTTTATAATGGGTGTTTAAGTTTGCTTGGAAGAAACCTGATGAAAGTTTCAGTGTTTAATATAGCAGGGCTAACATTCTACCTAGGATCCTTTGCACAATGAAATGCTCTGTGTGTAATAAGGTGTAGGGTAGGTTTCTGCTGCAGGGAGACAACTCACTTCTCTTTGGAATCAGTATATATAGACTAAGTATAGAGTGACTGTTGATGTGACCGGTGATTCTGGTTGAGGGCTGTCTGTGCATTGGTCATTCTGTTTAAATTATAGATGACTGTCTCCTTTGTTTTAATTGTCTGATGTCTGTCTAGTCATCAGTTTGTTCTATATGCAGAATCGTTCACAAGAAACTTATGATCTGTCTGTAGTTACTGGAGTGTTTAAAAAGTTTTGAGAATTGGTTAATATGCTGTTCAGCTCTAAGTTGGTAGTCACAGTGGTTGGTTGGCATGAGTTCCCAAAGTCTGCTGATTCACGGCTGTGCAATTCCAGTCATTCTTGTGGGATGTTGATGCTGAAGATGAGTCTTATTAATCAGTTTGCTTGATGAGCTGGTCTCACAGTGCCAGATGTAGAACTCTCAGATGGAGTGGTGAAGCATTACTTGGGTCATGCGTACCTAGCATCTCTTGACATACCTTCTCCTCTTCATCCTCCTCCTCATCCCGAATGTGCCCTGCTTTAAGGCTTCCACTGAAATCAGATCCAGATGTACCTGAGCCTAATGACGACCCGCTTGATTCATCCTCAGCCTGTTTCTACTGCTGTGGCTGCCCTGCTGCACTTGGCTGTTCAGTCTGTGACTTACTCCACGGCTAGACACTCTGCCAGACCACAGAGGCTCTATGGTTCTATCTGCCTACACTCCCAATTCCATAATTTGTTCTTGACGTGTTTACTGAAGTGAGCCTCTAAATGCAATAACTATTACACTTGTTGCTTCTACGCTGTCTTGAATAAGACGCTCTGAAAGATTCCAGTCTTGGCAGCTGCTGCTCATAAATGTGTCTTTTTCATTTTATCGGAAATAAATTTCTTCCTTGTGCTTTTGGTTGTTAGAATTGGTGCATCTGAGTATTATGTAGTTTTTTTTCTGGTAGGAATAGAAGAAAGTCTGATGCATGCGGTGTAGTGGTAACTGTTGAGGGAGAGATACCAGTATTAAGTTATTTTTGGGTGTAATGGTCTGCACCACCTCATCTCTGTTTAAGTCTGGAAATAACACTGTGCCTGTTTAAGTGGAGCCGGGCTTTGTTTGTTTTGTGTCATGGTTTATAAGCTGAATATATTATGGTTTTGGATGTTTAGTCACCCTGCAGAGGTCACTGTCAATGTTGTAACTTATCTGACTTATTTTTTAGAAAAGTTTTTCTACCTTCATTTCTTCTTTCTTACGTAGTGATGTTCAAAAGCAGCTGTTATAGTACACAGATTCTCATTCATACCTGATTATGATTATGATGTTGCCGGTGATGATAATGAGGACGAGGATGACAATATTGATGGTGATGCTAGTTGTCAAGTATTTAATACATTATCAAACATTTGATGTTACTTGTAATATGGGTAATATAGCGTTCTTCTGTAACTGCTTCAGAATATTTCGATCTATTCATCTGTTGGAAATTGGTGCTGGTGAAATACAGAAAAAATGCTGAACAGTTAGCTCGTATTATTTTTTGGTGCTACATTAAAGTGCTGAATTACTTACGTATTTATGTACGTTAAGTACATGTATGCTATCTAGTTTGGTAATATTGTGGCCTGTGCCAGAAGCACAAATGTAGTTTGAATAGTGAGATAGATTTAAAATTCTAGAATCTAAATATTATTCCAACATTGAAGAACTTTACAGTTGCAATTATTTCTTGAATTTTTTTGCTGATACGTAATGTGTTCACTGTTCCTTGAGCAGACAAATATGTAATGTCTTGTCTGTAGAATAATTTAAAACCACTTTTGTAAATAGATAGCACTCATGCAGATTTTTTTGCCCTGAAATTGAACTTGGCTGAACTTAATCGTAGTATTTGAAATTTTATGGATGTGCTTCCCAAGAGGATTTTTTTACGTTTCTAATTGGTTTATTACATTGTTGTACGAACAAAAAGGATTGTTTTAATGTGTATTAAACGTCTAGGAAATAACATATATTTCTATTTGTTAGTTGATTTAATGAACCCTGTGTTTGGAGTATCAATATTTATGCTCCACTTGTGTCTTCTAGTACACCAAGCCCCTTCACTGGCTGTGCAGCTGGAGGAGAAGATAAGATGAAATGGAGAGTTCTAACCAGTCTTGTTGCCTTCATGTATCAAGCCTAAAGCATTGCACCCATGGCTGGCTGACTGGCTCATGTTTAGTTCAAGGAACAACTTGTTTCATTGTAGTGATTATGATGGGAATAGTTTAGTTAGTCCTTTGTCTTGACTAATTATGGTTGATGTGAAGGTAGTCAAACTTGTGTTCTTCCATGTGTAGGTATCCGTGATTATTTGTTTCAGCCTTCCAAACAATTAAATTATTCCAGACAATTAGATTTCTTAGTAACTGTTGTCCTTAGCATCATCCTCTGGCACAGTCTCAATTTAGAATATATAAATACCCTTTGCTTGTACATTGTGTACTGTATACTGAATTTTTTACCTATACAGAGCTATTCATATTAGCATACATTGTGCTCTTGCCAGATATATATAGATATATATATATATATATATATATATATATATATAACAGGCTACTTACTTACTTCCAATTTTGAAAAGGAATATGAGTATTGCTTCACACTTTGATGAAAGTACCTTTATTTATGGAATAAGAAAGCAATTTCCAAGTCTATTTTTAGCGCAACATGTTGCCATGACAACTTAAAAAACTGTACCCTTTGGCCGGAGCAGGCTGCCGTATCAAGATGAAGCAGGGATCAGTAATAATTTAATGTTGGATGAGACGTCTGCCCACCGGGACTGGAGCAGTGATTGCACATGAACATGTACAAGAGACTTTCCTCTTAAGATAAATGGAGGCATACATTCCTTTAAGGTCAAGAAATTCTTCTCCGCTGCTGTGTTTCAATTTTCTCAGACCATTTGCAAGCTTTGATCCTGCAAGACATGCCAGGAACACGAAGTTACCATTAGAGATAATCTCTGTTTGTACTGTTACTATGTTTCATTTTCCGAGAGGACGCAGTGTATGCTGGCCATTGTTTACATTGATCTTCATTTAACCTCATTGCAGTTGTGTGTTTGAATGACTAGATTTCTACTGGATGACTTAGATTATTATATGTGAAAAGCAAACTAAACCAAGAGTTGTTCCTTTTGAAAATAGCCAGACCTTTTTTACAATGTACAATGCAGCAGCTTGTATTGGAGCCAGCCAGTGGGGGATAACATTCTGTACTTACTTACATCTATAGATCTGATAACATCTGATGGAAATTTCATGAAGAATGTAAACTGCTGCTAGTAAAATCCCGAAAACCAAAATTTCACAGGTGGCTTACCGGTGGAGGTGTCGTGTGGTGGGTGTCGTGTGGGGGCGGGGATGGGTGGATTGGGGGGAAGAAAACAATTTCGGGAGGGAGGAAGGTAGGGATTGGTCGGGAATGGCTGGGAACGGCCGAATCCCAAAATTCCCGGGCAACACTGGGTACCCCAGCTAGTTGTGAATATTCTTTTAATTCACTAAGCACTTTACTTTCTCTGATATTTAATCATTTTTATGAATCAGTCTACTCTTTACTTCCTTAACTTCTGAAAAATCTTTCACACTTTGTTATAAATTGATCTTTTTTTAACCCATGGATGTTACCTAGTAGTGGTTCATTTTTGCCTGATTATTTTTTTGAATCCATATACTGGAACAGGATGCAGAGTCAAGAAGAGCTATAAAGATGTTTGGAGGTTACACGGATTTGAGAATGAAGAAAGATTGAAAACGTGTGAGGTAGCAAATTTGAAGAGAAGGAAGTGAGTGCCCATGAAACCTAATTGTCAGCCTTTGTTTCTTTTTCCTGTGAACTCTGAATCTTGTTGGTTAATTTGATTTTAGAAAAAAATTGCTGTTGCATATGTTTCTAATTTGAAAATACAGAAATCCTTCTGGTTGACCTTTATACTGTTTGATAAATTATCTTTAATTTTTATCTTGTTAATTTGTGCCTTGATTTCCTGTATCCTCATTAGCTGTGTTTTATGGACACTTGCAGGAAGAAGGACTAATTAATAGGATAAATTATTGCTTGCCACCCAGAAACGAGTATGAATGACCACACGACTCTTGGAAAAACATCGGGTTGTGGGTGGCCTATGCTGATGTCCATGTGAAACATTCCATGTCAGTTCAGTAGCTAACAGGAAAAGCTCGTATTTTGTCTTGCCCACACACAAAGTTCTCTATGGCATTTTGCAGTGATTTATGACTGACACGCTGTTGTTTCCTAGGTGTTATGAGTGATTTTATGGTTATGTTACGATGCAAAACCTAGTTAATAGAATCAAATATTTTAAAGTGACATAAGATTTTCTTAACGCGTTGACCGCCTACACGCCATGTTAAATGACTGCAGCCAGTACGAGTTAACTCGTACTGGGCGGTCAACGTGTTAAACTAATTCATGCTGAACATTAGTCTGTGATGAGTTGCTTCATGCTTCTATAATTACCGCAGGAAAAATCTTTTTCTTGCCAGCTTCATTTATTTTTGTAACTTCTTATGTGCTGGTGAAGCAGAACTTGATACAGAGCTAATAATTGATGCTTGTATGTTTAACTACTAATGAGTGTTTCTGTATCTGAAAATATTTCGTTGTGGGAATGTAGTTGTGCCGGACAGTTTTAATATTGAAATGGTACTGCATCCTCCGTGTAATCCTAGTTTGGCATCTATTCGAAGTGGCACATTGTAATGAGGTTGCTTTAGTTAGCAGATTATTTGTTTATATGCGTAATGTATTTAGTTCTTCCTTAAAATGCCTTTATGCTTGTCCAAAATAATGATAAAGTTGCCAGGAGCAAAGAGTTCATCACTATTGTGTCAGTCTGTCAGATATTATATAATAAGGTCGTAATCTTCAAATTTGTATGAATGCTATATACTTGTAAGCTGAGCACAGGGCATTAGTGTATTCACGAGGGCTGCATCATGTCACAGGGATTGTTCAGAGATACCAAGTGGCAAGCGTTCTAATCAGTTTGCATTTTAAAGAACTAATTTTGGAATTGTCATTCCAAACTGGTTCTTATGGGAATTAATTATTAGTGCTATATGGTGGTTAGTGACATGCACTTTAAGAAGCACTCCATGTTGTTTCAGACATTTTTATATTTTCATGTCACAGTTTTCATGGCACATAGTGACACATTTTGAAATTCAGTTTCATCATGGCCACTTGCCAGGTATTGAATTTTTCCTGCCTTTGTCTGGGTTCTTGACCACTGCAGCACCTGTGTTTGGTTGGTTTGACATTTCATCTTAAGCAAACGGAATCCTGAGCGTGTGTGCATTGGCGAAGACCAAGAAGAAGAGGCAGCATCGTGTGGTCATCTGTTAAGTATTGAAGTGCACTGATGCGGTCTTCTTATGGCATGAGGTATTGACGGTTTTCACTTTTCACGTATTCGATGGATGGTGTGTCCTCAATGTTGTCTGACTGTCTTCACTAAAATGTAGGTCATCTCCAGATGTGTGTTTGTGTGTGTGTATGTGTGTGCTTAAGCGAACATTGATTGTACTGATGAGTTTTAGGAAGGTCTCTTCTGACAACAGTGCAGACATTGAAGGATTTCTACTTTAGCTGCTTGACGAATGATGTGGAGTTTAGGCAAAGCTGTTTCTTGCGCATATACAGTCTCAGATGTGTTGTGAGAAATGAGAATGATTGTGATGAGGCATTGTGAGAAATGTGAGTTATTGTGATGATGTGGTGTGAGAAATGTGAAGCATTGTGATTTTGTGGTGTGAGAAATGTGAAGCATTGTTACGATGTGGTGTGAGAAATGTGAAGCATTGTTACGATGTGGTGTGAGAAATGTGAAGCATTGTTACGATGTGGTGTGAGAAATGTGAAGCATTGTGATGATGTGGTGTGAGAAATGTGAATAATTGTGATGATGTGTGTGAAATGTGAATCATTGTGATGATTTGGTGTGAAAAACATGTATGATTAAATGCTTAAATTACAAAATCTTATCTCATGTAATTGAAAGTATGTGTTGCAGTTGTCCTTAATTTGCCCCTGGTGGTATATGCCATGCTATATTCATTCCTTCCCTGTTAACCTAACGGTTTTGGTTCGGACATCTGTCTCCCTCATGCTGTATCATTTGGCAACGGTTATCTGTGACCTGCAACTGTACTAACAAAATTGTAGATGTAATACCTTGGGAACTTATTGGAGGATGTTCTTTCTATGTTTTATATAAGCTTGTTAGTTTGCGTTGTCTTTTACCCTGTGGTTCCCAGACTTCTTGTTTATTCCCAGACTTCTTTATCCTGCTATCCACTTCAGAATTTGTTTAACACACTATCACCTTCTGACTTTACTGTACTTAGAAAAGTCACTGTATAAGCGGTATGTAGCTGCAAATGTTTAACCTGTTTTTATTTTAAGGCTGAAATATGTGCAAGAATATGCAAACTCTGGGTCTAAAGTGTATTCTATGTTTGTATTTGATCACCTACTTAAGTTTGACAAGACATCCCTTTAACCCTTGTGACCCACTTGTGAGATACAAAGCCCACAGCTTTAGAAACTGCTGCTCTGTTAGAACTTTGAGCTGATTGACATTTTGGTTCAGTTTGGACGGCCCAGTAGTCATTTGGTGTAATTAAAGTAATAGGAGATCGATATGTGTTCTTGTGTAACTGTAAGATATTGAATTAGTTTAGCATGTTATGGTAAGTAAGTAAGTAAGAATATTCTTTATTATACCACCAGCAAACGCACAGTAGTTTACAGAGGAAATAAATAATAAAAAACATTTATGCAAAGTTATACAGCATTCGCATAATAAAACTTCTTCTGGCAAAAGAATCAACTCTATGCAGGGTTAGATTATGTGGCTTTGGTCGAGTATTGTATGGAGTGACCTTATCGGTGAGGGAGGAGGTCGTGAAGAATGTGACAAAGATTTAAGAGGATAGAGCGGAAAAGAGCAGAGTCAGCTCTAGAACAGAGTTCATCAGAACTAGGAATATCTAGGAAAATGGTTTAATTGTATATGCGACATCCATGGGTCATGTGTCTGTGAAGGACAATGACCAGGGAGAAAAGGGAGACTGAGAGATTATATTCAGGATGAACCTGAATTGTTAGACTTTCATTTCCTTTTCACTGATTGAAAATTTGACATGAGTTTTGGCTGGAACCACCAACACAGATTCTCAGAACTCTGCTGCATACTCGATTACCCTTTCGCCGGCAGAGGGTGCATTTATCCGCTTTTTATGCTTTTGGCTTATCATTGGATCCGCTGTATTCTTCTGAAGGCTCGTCTATCAACTGATAACAGATCCTTGAACATCTTTAGCTTTCTCATAGATTTGAGGCTGATGCAATGCGTCCATGTGTATTTGGGTGTGTTATGTGCATGGCGTTTTACACTGTCCAGGCCAAAACGTCTGACTGTAAAACTGTATTGGACAGTGCTCATCATGCCTTCTCACGCTTGAATGTGTCCAATTTGGTTGGGATCCACGCATGGCTGGTTTCGTGGCTGTGCTCTGCATGAATGATTGAATGATGGATATTTCGGCAGTCCTACACAGTCATCAAATCTCACTGTATCCCAATGGTTTCCTGGTAACCGTGGTGTGCCTGCTGCTGATGAGGCTGAGTGGTGGCTTAAGCTGAATAATTGGTAATTATAGAAATGAAAAGCCTGCTATATATCTATTAATGTTATTATGATTATTATGTTGTGTGTCTGCTGCTGCTGCTGCTGCTGCTGCTGCTGCTGCAGTCCAATGCACATCCCATGACTGGCTGAGCACTGACCATGATGTAGACCTTGGACAAAGGCAATTGTCTGTCTGTGGATGAGTCACTGATGAGAGTCAGCCTGGCATTGGATGAATTCAGTCAGACAGATGGGCCGACAGACAGACATACTGTGATGGAAGGTGACCAGGACTGGACAGTGTGTGTGTGGGTGGGTGGGAGACAGCATTATGTGTTGGGCCCTGCAGTGCTATCCTGCTAAAGTGGGAAATTATAATCTGTTCTTTGTGTGGCTGTTGGCTGGGGCTGACTAGCCATTAAAAGCTGGTTCAGTGTGCCTTCTCAGACATTCATGGCATGCCTTTGGACCATGGATTGCCTCTGCCTCTGCCTTTGTGTCCAGCTGTCCTGTCTCACTGTGATTTCTGTCTCTGGGTATGGCTTCTAAGAGCTTATGCATTTCAAGTTGGCTTGTTAATTGGCCTCCTGGTAAACTTCATACTGGAGAGGATAATGCCATGGACTGAGGCTGACCATTTATGGCTCTCCAGACTGACTGCCCTGATCTCCAGCAGATGTTGTGGCCAGCATCTTAAGGACCAATGGAGTCACAGCTTCATTTAGTTGCATTACTACTGTCTGTCCTAAAAGTCCCTATGGAACATTCCTCAAATTATGGGAATTTATGTTTTGCTTAGGTCGTTTAATGATATGACATATGTTCTGGCTACACTGTTCAGGGTTGGCTACACTGTTCAGGGTTGGCTACACTGTTCAGGGTTGGCTACACTGTTCAGCATTTACATTTAATGCTGATTAGTTCTTGCAGGTGCATAAGTTAACGACATAGTCTATAAATTGTAATACAATTTATAGAAATAGTACGTAATGATACGCTTGCTTATTAGTTTTTCTGTATGCGTCATCGTTATCAGTTCCTAAATTGTAATATTTTGGTCATATTGATAACTGGTCAAGTCATAGGTTTGTCCACATGTTTTGTTACATTTGTCGTCATTTATGATAATCTCTATTCAGCATAGTTTTAGTCAGTGTTTAATCTAGACGTCTCTGGGGGGGGGGAAGTTCCCCCCCAGGATTGACATTTCCCCCCAGAAAAATTTGACGAAATGATATTGGTTTTTCAAAATTCAAAAATTTTCTGATGGGGAGGGGTGCATCCCCTCCCCATACCCTTCCCCTCCCAGTCTTGGTGCTACACGCATCACGAGCGTCCTTCGGACGCTCAATTGTCTCCCCCCCAGAAACCTCAATTCCCCTCCCCAGAGGAGGGGGACTAGATTAAACACTGGTCTTAGTCTTCATTTGCTGTTCTTTCCCTCAAGTGTTGTGCTTATCTGAGCGTGTGAATCATTTGAAATTACTTTCCTGTGTCGAATTTGAAACTTTCTGTGGCTTTTGCTCATAAGAGTTGCAGACTGTTGTGGATGTTGCCCTGTAGAACCTGGGACGTTTCAGGCAAGGCAGTTTTTTTAGTCAGTGTTTCTGTAAGTGCTGTCAGATGGTCTTATTAATATAGGCACTGGCAAACATATGATCAAGTAAGGTTGCAGACTTGAGCATGTGATCATTTCCAGCTTTTTACACTATTCTCCAGTAATTGGAGTGTCGAAGCCTGCATGTCATCTCACTTAAGCTGCTGGAAGCAATTCCCTGATCTGTTTTGCAGCCTGCGTTGCTGATGAATTGCAGTTGGAAAGGCGTGAAGCAGCAGAGTGGAGAGGTCGGCCAGTCAGTCAGACTGACATGAAAATCTCTGTTAAGCAGCATGCTTGAATTGAACTGATGGGAAGTGCCGTATAAAGTGAATTTTATGCTGGGCATTAGCTAGCACTGAAATTCTCACACCGAGTAAATATGCTGCTTTTAAGGTTCTTGTTAGGTAGCTGTGCGACTAATGTGCAACTTGGTACTTAACCGATGGACTGAAAAAGCAAGAGGAGAAGCCGTTGAATCTGTTACTTTGCCATCATTCGTTTGGTGTCACATTTGCCTGGAAGGAGTCTCTTCTCTGGAATGTTAAGAGGGTAGGCATTTTAGTGGGTAACAGAATGCTGCTGATGATATATCCAATTATCCGATGAGCAACTGAGTGGGCGATTTAGTTACTGTGAAGGATTATAGCCAAGCATTTTCAAAGAATTTCTTATTAGGAACTGTTCTACTTATTAGGAACCATTCTTATTAATAGGAACGTGAATGTCCTGCAAGGCTTGTGTAAATCAATTCTTGTTAAGGATATGACAAAGCGCAAATTAAAAACTTGTGTGCTAATGCTGTGTGAATGTTCAAATGTAGATCATGTTTCTGGCAGTGCTTGCTGGTGGTCTAATTAAGAAGAGTACTGGCAAGCATATTCAAGTCAAGTTACAGACTTTGTTTAGCATTTTACTTTTGGTTTGAGGAGATTTATTTTTAAGAATTTGGTGATTCTGAAACATTTGGCATAAATCTAAATGTACCTTTCCGCAGTTGTTGGGAGACTAATGTCACTGGGTATCAAATATATGTTTGTTCAAGTAGACTGCTTTTTGAGAAAGTGCTAATCATCTCTTCTTCCTGTCCTGTGCTTTTTGTCTGTGGGCTAAAATGCACAGGATGTTGATGTTATAAAAGGTCCTTAATAACACCCAGTCATATTAATTAATCAATCAATCAATTAATCAATCAATCAATTTTATTGTTCCAAAACCCAGTCAAGATAACATCGGAACTTGCAACTTGATCTGACGTTAACTTAAACTTAAAGACCATGTGATCAGGAAAAGGCAGACCAAGGCTACACTGGGTAAATGACATAATTGACGACATAATATCACTTTTACTAACACTGAGAGGAGCACTGATGATTGAAGACAGGCGAAAACATTTATTTATACCCATCGCTGCTAACTGACTGGCATCAGGAATTGACGACGAAGCATATTTTTGTAGATGTATTCAAACATAAATATGTCATATGATATTGTACAACAACAGAGTTCATTGCTATTTGATGACTTAACCAGTGCAGTTATTTTAAAAAGTCATTTGATCCAGTTTGGCTTGCCGAAATAATTGAATGATGGAATGCTTCTGGGACAGCATGTATCATCGCTTGGAGCAATGCATTTCTGGATTGATAGTATATAATTGAAAATAGTTGTAGCTTGCCAGATCTATTCGTTTTTCTGATTTTTTTACTGCTGCTGGGCATGGCTGAGACATATTTATGCACTGAATATATTCTTTGACCATATATCTAGACTGTATTATATTCATAAGTTGTGTTTTTTCCATCCTGTAATTTACTATGAAAGATAGTCTGTGTGGTATCTTGCTGCAGACCGTGAAATAGACTTCAATTTCATCTGTTTGATTTAGTTCATTGGCAGATGAATAATTATTGATCAAAATTCACTGTAACCAATTATATTCTACATGTCTTTGAATAGAACACTTTAACTCTGAACTACGACCCAATCAGTTGGTTTGGCTGTAAAAGCCACACTTGATACTGTAACAGTTGACTTCATTTGTATATATTATAATATTCAGGCCATATTTTACATCTGTGAGCATTCTAGTTTAATATTAGTCTTGACTGTTATTAGAGTTACTATGAATCCAATCAAGCGCTTATCTGCTGAGCGATGCTCTTTCGTTCCTGTGCCTGCTGGAGATGCGCCAAGACATCCATTGACCAACTTCCTCAGAGATCTTGCCTCAGATTATATTGTGTGCTAGAATTGTTTTGCTGCGAGTTAAATACAACCAAGTTAGTGTAGTCTGTGTGTGCTGGAGATCACTGACTACACACTGTACACTTGTACAGCATCTGTTTCATATCCCAAGACAGGTGAACCCAGAAGGGACCAAAGTCCCACTGGTTAGGGCGAAGTCCCACAAGTTATTGTTGTTTCTGCTCACAAACCGCTCCATTCTATCTCTGGATGCAATCTCTTGTCAAGTTGAATTAAATCGTGCAGCTCTTCAATTTGCCTTCCATAGTTGTGCTTGTGTCTATTGCACAGGCATCAATTGGTGGCATACTGAAACTATTAAACTGTTATCAGGTCCATAAATCAGTAATCACTACTTGAGGTGTCAGATTTTTAGTAAAATTCTTTCTTTGTATTTCGATTTAAATTTGGAGTTTGTACTTGATGATCTGTTACTTCATCACTGGATAAATTTAATGCTTCAAAGTCGCGCCTTGCAGCACAATTTGGGTGGGAAAATTTAGATTGCATTATTTATTAGCAAGACAGAATTGTTTTTGATTTATTTTGGACGCACTTCTATGTAGGTGAGCTCTGTTTCGGCAGGGCTGTTATAAGAAGACAAATTTCCATAGCTGCACAAGAAGGGACTTATCATCAATTTGGATTAAATTTGAAAGTGTAATTGCATCTCGTCTTGCTGATTGAATGATTGAATGAATGACACATGCAATACCAAAAAAATTAAGCTATTGTAAAAACTAGCTGTGATAATGAAAAAGGGTTGATGATATCAAGCTATTGTTATACTGCATTACGATACTTACAGCTCGGATTAGACTACAATAACAGATATAAGGCTGGTTTACGTAAAATGTAACATTGTCTTGATGTCAAACAATAGTTGTGTTCATGCTCATGTAATTGCATTGGTAAAATGAAGAATTGGTTTAGGTTATTGTTTAGACTTGTAAATTTATACTTAAGCACCTGAAATTCAGATGTTTCTCCAGTTTTAGTTTTTATTTTATGAACTATGCGGTACTTACAATTACAAGTGTACTTGAAAATTTGAATCCTCAATTTTCTTTTTCTGCTTAGATCACTTTTGCAAACAGGAATGTTTTTAAACTTGTATGATATCTTTAGCATTGAAGATAGCAAACATACTTGAATCTGATTTGCACACTAACTAGTGTTCCTACCCCATATATGATGGATTTTGATTTTAGTGTCATCTTGTGTTATATGGGGTGTATTTATTTGCACTTCTGACATTGATGTATGACTTTCTAGCTAAGTATAATTGCAGGTACGTACCATACCATGTGCTATCTCTAGACCACAGAATGAATGCTGATTGTTGGTTATTGTGACGATGTATTGTTAAGATTGTGTGTTCATGTTCTTCACAGGCGAGCATCTACGAGTGTGCTCTCAAGGATTCACGTGCTGCAGCACTCAGATGGAGTCGAAGTTGAACCTGCTCGGTCGACAGGACTTTAACAGAACGCTCTCAGAAAAGATTGGCCAAGTCCGTCAGAGTTTTATTTCACAGACGACCAAGTATGATGGTGAGTGGGTAAAGTCTGTTTTGTTGACATGGCGTAACGTGGCAACCTTCTTATGGTGAAGATGCTTTTGAAGCGATTTGGACACGGGTACTTGGAGTTTTATCATTCGTAAGGTTCTTAGGATTCTTATCGCTGTGTGCAATGTGGAGTCAGGTTAGGTTGGTTGTAGATTGGGGTGTAGCATTCGTATTGAGATTGTAGTACGTGAGCCAGATGCATCCATGGTTGAAGTGGTCTGCGTTCTTAAGTGTCTAGGAATATTGGCCTGAAAGAAGATTTTAGTTCTTGCTTGCGTACCAATGCAGGTGAATTGTAGTGATGCATCGATGCAAGTTGTCCGAGAAGAAATTTAATTGGCCGGAGGAGCTGTGTTCTGCCAGGCTGACTGTGCCTTGCACTGTGTTAGACACAATACTTTTAACCACCAACTGTGAATCGCTGTGATTAGCAGCCAGTGGCAACTCTTTTGTCACTTCTTCCTTTGAGGCACAACTGAGTAATTCACTTGTGTTCAGCATATGAATTGTGGTAATTTTGTCAAATAGACAGATCTATAAGCAATCTGCCTTGAGCATTGCTATTTTTTTTATGTATTCCAGAGCTATTTCTATTGGTTCATTGTTTCAGAGTTATTTTTTTATTTGCTTCTTGGTTGAAAAGCCAGAACCACATGGATTGTTCTAATGTACAAGTCCATACCGGTTAATTTTCAAATATTTGCGATAGTTTTTGCCAGAGTGCTAATTTGCAGAAACTGTTGTAAAAACTGGACTTATTTGGACTTTATTGATACAGTCTGACAATTATTGAATTATTGACTCAAGCTTGTAATGGTTGAGATGTGTAGCGAGTATTTTCTTGTGCTTGTTTTTGGCAACCTCAACATTGGGATTATATTGACTTTTTGTATCATCAAGTAGTTTCGCGTATGAGTGTCTTTGTAGCCTGTGGCTGCTAAGCAAGGGTTCTTCTTTCTTCAGTATATGTGTTGTATGTGCGTGCGTGTGAACTTTACAGAATTGGGGCATTGTATTATTGCTTGTAACGCCATGCCACTGTGAATTGATCCATAGACTTGCAAGTACTAATTACAGGCCATCTTTGATGGAAGACGATGCAGCAAACATCTACCTTATCCCTTGCACCCCACAACATGTATACGTATATTCTTTTGAAAATGCTGAAGGATACTGAAGAATCCAGGGCACATGAAAGATTTATCTGCAGGACTTGTCATATGCGGACCATTGATCATTAACAAGTAAAAAAGTTACTGGTATCAAACAGCAGACATTCAACCAACCAACCAACCAAAAGAAATAGCTGCAGGTTATGTTATGTTGTGCCTGCTCAGAACCAAGATCTGAAACCCACGAATGATATATATATATATATATATATATATATATATATATATATATATATGGTTTTGGTGGTACACCCAGCATGGTGTCATGCTGTGACTGCTTGATGAAAATTTGTTTTTATGTCTTATCCAAAACGAGACCACACCACAGAGTTTGCTTTTAGGTTTTTTTTATTGAGATTCTTATTCATTATTGCATTCTGCTATGTAGACCTTTGCAGACCAGAGATACACACCGCTCCATCCACCCACCCACCCGTCATCTGTGTGAGTTAGCATTGCTTGAAAGTTTCCCTTTGTAGCCTCATCCAACAAAGCTCTGGTCAGATCAGGTCACACATACATCTGCCACTAAATGACCCTATTTTCTGCATCACTGAATCTGTGATCATGCAGATGAGTGCTCCTGGCTTTCCTACTCACGCATCAGTGATTCCATCAACTGACCCATCACAGCAAACTTCTCTAGACATTTAACCTCAAATGCTAATAGCTGTTTCACCTGACCTTCTTAGTTCAACCAGAGCAAAGTGTTACCTGTGCAGACTCCAAGAACTGGTGTTTGCAGCCAAGAGCTGGTGGCCCTCTCACAAGTCATTTGACATCAGTATTTAACTTACCTGTCAGAAGTAACTGCATGTTTATGTGCACAGGTTTTACTTACTTACTTACTTGCAGGTGTTGACTAAGCTGCTGTTTTAACCTTTGACACCAACTCAACCAGTGTCCATGCTGTTGTTTCAACCCTTGACATTTGCTTCCTTAGAGACAGAAGCCAGGATGCAGATACCTATAGGATCCTCCCAAATAACCTATATAGCAGCCTCTGCTTCTGTATTCTTGGTATATGAGTGAGTGACTCAGTGTCTAGAATGTAGTGGGAACCCATAACCACATGTATGTTATTGATGCACACATGCAGGTGCACGGATGCAGGAGGCACATGTATGTACAAGAACACATGAACTCACATACTCATGCCTCATATTCAAACAGCTGTGTGAATGTGCACACATAACTAACCTTATTTACCCGGTAATAGATAGAATAATAATGGAAATTTATTTACGCAGACGTTTTGACACATTAATGATGGATATTTCTATTTTCATAAAACTTGTTGAATGGTTACAATGGAGATCTATTTCCAACTATTGGGGTATGGGGAATAATTATACCTGCTGGGCTTTATGGTTGGAAATTGCAATGATCAACACAGATAGAATTTGTGCAATCATTTAAATTATATAATAGAGAAAAGTTGAATTAAAAACATTTGTTTATCTTTGGACATTTTATACTCTGCACTAGTTATTGAATTCACCTATAGAATTTAAAACTCCACATATTGGTAACCGAAGATGCAGAATGCTTAAATAGAGATATTGGAGAAAAACTGGCAAGGGGGACAGAACACAGAGGCAGCATTGAAACAAATATGGAAAAAGTCACAGTGCAAAATTAACTACCAAGATGTGACTTATGAAGGCCATTGTCTGACCAGTGTCAATATATGTCTGTGAAAGCTGGACTATCAAGAAAAGAGAAGAAGACAGAATAAATGCATTTCAGATAAAATGCCTAAGACAGATCTTAAGTATTTTGTGGATGGAAAGAGGACAAACAAATGGGTGCTGGAGGTGGCAGAAGTGGAAAGAAGCCTATTCAACTCGATTAAAAGAAGAAAAAGTTTCTTACTTCGAACACCTGAAGAGAAAGTTCTAAGAGAGAATGTCTAGAGAAAAGACATCTTGCAGGGTGCAGTGCCAGTCGCAGGAACACAGGGGAGACCAAGGATGGGATGTATCGCTAGATTCGGAACCTGGATGGAAATGTCGGAACCTGGATGGAAATGTCGTTGGATTGAGGGAGACTGAGGAAGGAATGGTTCGCCAGATTCGGAAGCTGGATAGAAATGTGATTGTATCAAGTGCTGACAAGAGACAAGGGACAGAAAAAGATGGAGAAAGCTTGTCTATAAGGCGACCAACCCTCTGACTTGGACCCAGGGAAGATTGAAGATGAGACACATACATGTATATATGACAAGAGAATACCATCAGGGACATTGAGACCACACCAAATAGCTGTCAGATCAGACATCAGGGACATAAAAACCACACCAATGAGCTGTCAGATCAGTGATCACCCATGGCAGTGTTGCCCACTGTTTATAAAGGTGATTTTGCCTTGGGCCACCACCTCAGTTGAACAAGTACTGTGTTTCCAACAGGGGCATGAGCATGACTTCAGAAAGACAAGGAAATAGCCATCCAGCTAATATCCTGAGGCATGTTTACTAATCCATTCATTCATTCATTCATTCATTCATTCATTCATTCATTCATTCATTGAATGTATTTGCATTACATAGCACCTCTTCAATGGAACTAGTCATAGGTGCTCCCAACCCCAGCACGGGCAAACAAAACTGTCTTAAGATGAGAGAGGGACGGTTGAGAATGAGTTCTAGCAAGGGAGTGGAGCATCAATGGCAGGCCATTCCAGGTCGAGGGTCCTAAGGTAAACTAACGTGCAGCTATAGCAGTAAATGTAAAATAAAGGATATACTTAATTACCAATAACTGTTTGACAGATCGTGGCAAGCTTAAGAGATGATCTGAAATGTCGAACAATAAAATATTCATTTTTACGGAAATGGATATTGAGCAAAGGTTGCATTAGCCAAGTTTAGGTGCAAGTCAGAATCATTATGACTCATTGAGCGCATCAGATGCTGCAAGAACTATGCAAGAACTAAACAGATAAACCACACACACAGCATTCAACCTGATCTGTCTTGTCTACAGTCAGAACTATTGCCATCACAATAAAAAAATTAGATAAAAAAATTAGACTGATGCAACCTTTCAAATTCATATCTGGCTTTCAAAACACAAGCTATACTCAACTCTTATCTCTTTGCAATAAATCAAGCAAGATCGCTGTTGAATGACCAATTTGCAACCTCAGTAAAAAAACACATACAAATGTGTTATTTAGTTTTGCATGGTTACTGATGATTTCACACCACGTAAGCTGGCAGTGTTTGCTTAGTTGGTCTTGCGCTAGTATGATGCAGAGGATTTTTCTGAAACTTTGAAATCGCTAAGAACACAAGCTTTACTCAACTAGCATAACTTTCAGCAGATTTATTTTTTGGTCTTGATCTGTGAGCAGCATGCCTTGATAATTTTCCTTGACAAGTAGCCAAGTTGACTATATAGGGAGATCTGACTGTAAAAGAGTTTGAAATTATCTCTTTTCACAGGCTAGAATTACCTACAGACTGTCAGCTCTTGATGTTAACCATTCACTGACACGATGCCAGTTTCTTTGATCCTCCCTTGGGTTAGGGTAATTGGATATTTTGCCCTCTGTGGAATTCTCCTGGCTGTACTTAGAAAAGATGTCTGCAGATCTATAAAAGTACTCAATGTGGAATCTTGCACACAGCAATGCGAATCTTGGTAAACTAAGATTTTGTCCATACAAAGTGTCAACAGAACCATGTCAATGTTTTTATTCCATTAGACTAGAGGATTTTAGACAGCCCTACCTTCTTCAATCATCAACTCAACTCCAAGCACTTGATACCAACCATTTTTCTTGTACTCTGTAAGATTTTAAGTACGAAGGTCTTAATTTGTGTTGGACTGACTTAAGTCAAATTCTTAAACTCATGAATATCAATATTACAATGGATCAGAAATTGAGATGTAACAATGACTGAACTGTCCAGATATATGAAGAGCCTTGTTTTGAAGCATCAGCCAAAACTTAATTCATGACTAGAAAACTATTTGGGTTAAATATTAAATTAATTGGCTTTTAAATTATATCAGTGTTCAAACTGTTTCATGTATTAAGAACTAGCTGCAGGGGGTACCTGGCATTCACCCACCGACCCCCTAACCCGCCGACCCACCTTGTCTCCACCTCTCTGTGGTACTCGGCATGGCATTTCCGGTTAATTTAGGTTTCGGCCC
This sequence comes from Lumbricus terrestris, assembly GCA_949752735.1. Lineage (NCBI taxonomy): Eukaryota > Metazoa > Annelida > Clitellata > Crassiclitellata > Lumbricidae > Lumbricus > Lumbricus terrestris. The sequence continues at coordinate 29,996,381 of OX457039.1, forward strand.
ACCTGAACCCGCCCAGTCCACCCACTCCTCAACCTCACCCACCCAACCTCGCTACCCAATCCCGCCACGCTGCGACCTCCACTGGGTGCAAACTCCTCTGGGGTTTGTAACCGGTACGCCACCCGTGAAATCTCGTTTTCCCCGGAAAATTTTGTTCTCTCCCAATAATACCCTGCCCTCGCCTGACCCCTGCAGGACTAAGTGTGTGTTGGGTGGGGCGAGTATCCCCGGTAGCATTCTGTCTAACTGCAATGTTTCAGGTGAATAGCTGTGAAACTATGGCGATGGAATGGAAATTGCGAAAGTTTAGGTTTTCTCCCCTCACCCTGGCCCTCATGGTGGGAGAGATTCGCCAACCCCTCCACTGAGTGGTCCTGATGGCCCTCTGTTTAGATACAAAGTTTCAGATCAATGTTTGCATTTTACTGGAAATTTGTTCTCCTCCCTCTCAATAATATCCTGCCCTACCTGGCCCCTGCGGGCGAGGTGTGTTTTGGGTGGTGACGATTTTACCCCAGTGGCACTCGGTCTAGCTGCAACGTTTCAGGTGAATAGCTGTGAAACAATGGCAACGGAATGGAAATTGCAAACGTTTGGGTTTTCGCCCCACCCCCCACTCTTGGCGTGAGAGATTCGACAACCCCTTCACTGGGTGGTTCTAATGGCCTCTGTCTAGGTACAAAGTTTCAGATCAATAGCTGCCTTTTACTGAAAAAAGTTTGGGTTTCGCCCCCCACCCTGGCCCACATGGTGGGAGAGATTTGCCAACCCCTCCCATGGGTGTCCCACGCCTACACCGACACAGTAGTGGAGGTTTGAAGTGAAAAGCTAAAAAACTGGAAATGCATCCTGGTCAGACAGACAGACAGACACACAGAATCTTCTCTTTTTTATGTAGATAATATAAATTCACCAGATTTTTTGTTACCATGATCATAAACTCCAGATTTAGTGAGTGCTACTTAATTGGTGAGCGCAGAGAGCACCAGCTTATTCACAGGCGCTACCTCATGCTGGCAACGCATTGAGGGGTCCATCTAACTGTCCATGGCCAGACATAGGAAATGAAGATCCAAGTCATGTTGCCACCAGACCACAGAGACAGAGAGAGAGACAGACAGAGAGACAGAGACAGAGAAGGACAAGCATGGCTCTGCTAAGGCTATTTGGCTTAGGGTGAGTGAGAGAGAATTGGATGGCAAATGCTAGGATGGGTCAGAATAGTAATTCTTGACCAGACTAGTCTTTAGTGTGGTGTGGAAAGCCTGATGGGTGATAGATAGGAGTTTGAGGTAGATGATGGTGAGTGAGATATTGGTTGAGGAAGTGATCTTTAACCTGAAATGCAGATCCTGTCTGCTGCAGTTTCTTGTATGTGGCCCCACTTGCACTAATATATATATATATATTATAATTATAAATAAATGTATATGTACATGTATGTATCATTTGATGTTTATTAAATCTCGGGAGTAGGTAACCATAAAATAGGCGGTAGTTTGAACACCAAAAATGTGAATTTTCGTGCATACTTTCACGGGGCATCATGGAATTTTAAACACGTATTTGCATATTATTGAACAGCAAAAGTGTCATTTTCCATCAAAGAAAAGTTGCACATTTCCGAGAAATAAATTTTTAAAGTTTTATTGTTTAAGTGATCGCTTTACTTACTTGTTTAACTATATTTTTAATCTGAGTTTACTTTTAAACACCTTCGCGATGTCCGACAGCAACATTAAAAATAGCATTATTAATTCAGAAAAATTCTATCAGTGTCATAATTCAGGCGCATAGTTATAATAAATGTTTAATTTGCTATGGTATAAATTTACACTTGATTTGGATCATTCTTTGATGGTAGTTTTGCTGGTTTTTGTATATGAGCGATATTACAGGCAAGTTGTGCTAGTCAAGGATTGCTTATTGGCGACGTGCGTTGTCTCCGGTCTTTATAGATTTCTTTTTGGGTCCATATCCACGCTACCTTTATGTTTTTTTCAGGCGGCCTATCTAAGATACATTTGGTTGTCCGCTCCACTCTATAGACCGTCATGACCCTCTAGTACCAGTCTCTGGCTGTCACAGCATCGTTTCCATATGCCTTTGATTGGGTTGCATTGTGAGAGGCGCATTAAAAATCTCTAAATATAAGAGTACAGAATAAAATAAAATCAAGGACTATCTCAAGCTGTCTTTTTTTACACTGACCGACTTGTGATCTTATGTTTTGCTAGCTCTGAAGACTGTGCCAATTCTATTTAGGACAATTGCTTTTATGAGTAAACAACACTAAATCATATCATATTGTGTCTGGTCAAAAAAGGGGTGCTGCAGTATGGACTATTCAGTAGCGCTCTCTGTGCAGAAACCCCTTGGCAAGAGAAAACATCTTCTGGGTATGACTAACTGAGAAGGAAACCCTAGACATCAACTTCACCGATAGAGGAATCAGGTCATTCCAAGCAGAAGGGCCTAAGCAACAAATGCCACGTGCTGGGTTAAAACAGACCTGGTACATGAAGCAAGACAGTTAATTCAATTGGAACGCAGAGTGCAACGAACTGAACCAGCAGATAAGGATTTGCATGTAAGGTCTGGGAAATATTTAGTGCAATATCCAACTGAGATTTGGACCACAAAGAGCATCTTTTAACGAATGTGTAAACTTATAGGGAACCAGCTGGTGTAGTTCTTCATATGTGTTGGTAGAGATATCGGCAAACCCAGGAAGACGTTTGCAGAATTTAAAACTGACTGAAGAGGAGTAAGGAACAGCCTGGACTGGACAATAAGGAGTGAGTTACAGTAGTCTATGCAGGAGTAGATGAATGCATGTACAATAGTAGTAATATCGAGGCCAATAAAGATTGTCTATTAGTTCTATGCTGTGTCAGTTGAAAATAGCAGTGCGAGTCAAACTCAGTATGTGCTCAATTAGGTGAGTGAGGAGTCCAGAGTGAAGATCATTGGAAGAAGAGGTAAAAGAAGGAAACATCTGGTTAAGATATGCTTGTCAAATTATTGACAGTACACAAAGTAGGTAATGTCATGACATGGTGGTGTAGAGGGTATGTTCGTTGCCTTGCAGCTGGAGGGTTGCAGGTTCGAATCTACCTCAAGAATACTTAGTTATGTTTCATTCACAGGCTATTAAAAATGATCACATCCATTCACAGTTCAAACAGTAATATATTAGGGTAACAAATCTTTTAAATACCAACGTGCAATACCAAAACGGACCATTTTTGACACTATAAACTCTTTAAGACAAAAACTGTAATTGGGATTTTTGGCACACTTTGTCAATTGTTCTGTTCTCAGAAAATGGCAAAAAATTATATTTACTAGCCTTTTGGGAATGTTTGTTTGACCCTTTGGTTTTGTGAAATTTGAGAGCAAATATCCAGCGTTATGTGGATCAGTAATCAAGTTATTGGCAGCCACTTAAACAGCCTACTTTCAAAATAAAATATGAATGAATCGTTGAAGGTATATATGAAGATATTGCTCAATGATTATTTTCAAGTTTGAATATTAAATAAATATGAAGGTACCTTGATATTTAATTCCACTCATATCATATGACAAACAATGTCATGTCATGTCGCCAGCGTCGCATCGCGATGGTTGGCTACATGAATGAACCTTTAATGCCCAGAGTCTTCTGTCCCTTGTCGTATTCATATTTTGAAGTTTGTACGAGGTGTGCCGAAAAAGATCCCCTTAAATTTATTTCTAATATCTTGCCCAGGGCTGTTTTTAAGGAATTTTTAGAACTGCACAACCCCTTCTTTCCCTTCCCATCCTCCATGTTAAATTACTTCCAATCGGAGGACAATGACCTTTTTGGCCAGTTTTAACTGCACATAACTTGTGACAGAAGTGCTTCTACAGCTGCACAAATTCATTTAGAACTGCACATTTTGTGTACACCTGCACGTTAAAAAAGCCCTGATCTTGCCCAATTGTATGAATTTGTAAATCAAACTTCACAGGCTGAAAGGCTATTCATATTTAATAATTTTATCAAATAGCCTCGATATTGCCATATATCATTATTATTAGTAGTATATGTTTGTATGTGCATTTTTTATAGTGCTTCCCCTTCAAGGTTTCTACTCAGAAGCGCTCTCGACTACAACACAGAGACTGAATTGGAGTTTCATGCCGAAGCATTGAGCAATTGCGAGTGAAGGACTTGCAGCTTGAGGTGGATTCGAACCTGCAACCCTTCGGCTGCAAGGCAGCGAACATATCCACTAAACTACCGCGCCCCACGATTATTATTATACAACTTCCTTTATCGCAGAACAGACACGTTCCTATTGTAACAAGTATTCTGAAAAGTAATTATCGGTTATTATTACTATTATTGTTATTATTATTCGAACCTGCAACCCTTCGGATGCAAGGCAGCAAACATGCCCACTGCACCCACGATTATTATTATTATGCAACTTGTTGTTATTATTATTAGTATGTTATTCTTATTATTGTATAAATTTATTGTTAATTATAATTATTATTATCAAATTTATTATTATTATTATTTAGAAAAGAAAGAGAGTACCAGTGTTGCTGCACATCACTTAGCAAGATGACGATCAAGTGGGCAAATAAATACCGTAATCTGTCAGATTCATAAATTTTTATTAAAAAATAAAATTGAAATATCTTTAAAAACTTAAATTGCCCATGGTGTCAATGACAGACAAAATGTGTTTTCAGACAATTCATGACCAAGGTCTTGGTGCTAAAGCTACAATCTCTGCTTGCTCTGATAAACAGTGAGAACGGAGAAGTTAAGAGTTAAATTGAGAGTTAAGAAATATGCCCTTGATGGAAGGAGATCGGCTCAATGTAAATTGTTCAGGTTTCATCGAGAAAATTCAATGGCCCTCAAAGCTCCTGGCTTCAACACAATGTTTTATCAAGTGACGAGAGCTATGCTGGAAAACTACCATAACCTGCAACCAAAACCAGAAGCGATAAGGGAATTGATAGTTGCATTGGAGTTTATTTTTGAACATTTACCTCTGGAACACATCAACAAGGCCATCAAGATCTTTAAAAAGAGGCTCTTAAAAAGTTTGGCACTGGTTGGGACACATTGAGCACAAGCTGTGAAGCAATATCAAGTTCATTTGACAACAATTATTTAAAATGTTGGTTCGTTTTGTATTACTTTTTGTTGCGTTATGCTTTTGGATCGTCAAAAAACAATGGGTAGACTGACTAAAAGTGATATAACTTTTTTTCTGTTTGAAATATTTTTTTGAAATTTGGCCTTTGTATGCAAATATGAATTGCCTTTAAGCCTGCGAAACTTTATTTACAAATTCTTACCTCTGGCCAAGATATTGGGGGGAAAAACTTCGGTCTATCTTTTTTTGGTCCACCCTTTACCAAAAGTGCTATAAAAAATTAATGTGCAAGTTTTCTTTGATGGAATTTTTTTTGCAACATCAGTATACATATCTTGTTATAAAAAAATTATTTCCATGTTGCCCCCTTCGTGTATGAACGGAATTTTTTTAGAGTGACGATACAAATTTCAAACTACTGCCTAAAAGGACAGTGTAGCATCTTTCCTGTGTTTTAATGGAACAATGTGGAATGAATGGCTCCGCAATTAGTCACCATCTTTTCATTGTTTCTTTTCCTTTGTGGAATGAATGGCCCACAATAAGTCACCATCTTTTCATTGTTCCTTTTCCTTTGCGATGGTTTCCTCTTGCTGCTCATTGATGCTCTAAAATGATGAACTACATGTACTTAAATGTTGGGATAAATGAAGGCAGCAGAACTGGGCACTGGGCAGCCATCTGTTATTGATCATTTGTACAGAAATCAAACAGCTTTTAAGTGGCACTGGCATTCTCTGTGACTGCACCTGCTGCACTCAGTTCGCACTGTAAGGAATGTTACGGAATGGCGTCTGATTCTACAAAATAATTGTGCATTTTTCATAATTATCATCCCCATTTTCTGGACTGCCAGTATGAGTTAGAATAATGACCTACTTTTGTCATCTTTTATTGCCTGACAAAACTAGGTCATAATCTATTTCATGCTGGCAGTCATTAAGTTCAGGTTATCAGGACTCCCACTTAAAGCAGACTCCCACTTAAAGCACACATAATATTATATGCCATTATCATTGGCAATTACACTTCCAATCTGCTGGTGTACTAGCCTATAAACACCTTTTATTCTGTACTGTTTGCTTATGGCTCATTGAGGATGGCTGATGTCTACTCACTGCATGGCGACTTTTGATGATCATGTTGTTTGCAGAATGACTGTAGCATCATAGAAATACAAGAACACACACTTCAAGGCTTTGCCGAGAATATGTACAGGTCTAGACCTTTTATTTCAACTTTTTATGTCAAAACATGTTTCATTTTGCATACTGGGCAGCTATAGTTTCACTAGTACTAAATAAATTAATTTAATTAAATTAATACAAATAGAATTTAATGCAGTAAAATAAGCAAATGAAAGCAATTGTTAATCTTACTATAAAATTATATTGCCCACAGCTTAATACCTCAGCTGTGATGAAATTTCACCCTTTGGCAACCTTAACCTGTGTTCATCTATACCTTAGTTTTGATTAAATGGTTAAACAGAGAAGCCCTGTCCAAATTTATGTAGGGCCTGGTTTTAAAACATTGATCTAAAATTAAGTCATGACTAGAGCATTATTTGGATTAAATATTAAATTAATTGACCTGTAAATAGTGTTGAAACTTTTCATATAAATCTATTAAGAATGGCAGTTTTCACAGTCAAACTTGGGAGCTTTACAGCAAGCTCCGTGGCAAAACATCTTCAGCTGAAAGAATTGAACTAGCCTGACCAGCAAAGACCACATACAGCCATATGCAGATTAGAGAGAATAGTTGTGTCTTATGCAAAGTAGATTCGTATTTGTAAATCTGCTCAAGGTTATCCCAGAGTAAATTCCAGTGAGGAGTAAAGTTTTAGATCACGATGCATATGGGATTTAAATATATCTGGTATCGTAAGACTACTAATAAGGTACACACATATATATATATACTTTAGGCACTTGATTTGCGTAAATAAATGAAATTTTTCATTCATACTAAAGAGTTCAGGCAATTCTTAGTATCATACATGTATAATAGTATACACCTTGCATCTGCCTAGTATCAGGAAGCTGTTTACACCCCATTGCTAAATCCGGCTCAGTATATGCAATCTAAGCACACCCCATTACTACCAGCAGGAAGCAGCTATCTATTATGCTATTAAAAGATATGGTCAGAGTGTTTTTTCTGAGCTACCGTATAGTAGTACAGAAACAATTCTGAGTATATTTGTATAAATCCTGCAGTTGGCTGTTTGTGTAGCAATATGGCCGAGTTATGGCACAGTATAAATCGGCATTATTGTTATTATTATTATTATTATTATTATTATTACAACTCAACATTTATTAAAAGATCACACCACACAAGCCTAAAACTAAACTAAAAAAACTGAAATGTGTACAATAATTACATTATTATTATTATTATTATTATTGTTACTATTATTATTAAATATGCCTAGCAACACATGTTTCTCTGGATGATGCTCATCAAGGAATGCTGATTGTTCGTGTTGACTGTCTCTATCATGTTCAAAAAGCATTTCTGTTTTATGCTCTCGTACTGTGGTGCAGTAAAAATTAAAAATTTAAGCAACAGATGAAACGGAGATCTATAGATGACTATAGCATATACATACTCTAAGAAGAGCTCATCCTAAGTTTACTTTCATCTTCTAGTTGTTGATTTATGTTGGTGTTCTAACTGTGGCATAACTCTGACAGCTCTGACATCTATAGGAATGCTACTTAATATATGCATAGGGTCAGAAGGGAGTTGAGAAGAATCATACTAAAATATCTGGCAATGGAGAACTAGTCAGTTATAATATAAGTTGGGAGGTAGTGTCCTTGTTGTGAGTGATGGGTTCCTAATGGCCAAGCACAGCAAGGACTGCAAGATCCATTCTGATTAGTCAATTGTTAGAAGAGCTAATAGCGAGGAGCAGATGTTCTCTTTCATGTCCTCAGGTTCAATGATCTGGCATTTCTGAAGGAAAGGGACATCCGGTTTTGGGATATATCTTCGTTAAATATAATTAAGGAAAGTCATGGTAATAGGAAAGAGCCAAAAAGTAAACACGATTGTCAGGCTATAAAGGCAAGCAGACAAGACATAGAGACAGACATACAGGGAATTGAGGCATGCAATTAAGGCAGACGGACAGAAATATACCAAGATTGAAGAAAGAAAGACGTTGTGTGAGAGAGAACTTGTAAACACAGACAGATGGTGATCTATCGAAAGGTTTCCATGAAGGCACGTGAAAAACATTGAATGTAAAATATAGCTCTATGATTTTAGTGCCTGGAATAGAGCAAAGCATAGAGAGAAGGACACGGGCACAGTCGAGCAGGCTGGCAGAGTGCAGTACTTAGCAAGATTTAGTCATTAGGTGTCTTCCCACAAAAGCTAGACAAACGTAGGCCACTTAAAGATAAGAGGTAGCAGGCAATCTCAAAACCATTTGGTGCCTAGTGGTCTTCTCTGCCAAGCTAACTTCCCACACAGGCCATAAGTTCGCTGGCCATTTTCCCAGAGGTCAGGAAGGCCACTTGGCCTTGACAGGGGAGCCCTAGTGTAAATGGCCCACAAGGGTATCAAATGCAGAATTGAGTAACCAGGAAACACAAGGAAGAAACCACCCTTAAATTGGTGCATATGAGGAGAGCCAATTTACTGTTCAATTGATGTCTTCTAAATCAGCTTGATTGCAAGAGCTCCCCAGTTACCCTGTTTTCCTCCAAAAGTCCAATCAGTCTCTATTGCTAGGATTTCTGGGTTACCCATTTGTCAAATATCCAATGAAGCCAGTTGACTTTACAAAGAATTAGATTTGTATTTGTATGCGCACTTGTTATAGCGCCCCTTCAAGCTCTCTACTCAGAAGCGCTCCCGACTGCAGAGCGGACACTGCATCGGAGTTTCACGCCGAAGCGCTGAGCAATTGCGAGTGAAGGACTTGCCCAAGGTCCCTACGCGGCGACGTGAGGTGGATTCGAACCTCGAACCTTCCGGCTTCAAGGCAGCGACGCCACCACTACACCACCGCGCCCCACAAATTGTAATTACAGATTGTAATAGCTATTTAATTGCAGCTTAGTATAGGAACCTTTCTTTAATTTCAACTGGGTTAATGTAGTGTTATCTGTACTAATGAACAATTATAGTTAGATATTTCTGACATAATTGTCATTTATCCATTTTTATGAGTGTTTTTAAGGGCCATACACAATTATTGCAGCTATGTCTAGTAGAGTTTCTCAAGGTAAGAAAGTAAGGTAGGGAAATCAATAATTTTATTAGATGCCCAATTGCCCGTAGCGAGATTATTTTTGATTGGCGCTTGCTGTAAATCTACCGGTAAGTTTGCTGAAACAAAGACATAATCAGTTCATTCTTCTATTACAGGTTACACTGTGGATCTGGTCAGCTAAGCTTTGGGAATTTGGGATAGTTTTAAACCTTTTTTGACTGGTAGTGATGTTTATACAAGTTTGGGAATTCCATCCAGGCCAAGAATACTTGTTTATTCAAATGTATAATTAACCCTTTCAATACACTCGTTAGGAATGCAAAGCTCTCTTTGCTTGTAGGTTTACTCTGCTCTTTTTTGGGATCAAATCCAATATCTCTTCCATAATATTTAAGTGGTGATTAGTGTCTTGATAAATCAGTGCCATATTTTTTCTCTTGCTGACATACATGTACAATTGTACATGCTGTCATCCATATATATAAAATGACTGACGATCTGATTTAACATGTTTGTCCGCATGTTAACTGCTATTGTGAAATTCTACCAACAACCATATAGAATGATAAACTTAGATTTTCTAACAGTTTTTCTCCTCAGGGCAGAAAATTTGCCTAGGTTTTATGTTTTAAAGGTGAGTTGTATTGGTTTTCGGTACATTTTATTGCATGCTTGTTGTTAAAGGATTTACAGGCATTCCTTATGAATATGACCTGTCAGCGAAGGAAGGATGACTTTGCAGTCATTTCATGGAAAACATAAAGTTCTGGTTCACAGTGAATCCATCCTGGCTTTATTGATCAAAGTGAAGACTTGTTAAATGCTCTTCCAAATGTTAACTCAGTTGATACACTTTTCCCTACAAATGTTTGCCACTGAATCCTTCTTTCTCCAGGCTTAGTATGAATGACACTATAGGCAATGCAGGCAGTGGCTGTAGGTAGCATTCATACTATTACTAATTATGCTAAATGGAACTTTTCAAACTTGAACGAAAGCTATGTTAAGGTGACACTGAGTTAGCAGGGCCATGTTTTTCCAATCCTCCATAACGATTAGTCAGAATATATATATTACTGAAGGGTTCAACTAATTTGCTGATACAAATGGTTCATCAGTATCTGATTTATTTGCGTTGCCCCCTGTGCAAAATTAGCAATATCCGGATATGTAAGCAATTCAATGTGGAGATGATATCACCTATAGATACCTGGCTAGAGACGTATTGTACCATAAAAAATCTTGAGGTAGATTTTTTAGGTCTGTCCACATAAATTGTAGTGACTTTGTCTTCTGGTCATCCCAGGTATAATGACGCATGTGAAGTTTTGGTGCTTCTACTAGTATGTGTCAGAGTCTTGCCATGTTGCCCAGATTTGTTTAGTGAATGTTGAAAGAACAATGGCATGAATCAAAATGCTTATTTACTTGCTTGATTGTGATATTTTAAATGTAATGCAACAATACAATTATAAAACACCACTCAGAGGTGCTCAACATGTGGCAACTGCTGAACAGTGCATCTTTAAGGATCTGGAGAAAATCATATCATCACATGCAGTATTAATGGCATGAACAGGAATTAAGGGTATTAAATCCTAACTACTTATAACGTACTATATTTATTAGAAATATAGATTTGTTTAAAATATATATATTTAAAACATTAGCAGAATGGACACATAATTTCTAAACAAACTTTATAAGTTTACCAGACACTTTAACTCTATCATTTAGTGGTTGATTTATTAGATACTTGTATATCTTGACCTGATTATGGCCTGGTTTTTTGTGCGCTATCGATTGATACCATGTGATTTTGACTATAGTTAGTGCGATGTATGTTATTATGTTTTTGCTCCTAAGGGGTGGTGAGTAGTCCAGGACCCCATAAAATATCTGGCTGAAGCTATACATGTATGGCATGCAAAGGGTTCAGTTGTTAAATGCTTGATCACAGCTTAAAAACTGTGTAGTCACTTGAGTTCACTCTGTGCCTAATCGTCTTTGCTATGAAACGATGGTCGCTTATGTATAAGTCATACGTCTCTCAAATGCAGAGAGTTAATGAAAAGACAAAAGCGGAACTGAGAAGACACTGAAAATTAGTTGCTATCTGTTGTAGATATATTATATATATATATATATATATATATATATATATACAATTATACATGTATGTGTATGAAGGTCTTCAGTGCTACTATGGTGCACATCTGTTTGTGACTCGGGATTATGCATAAGATGTTTCTATAGTCTCATGAATATATTTGTCACAACTTACTCACACTTGTATTGGCCCAGTTTACAAGCACTCAGAGTGTTCAATGACCATACTTGCATGTGCTGATGTGAACCTTAGATGCAAAACAAATTGACCCATTTTACAAGCGACCATACAGTGACCATACTTGCCTGTGCTGATGTGAACCTTAGATACAATACAAATTGACCCATTTTACAAGTACTCAGCCTGTTCAGTTGCCATACTTGCCTACAGGTGCCAATGTGAACCTTAGATACATTTTGACAAATTGACCCATTTTACAAGCACTTAGCCTGTTCAGTGGCCATACTTGCCAGTGCCACAGTGAACCTTTGATACAAAACCAGTTGGGAGAAATCCATCTACTTTCTAGCCGAAGGCCACAGCAGCCTAACTTAATTCCTCTTGCCGTTCAATCCACACTTGCCTCGTGCAACTGCTGACTGCACATGTCGATGAAAGATGTGGGTAGCAGTTCTGGGTGCAATTCCAAACAGCTTTCTCTTCCAAATAAGTTCCACGACCTATGGATGTTCAGTGTGGCTTTGGTTACTGTGGCTTGTCTAATACATAGCCAGTCTAAAATGTACAGACACTTTCTTTTGTACCTTTGATCAGAAACGATGATCTGAGTATGCATAGATATGCATTCGTTTCAACTTATTCCATACGGTTGCTTTTTTAAGTCCTGAACAGTTGCCACAGCTCCTTCTGTTCCTCGTCTATAGATATAATGGCAAAATGGGTTTCCTTGCGTACATGATATTAATTCTTTTAATGTTCAGAGAAAACGTCTTCCAAATAATATGCAATGTTATGCATTGTTGCTCTATGTTGCTTTCTAGGTTTAGTTTTCATTGCTGATTAAAAAATAATCCAAGATTTTTTTTAATAAAATCTTAGCTGAAGATACATAATCACACAAATACTGTCCTCTTTTAAACCTGAGCAAAACAAAACAAAATCTTGTGAACTATGTTCAGATAAATTTTGTCCTTTTATTTCATCTCGTTTCCACATTTCTGTAAATGTAGACAATTGATTCTTTATCTTTTTACTTTCTGCCAGTTTATCAGCTCATTTTTGGTACTGTTTATGTCTTCAATATTTCAATATCTGCTCTCCTATAGTTGCATAATTCAATATTGACCCTTTGCCAGCCATGGGTATAGGATTTCCCATACCATTTACTACACTATAGTCAGTATAGGGTTAAACCGTTCTGTTGACTATATGTTGGAATATTAGTAAGTTAGTAAAATATTAATACCAGTCTGGAATTTGTGAAGCATTTTTTTATATTTTGTCCTATGGTTATGCTTCTGAGGACAAATACTGAACTGATTTTGAAGAAAATTCTTACATGAAGTTCTTCTCAGTCTCCAAAACAAGTATCTTACTTTATAGTACTGATGATGATGACAGATGATTATTTTGGATGATAATATCTGTCATCATATCATTATTGATGATGATGGTGTTGAATGAAATGATTACCGTATGTAACATTGTAACAAGCATCTATGACGACTTTAATTTACTTCTATCTTTGTTTGAGTTTAGTATTTTGGTGTGAATGCCCACACATACCTATTTTGGCTCTGACTGGTTGGTGCTGATGACTGCCCCACTCGAAGGAATTATGGCCCCTTTATTTTTTTATGGTTCAAGAGCAAGAGCGAGAATTGCAGCAATCAAAGCGATATTTGCCCAGACAGCCGTCAGAATACATCACTTATTGAAAGTGAAAACTCTCAACTTTGATTGACAGTTTATTGGATAATGTATAACACTGGAGTGATGATATTAAAGAGACTTTGACATCACTGTGGTTGTCTGATGAATTGATCGAATGTGCAATCATTATTACTGCAGATTTCAAGGAGACAGGTGGCATATTTAGCACAGGACCATGTACTGATGTAAGGTAAAGAAACTTACTGTACTGTGTAGAAGTTTGTATCAACTTTTACAGCTGCCTGAAAACCGAATAACAGTCACTTGTTGCAGCTGACTTTAAGCCCTGTAGAGGTCAATAGGCTTCCAAAGCAGGTAACTTAATATGTAGATATATATGTAGATATATATGCAGATGCACATGTCTATACTGCCCTTGCCTAGAAGTAGCTTTAGCTGAAGCAAATTGTGGTGCTGGTGACCTTCCTTTTTACTACACTAGCTAACACTGGCTGGAGCTAAGGTGCTGTTTCACCAGTAATAACAACTCTGTAATAGAATGGATACTTTGATTGACAGTGCATTCAGGGCTGTACACAAGGGTATATTGCTGTGTACTCACCTCCAAAAACGAGGGTATACAGCATATGCTGACCTCACAAAGAATTCAATGGGAAAGTATGTGTGAGAAATGAAATTACAAGCAGAAAATAGTCGAAAAAGATCGTCAGAAATTTTTCTCGAAAAAAGTCGCTTTTTTCGCCCGGCCTGCACTCGCCTCAAAATTGACTAGTGCTATAGCCCTGAGTGCATTGGATAATGTATAACACTGGAGTGATGATGTTAAACAGCTAATGTGTAAAGATATTTATTTTTGGTGGTCTGATTCAGACAATTTCATGCTTGATATAATGCTTGGAGATTTGATGTTAATGTGACCAGAAGTATAAATTTTTTAATGTTAAATCGTTGTGACCTTTGCCCAAAACCAGACAGCAGTGTAGCCTCTCGAAGTATAATTGGATAAAAAAAATCAGAAGAAGCAGGTTGCAGTTCAAGTGCCTTCACAACAGACAACATGTGTCTTTGAGCATTCTATAGCTGCTCTGAGGTTTATGCTAATCAAACACCACTTGCTTGGATATGGCCCTCTAGACTGTGCGCTAATATAAAACATGCGGTCTTGGTGACTTTGGCTTCCATCAACAATTTGCAATCATGGATCTACACTTTAACTCTATCATCAGTGGTTGATTTGATATTACGGTACTTGGTTGACCATTTTTCTCAGAAAAGAGGAATTGTTTTCCAATTACCAGTATGTTTTGTCATTGTATTACTGACCCTACTTGGAATTGCTCAAAGCCTTGCTTTTTCTGTACTAGGCTTGCTTTTTCTGTACTAGGCATGCTTTTTATGCAGTCTAAGATACTTATCTCTGTAAGAACAGCATATCTATTCTGTTATTTGTCTTTCATCATTGTCAACTTTGTCGGTAGCGTTCATGTAACTAGGATTCTTTTTTTGGTACACATGATCCGATGTTTTATTGTGGTTACGTTCGTGGAGATCTCTCATCTATACCAAGTATCTGATTATTATTGATTTTGCTCTTCGGTCAATTCTGTGCCAAGCGTTTTATTGCTATCTGGTTGGTTTTGCTGAAGAAGGGAGCTCTAGGTAATTAATCTCTCTGGAATCACAATCATATATAGGATGGTTCTGTGATATACAGATGCCCTGCACTGTGCCACTATAGCTTTGTTTAACAATGAGTGAAACAAAAAACTGGGCTAACGTTGGTTCCCAGCTCCTTTGGCGCCACTTCCATGATCTCGGTCCGTCATCTCCGGGCCCCGATATTTTTGTACGTCTTTATTGACTCGTAAAGTACTGTACGCAACTAATCTGTTGATGGTTCTTGTTTGGCTGAATTATAGACTTGTTTTGTTCCAGGGTTCTTGCGCTGAAACATAAGCGGTGGAACCATACTGCTTTATTTAGGATCTGAAATATAAGAGCACCCACATGAATGAGCTCAGCCAGGATAAGAGCCCCCACCCCCCTTCAGCAGAGTCCAAATGTACCAGAACCAGCAGAGGCTGGCAGTTCTGGTTAAACATTCAGATATATCTAACTGCATTATCATACATGTGGTGGTTGACTTACCATGCTTCAGGTGGTGACCTCTTGCATGTTTGAAAGCTTAATAAATTAGTAATAAATACTGCAATATTAATAATAACAATTATTATTATTATTGTTATTACAATTAGCACATTGGGTAAAAAATATGATTACTTCTTCTAACTGGAATAACTTTATCAAGTGTACTGGAAACAATAATGACGACTAAATATTATTCATGCATGCATACATGCAAACATGCATTCATGCAGCATAGTTGTGCACATACATACATTTATTGCATACATACATGTATACATACACATATGCATACATACATACATACATATGTGACGTACCCCCTCTGGGCGACAACAGGCCATAGATTCGACCTGTGCACCGGGAGGGGCGTTCCGTGCTGTTGTTGAACTGAAGGTGCAATGAAAGATCGGTTATAGTCTGATTGTGCGCTATATAAATGCGCTGGCATGTCAGAAGGTCTACCGTAGGCCAGGCTAGACACAGGTTCGTGTAGTTCAACAACAGTCTTGCTTCTAAGGGTGGAGGAGAAGATCGGAGTGGTTTCGATTTGGCTAAGACGCCGGTTCAAATCCATTACGGCAGAATCTATTTCTTTCTGGCTAGAAGATAAGTCTTCGAGAATCTGCATTACTCCCTTAAGAGCCTCTTCTTCTGCTCTGCTCATTCTTATCTGTTCCATTATTAAACTTATATACAAATGCAGTCGCTTCAGTTTTATGATTATTTAATATAAAGATCAAAAGTTCAAACACATAAAATGTTCAGTTACTACTCATTCTAAGCTACTGCTAACATAAACATAGAAATACGAACTCGATAATAATAATAATATTAATATAAAAATAAAGAAATCTGTCAAGAATATTTCCCCAGGACTTCTACTGGCTAGGGACAATAAACCTAGGAGCTCCTTAAGCTAGCTTCAGTAACAAGACATACAGGGCAATCCCAACTATGTAGGAGGAACTCGATGACGGTCACTCCTCAAAGCGAGTTAGTCTCTCATACCTTCATCCGGGCAGAGCGGAACAAGGGACGTGGACTCCTTCTCAAACGAACGGGGGGGCAGTCTCAGAGTGAGTCTCTTTCTTCAGACGAACGGGGGGGGATCGATGGAGACGAGGGTGGGCCTCTTTCAACCAGAGACGAGTGAATGACGGGAAGGCCTCATTCGGCCGGAGACAAGGGACGATGGATGTCTTCCTCACTGGACGACG
Source organism: Lumbricus terrestris (assembly GCA_949752735.1). Taxonomy (NCBI): domain Eukaryota; kingdom Metazoa; phylum Annelida; class Clitellata; order Crassiclitellata; family Lumbricidae; genus Lumbricus; species Lumbricus terrestris. The sequence goes on from OX457039.1 coordinate 30,013,091, forward strand.
GGGCGATCTGGGCAGAAGCCGTCGACAGGCATGTCCTCCTCTGTCGACGGGGAGAAGACTAGGCAACGGACGAGCAGACGGGATCTCGTCCTTCGTCTTCGGTTAACCGCTCTTCCTCCTTCTAACGGCCAGTCGGTCGACTGCCGGGATCAGTCCTTCCATGCAAGCTGCAGGATCTTCCGACGACGCCACTTCCTATGGCCACATCTTAGACTGAGAGCCTGGAGGGATCTCAGGGGGTTCCTTATATAGGCTAGTCGGGCGGCCAGGTCGAGAATCTATTAGTTCAGGTCGGATTCACGGCCATGCAAACCCGGGCAATTATTCAATCAGATTCTTCTTTCCTGGGTTTTCCGTCGAGGTTTCGACTCATTGCCAGAATACAAGGTACTCTCTCCTGGCGTCCTCTCAATCTGGGAGGTCTATCTAATTCCGGCGCTCGGGCAAGGGCAGAGTAATCAATTACATAACACTGAGGGTTGGGGTGGTCCGCTCGGGTGGGAGTCTTTAATTATTAAACAATGGTGGCATTGTTGAGCGGAAACCACCACCGGCATCTCCGTGGAGGATGGGGGGTTGGGATGACTAATTCCCAGGGGAACCTAGATTACAGGCTATTAAAGGCGCTACATAAAATACATGGCTGGAAAAGACATGGATACAAATTATAAAGGGACGAGAAAACATGAATCGTCACACATACACATGCACATACATACATACATATATTTATGACGGCTTGGGATGTAACAGATCTGTATTTAAAGTTCTTTTTTTACTTTTAGCTTTTTGTACCGAACTGATTGACAAAGCAAGCCGAGATCTGCACGATATGTTCCTCAAAACTTACGGAATACTATATCAGCAGAATTCCAAGATCTTCTCCGAGCTGTTCCGAAACCTAAAGCGATATTACCAGGGAACCGACCTAAACCTGGAGGATGTGCTGGAAAGTTTCTTTGCAACTTTGATGCAGCAGATGTTTAAGCTTCTGAATGCAAACTACGCCTTTGACAATCGCTACTTGCAATGCGTCACGGAAAATATGGACGAGCTGAAGCCGTTTGGGGATGTGCCTAAGAAACTTTCGACTCAGGTGAAGCGGGCATTTGTTGCGACGAGGACGTTTCATCAGGGCTTGGCCATCGGTAAAGAAGTAATAAATGCAGTTTCAAAGGTAGGATAATTCTTTGTCGTATATAACTGTACCTTAGTACTTTTATCTGGAGCCCAAAAATCTGTGCTTTTAATATTAGCAAATTATCAGTTCTCTGTGTTGTTTCGAAGTTATAATGTATTAAGTATATTCGTGGTATTGTGCGAAAACAGGTTGTTAGGTGAAAACAGGTTGGTAGATGAAAACAGCTTGGTAGGTAAACCGCAACCTGGTACATGATGACAGAGACCTAAACTTTTAGGCAATGAGTTGTGTAATTTATGAGGCCAATGTGTGTTCAAGATTTGTACAGTGTACTTTAAATGATCAACTGAAACTGAACGAGACCAGTGAAATAATGTGCAGTTCATATGCGTGTGAATGTTGTGTGCAGTAGGATTTTATTTGAATGGCACTAGCTAGCACAGGACAGTAGGACAGTGACGCCTGGAGGCTGTCCATTTGGGGAGCGGCTGATGGGGGCCCAAAGCTTCGCCCCAGATGTCAAGTCAAGGGGGCACTATCTGACACTTGCAGTTGGTTTTTGGAGTTGAGATCTTCAGTAGAAAATTTTTAAAGAAAAATTTGGGTTCCTGTGATTCCAGTTATCCTGCTATATGCTCAAAAAGAATATCCCGATAGACAAAATCTTTTGCTCTCGGATTTGTCTTTTCAATTCAGGTCAATAAGAATAAAGCCCGGCAGTTTATTATGAGAAAAGTGAAATCAGACATATCCAAATCACAGTATCATCTTCATCACTACCTGATGCCATCCATTTGGCGGCAATGGGTATAAATAAATTGTCTCCATTGTCTTCAGTCACCTGTCAAGTCCATTTCTTGCCTTGGTGTTAGTTCAAGTTATGCGATATCGTCAGTTATGTTAGTTATCAATCGTGCATTGTCTTGATCTGCCTCTGGTCTTTCAATCATCATTGTTATGGTTTCGGCTCTATTAAACATTTGGTCGAATCTTGTACTGCTACAGAGCAGGCGAATTCAGAGTTTATTCACCAGCCTTTCATTTAATTTGTTCATGCTTTGGTGTTGTTAATGCTAAATGAAATTGCTGCTTCTGATACTGGGTTAAATAGATATGGGGATGAATGATAAGATAGGTCTTGTTATTGTGCTCTAATTTTCGAGTTAAAGAATTCTGTGATCTCTATCTGCATTTATTGAGCCGTCATTTGATGATTTCGATGTATCTCCTATAGATGCAAGTTTGATGTTCAATTGCTCAATTGTTCATGCCATATAATATTGAATCGAATTCTGCTGAGCAGTTAATACAGAGTTCTTGAATTGTTCTTGAATTATTAATAGTTGACTGAAAAGCTGAAGGTGATTCTGCACTTTACATGTAAACAGCTTCTTTTGAGAACATTTATTTGAGAACCACCGAGAGATTCCCTGAAGTTCATTACTTCAAACTCAAACATATTATATTGTTAATTGGTCATGTCAATTGCCAGATAGACTCTGCTGAAGAGGTTTCGTTAAGTGGTTGTGTATAATTTCCCCATTAAATTAAAATATTTCCTTAGGTGTTCTCTTGTGTTTATTATTTATTGCTTTACCTGTGTTCTTGTGGCCAAGGTTGTTGATTCTATTTGTACATACATGTATAAGACTACTGTGAGATCTAGTTAAATTCATTTTAGTGCCTGAGCTGCCTGTGTAGATAGCATCTGGTTACGTATGATTACCAATGACTTTGACATAAAGAAGAGATGACAGTTAATGTCAACAGCAGAAATAAATTCGTGGTAGATGGTTTTACAGCATATGTGGTTTTAAACAAGGTTGAGCATCTGTTGACTTTGAGTTTGCAGAACTAGGCTACTGACATCATTTTCATTTTTAAATCTATATACTGAACTAGTTTGCAGAGATTACAGACTTTTCTATTTTTTTTTTATCTCAGGTGGCTAATGTGTCTGAATCTGATGTGTAGTAGCCGGTTCCTTCTTCTGTAATTGAACTCCGTGTAGGTCCTTGTAAAAGCTTTAGACAGTCTGTTGATTTACTGATGATTCTTTAAATTTATGGCTGATAATGGCTTCTCGAGAGAACGTCTTTTGTGAGCTGTGTCAGGGATATCTCACCGTCTGATGATTTGTTATAGGTTGCAGTTCAGGCCTCAGATGGATCTACTTACATCATCTTGACAATAGACAATTCTAGATGAAAGTCCAATTTTACAATGCTTGGCCCTTAAATTACTCTTAAATTACTCGTGGACCCTTAAATTACCAGGACAATTAGCACTCAGGATTTTGAACTAGGGTCCATTGTCAATTTGATCTTTAGTAACCTTTGTTTCTTACCTTGAAATGACCTTGGATCATGCTAGAAGTGCTATGTCTTCTAGCATGTAGCCCTTATTGTCTCAAGCAAAAAGATAACAGAATCACTCTTATATAACATCAGACATATGTCTGATTTATGACCATTTTCCTCAGATTTTGCTTTGAAATTGACATAATTTTGGATATTGAAACAACCTTGGATCATTGTACATTTAGTAGCCTTGTTTCTTTCGTTTGTTAGCCATTATCAAAGTGAGAAATTCATGAATTTCTACAATTATTGGCCGAAATTTTGCCAGTTTAATTCTTTTTGGACCTTGAGATGACCTTGAATGATCCTGCATTTAGTTTCAAAATTTTGCCCAGATCTTGCTCACTTCGAGTCAAACAGAACAAAAAGAAATTCATCCATTTCGAGCTCTTTGTTCATTTCTTGTGATTAATAAGAATATAGACCCAGATTCCAAGACCCAAGCATGACTGCCTATATAGTGTTCAGACAATTTTCAGAGGATTCTATGCTTTATCCTCATACTCTCCATTGTCAATAGCTCAATTTTGTATCCAAAGTCCTGTTACATGGTTGGACGCTGTAGATTGCTGACTGCTGATTGAAGTGCTGAGGAGCGGTCTCAGGATTTGCATAAATTGGAAACCAGAGTTGACTACTGAGAATATTTAATTAATTTAACACAGAATTGATGCAGATTTAGCAGCTGCTGCTGCTGATTAGATGCAGCTGATGCTATATTAAATTAATTATTCAACCTAAGGTTATTGTTAGGCTCATTTATACCAAGTCTATGACGGACTATTTTGTTTACTAATCCTATTTGGCTATCGACCAAAAATAGGTTTCCTTGGCCAGTATTTGCAAGTGCTATCAATCACCATTATAGTCACCAAGCAAGGTGCAGACAGGCTAGAACTCCTATTCTACATCCAAGTTTTGTTTTTTTCTTTTACTTTTTGTTTTCATTTGCACTTGTTCCGATTAATTTTTTTTTTTCAATTAATCTACAAATGTAATTTCAGCTTATAATTGTTTAAATTCGATTACCGTGTAGTTTGGTATTTGTACATAAAGCATGAAAGTCAATGAGTTAAATATTACTTTCTTTATGTAAAAAACTTCAATCTAACTGTTTATTCCAATGAAGAGAGTTAATTTTGTCACAACCTTCGACTTTTCTCTCAGCATTTACCTTAATTATCGCTTAATTTTCAGCTAAAAAGTTTTGCATAATCTTTGTTCACCATATTTTTTGCTGCAGAAATAGGTCACTTGTCATGATGAAACAGTAAAAAAAATAAAACAAATAGCTGAATGAGCCAAAATTAATTGATTAGGATTTTATTTATTGATTATTTATTCATTAAAATCTGAATCCATGAATTTATTCAGCACAAAGTCTGTGAAACTGCGGTTGAGTCGATGGTATTCTGCATGTGTGGGTGTGTGAGTGTGAGTGTGTATGGGTGTGGATGTGTATGGGGGGGTGCATGCGTGTGTGTGGGGGTGTGTGAGAAGGACTTGCTCAGTTGTCTCACGGTTTCTATCATGTACAAAGCTTTTTTTATTTTGGAACGAGGTTTCAGCTAATCACCCGTTCTTTTTTGGATGTTCTCTTCTCGTGCTCTTTGTTCGCTGTTTACGTTTGCTCCTGCGGAATCAAAGTACTGCACATATCTACATGCGGCCTGTGATGAATGACAGCTGGGGAAATTGACTGAATTTTTTTACATTAAATATGTTCCTGCCTGCCGAGATGTTATTACTTCCTTGAATTGACTGCTGCTATTATTATATGATGAATGAGGTTTTGAAGAAGACTTTCCATCTGTTCACTTATTTATATGTAATTTTAGTTGTCTATTTTCTGTAAATTATTTGTTTACTAATTGGGTATTATAAAAACACAGGACTTGCAGTCAGACAGTTTGATTTACCTGTACCAGTTAATATTTTATTCTGCATTTGGTTATTTAAAACACCTTAGGCCAAAAAAAATAATGGTGTGTTTCCAGCCACAGAGCTCTAAAAAATTGGGTAGGCAGGTCGAAAAATATTTTTATTTTGGTAAAATATTTTTATGCATTCACCACCCTAAATATTATACCAAGTTCATTTTTTTGCACAAAGGTACACGCTCTAGTTAAATATTTTATTCTGCATTGGTTATTTAAAACACCTTAGCTAAAGTTTTGCATTCGAAGATTAAGAACCACTTAAACGAATTTAGATGACACAAATGTTCATTTATTATAAGAGGTTTTGTGCAGGGGCTGTTGGAAGTCTGAAGGACACCTGACGGATATGATACCAATTTTATTTTAAGTAAAGGATGGGAGGTTATTCAATTGTGTATTAACTTAATCTTTTACCCGTTTGCCCCGAGAATATCCGCTGAAAACGGGCTTACAATTTAAAAATGAACGGGTAAAGAGTTAATCTATCAATAATAAGATGCAATAGTTTGACCAGGATAACTAATTATTATCAAGTATTAAGGATCACATCGTTAACTTAAAGACACTTCTATATTACGTAGCAGTATATCCAACAACTGTTTCGTGTGCAAATGTTTCTCTGTAACTGACAATTTTCCAACTTGTTTGGAGAGAATGTTCTTTTTAACAATTTTACAAACTTGGTTTGTGAGCTTCGGTTTTTTTGTGTGGGTGGAGCTGTTTATATTGCTATTGTTGATTTTTGCAGATGGATGTCTCTCAGTCGTGCTTAAAAGCTGTGACAAAGATGTCCTGGTGTCCGTACTGTCGGGGCTTCACGCATCTAAAACCATGTGGCAACTACTGTCTGAATGTAATGAAAGGCTGCCTTGCCTACCACTACGAACTGAATGAGGCCTGGAATGCATACATTGGTGAGAACCAGTTTTTTTTATGTCTTTATAGACTCCAAGCCAGGTATCTCCAGATTGAAGTACATTATATCATCCAGTAACTATTATGGAGGCATTTTTACAATTCCTTAGTGTAGAAGTAAGTGAATTCCTAAAGCGTCTTTGTTTACATCTGGGCATCACATTCTGTTGTTTACACAATTAAAAATCATCACCATTTGATTCAGTGACAATCTGAGCATAACTGTGAAAATATTTCAGATGCCTGCAATTTTTTTGTTGGTGAGTGTGCTAACCTTGTTAGAAAAATCTTCAAACCATACTTTATCACAGATGGTAAAAAAGTGGTATTGTTAATGTAGCATCACCAGAGAATCATGCTTTCATTACTTTGTTTGAAAGTTCTATAAGGCATTAGTTGTTTGGGCACTATTTAAGTACTGTTGGTCTTCTACTTTTAAATGTATGAAACCATTCAGAACTAGCACTTCTAATAATAGTGATGCTTATGGTGGTGATGTTGGCGGCGGTGGTAGTGATGGTGGCAGTGGTGATATCAATTTCCTGGACAAAAAAGCACTTGCTGTTTGAATGGCACCTTCACGAGGATCAAAATGGTCAGTTAGAGATACACGTTGGAGAAAAGATATGTCTTGACTTGTACAACTCGACTGAATTACGAACAATCACTTCAGTCTCTTTGTTCTTTGGTGCTGTGACAGAATGTGATTCTAGAGGATTCAGAAAGCAGCAATGATAGCATGCATAATCTGTCTAAATATTGTGATTGGTAACTTCTGATGTGCCAGTGTCTGATGCATACGACATCAACTGATTGCGGACCAAATCATGCCATGCAGAGCAAGTTTCTTGTTTAGAGTTCGCACATGTACCCAGTGCCTAAAGTGTGGAAAAATAAGTGACTGGACGCCCTTTGCCTCTCCAAAAGAAGTGCCTGGACGCCCCTTACCTTTCCAGTCTGTACTAGCCAATAAGTGGCTGGGCGGCGTTCAGATTTTAAAACAAGTGCATGTACGCCGTCTATGACCGTCCAGGCGCACTTTAAGCCCTGCATGTACCAATTCAGAGTGCAGATTAGCACTACATATATGTATATGTAATATATATATATATATTTGTATATATATATATGTATAGGTTGAAATTCTTGAGTGACATCTGTTACACATTAATATCTTGTCATTGCTCTTGACTCTCTTTCTCAAGTGTCTGCTGTAAGACAAATGTTCCTATATGTACTTTGCAGCCGTGCTACTTAATGAACACTTCTCTGCTATTAGCAAAATTAGAAGATTATTATGTGGGCAACATCTCCTGAAGACGTCTCCCTTTATTGCAATGCTAAGTATTTTAAGTGTCCCTGAGCTAATGGCTTGGACAAGCTTCATTGTTTGCTCAATTCTTGCCATTATTACGTTGGTAGTGGGTGGCCCTAAGTACTTGGATCTGACAGCAGGAACTGTACACTTAGCCTCTCTGTTATAAATCTCTTTTCATTTTATTGCTGACTGGTTGGATGATATTGGTTCGACTTACCTTTGGCTACAGATAACCAGCAACTGCACGGACTGGTTGGTATCTTTTGTGGGCCTGAACCTTTCCTTGAACACTCCTCGTAATTTCCAAAGTCCATGAGACCATGGCAGGCATTGCACTGGCTTGTGCTGTGTCCCATCAGATACTTACCATCAGATACTTATGTGAGACATGCTTTTACTACGACTGCCAAGATGATAGTATTTGTTTTTCAAATAACCTGAGATCGTATTAAACTGTCGTGAAACAATTGCATGAACAATTGTCGTGAAACAATTGTCATGAAACTCTCTCCTGTAGACAATTGTTGACTGTTGTCCTATTTGTAATTGATGTGATGCACGGATCATTTGTGTTGTGCTTCTTTCCCAAAGATGATGCCTGCTCTCTTGCTGCATAGATCTGTATATTTGTTTTAGTTTGTTCTGTATGGAAGTATATATGCTGGTGTGTATCATGGTCACCATTTGCTCATGTGTCGTCTGACTTTTGTGGTGTTTTGCTAGTTCTGTACGGTGTTGTTTTGCTCTGCTGTATTTATCTCTCTTGTTTTATTGTTGTGGAGTGCGTATATACCTGTGAGAGTAAACAAAAGAACAGCACTTAATTTGACAAAGGACGGAAAAGAAAGGAGAATTGGAAATCAGTTATTTATATCCATTGGTGCCAAATTGGCTGAATCAGATACTAGGGTTGATAGCGGTGGTGCTAGTGGTAATGGGGGTGGTGGTAGAGGTGATGGTGGTTGTAGTGGTGGTGGAGGAGGTGGTGGTAGTGGTGGTGGTTGTAGTGGTGGTGGTGATGGAGTTAGAGATGATGTTGGTTGTGGTGGTAATGGGGGTTGTAGTGATGATGGTGGTTGTGGTGGTCATTGTTACTGCTGTAGTTGTCCTCATAGTAAGCACTAAGTCCAGCCACTTATGCCTTTAATCAGAGCACATGGCCATCTTAAAAAGTTTGCCTTGATTTTCAATGTAGTATAGGTTGATCTGTTGTCTGCATTCTGTACATTTAATACAGACTGACCTGCTGCTGTTGCTGCTGCTGCTACTGCTGCTGCCATCTGCAGCTTCTTTATCTTCTTCTGGTGTAGGATTTCTGTTGTTTGAGATTTTCACTGCAGAACTGCTGTGTCTGGCTCTAGTTTTTTTCTAGCTTAGTCTGTCTGCCTGTCTGTCTCTCTGTGTTATATATGTATATAGATAGACAGACAGACAGACAGACAGACAGATATATATATATATGCCAGGTATATATATATATAATATATGCCAGGTATATATATATATGTATGTGTATACCTGGCATATGTAATAAATACTATATATGTCTTTCTGCTTTTCTGTGTTTGTGCTCGAGTTTCTTGAAAAAAACCTTGTTCTATTTAGTCTGATGTTTGATTATTATCTGTGCGTCTGCCTATCTACCTGCCTGCCTATTAAATATTCTCGATTTTTGCATTGCCGTTTTGCCTGGTGTGACTTCTCGTTCACTGGATTGGTTTCTGTATATCTCTGAGCTGTTATCTCTGCTTTTCTCTCATTCTCCCTCCAATAATATCTGTCTCAATATTAGCATATATGCTGCTCATAAATCGACGACGGACTGTTGGGATCGTTTTCAGTTCTGTTCTTCCAGGAGGATTGAAAGACTATCCGATGCTTTGTTGTCTAATTTCTCTATACGACCTTTGGCCTATCAGCTTCCTTGGCATCGTACACTGGCTGCTGTCTGCACCTGCTTGCAAGATCCCAGACAAGTTTCCTGTCTGTGGATGGCATATTTCTGTATACAGCTGTTTCATATATATGAACTTGCCAGTGGCATCAGTCGTAGCATTTTGCTTGATGTTATACTACAGTTATCGTGAGATGTGTGATTCTTCTGTGTCCATTCATTGCACTTTCATCTGTGACTGAAGACCTACAGGCCTTGGCCGACTCTTCAACTCTGAAGCACACAATGCTGACTGTTGTGCATGCAGTCTTAGAGGCTTTTAAAATTCTTGATTGACATCTGGTCTTCAGGAATAGAACTTTAGTTTGGCTGTAACTTTTATTTATATTTGTAAATGCTTCATTTAGAAGACCTTTCAAGATAAAAGTTTTTCTTGCTTTAATTGCACGTGTGACGAATGAAACTCATTTTCTTCTTTTTCTTGAATCTCTTTACATGCTGGAATCAGTGTTTTGTAATACATGTCTTAAATTGCAGATTCCTTGTCTAAAGTTGCCGAACGACTTGAAGGACCGTTCAACATTGAAAGTGTCGTAGATCCAATTGACGTCAAAATCTCAGACGCGATTATGAATTTCCAGGAGAACAATGAAGAAGTTTCGAAAAAGGTGCGACTGTTTTGCCATTGTCGTGATGTGATTAGGTTTAGTTATAAATGGTCTGTTTGTCTGTCTAGACGTCTGTAATTTCTGTATGTCCTTTTTTGTCGTCTTTTTTGTTCAGCCATCCATTTTCACATAATATTTCTAGTTTGTGACCACTTAAATTATTGATAAATGAATTCTGAAGAAGCCTAAGAGTGAAAATTGGCTGCGAAATGGATAGTAAACAGTTTTAAGCATAACTGTCATGACGAGAGGCAGATATATGAGTGAAATAATTGGCTGTTGCGTAGATGTCTGCTTGTAGGCTTCAAGTGTTTAATGGGCATCTAAATCATCAGATAGACTGTCACACATAAATACTTTGGTGAAAGTGACAGTGTTTATACCAAGTTTTATGATGGTAGAAGTGGAGAAAGCAAAAAAAGGGGATAGGCAAAGTGCTGGACTAAAAAGTGATTGAACCGAATGATTATGCATGCAAGAAAATGTAATATTTGAGAAATTTGATAACAGTTTGACAAAAATGGGCAGGCAGGCTTTGGTGATTTAGCATCAGTGGTGATTTAAAGTGTCATTTAATGCAGGATTGGAGAATGGTATATATTATATAATGAATACATTGAATTGATGAATGGGTGTGTGGAGAGAGAGGCGACTGTGTTAGTGTGGGCAGTGAATGAGGTGAGGTTCGTGGTTGACGTCATAGTCTATGTAAGGGTAATGTAGATGATGGTATTAAGATTAGGAAGGCTTTCTGGAAAAAAAATGGTGATGAAGATTAGGAGGCTAGTGGGAGAAACCTGATGAGGATGATGATTTGTTTCTTAATACCGTTGATGCTGATGCGAGTGGGTGCCTTGCCACACATCTGAGTTGTAATGACTACTCTGGGTAGATCATTAGATGAACTTGAGATGGCTTCACTCATTAAGTGCTGTGCATTTCCTCTGATCTTCTGCCACTCCCTGGTTCTCAGTTCTTGTGGGCCTAATGCTGAGAATAACTTCTTGGCTTGTAATTCAGCATTTGAAGTGTTTGACTATTTTTGGTAAAAATTTCATAGTTGTTTAACACTTTTTTGTTTTTTATTCTCTTCCAAATGTTTTTTTATTATTTTTATTTTTCACATCTTTTTATTCTGTTTTTTACTTTTTTATGTAACTTTATTTATTTATTTACTGTCTGTTATTATTTTCCTTAATTTTCTTTTTTCCTGATGTTCCTTATGTTTGCAGCCTACTCTCAAGGATTCAGCTAACTGATGCCAGTATTTAATTGTTTAACGTCATCATTTAAGAGATACATATCATAGGTCCCTATAAGAAATGAAATTTATAATCTTGAGTCTTTTTATATAAACTTCTTAGTCCTATATAAGTAACAATTTTAAGTAACCTACAATATATAAATTAATTAGTACACATCCATAGCCTTTACATCTGATTAGATTTTAATTGGTTATGTCGATCAGCATGAATTTATGTGGACTTGGTGTTCACAATTTAAAAAAGATTTAAATATCTTTAGTTATTCTCAATTTCTTATTAAACAGGTTATTTATAAGGAAAACATTACTGTTGTAGATTAATGATTAATGTCCCTTATAATGAATTTTGATCTTCTAATAAAAGTGCGTTATTTGCCGATTCAGATTGTAAAAATGCATAAACAAGTTTTTTTTACATTTATGGTATTAAAATGGTAAATTAAATTTAGCATCAGGAACCAAATTGATATGCTCATCACTTGCCATTAATTATAGGACTTGTCATCACTAGTTTATGTTGAAACTATTGAAACTGATGTGTGCAGAAATGAGCATTTTCCCACTTCTTGCTGGTAACAGAGCAACAACAGTCCACTAGGATAATAAAGCATTTCCCTGATTACTGCATTGTTTGAGCTAACCATTGTCAGAATTGCAGATTCAAATGCTTAACTGAGTTAGTCAGTTGGTGAATCTGAGATAGGAATATCTGCTGTCATTCAGCTGAGCTGCAGAGTTGGTGCTGGTTATTATATTGATATTTTTTATTATGGATTGCGTGACTTGCCATTCTTTGTCGCATCTTGCAACTTTTATATTGTGAATTCACGATGAAGGTGCAGTCACATTTAAACACAGCCAGAAATCATCATTGCCATTTGAATGGCAAGTGCTAATCTTTTTTGCTGTTTTAGTTTCTGAAAAGTTATTCATTTGTCATATTTGCGATATTTCTTATGTTTCTGGGGCATGACTTTATTTTGAGTTGCAATTGATTTGGGGCATTATCTAATGTAATACATTGTTAGTTGCTGAAATATTGACCCATGTTTAAGACATATAGTTATCTATAGATATCTATAGAATTAATTCCACTAGCATCCTATAGGAAACGCTGCTATAAAATGTGTACATTGACTGCTCAGTGTGTCCCCTCACTATACGATTCCTATTCCACTTTTTATGTATGCTGAGAGCCTGAGAGTAAAAAAAATGAAGGCTCCCGCACTTTATGCCTGTAGATGCTGGTCAAATTTGGCTTAAAGTTATAGCTCATTTCTTATTCTTAGTTTCCAAATGATTGGTTATCAGTCTGCTTGCTGCAATGTGGAGCATTAGATATTTATATAATTGCTTGTCCTGAGGCAGTGTGTCATTGGTAAATGTCTTGGGTATTTCACTCTCTGACCAAAGAGAAATGAACGGGTGATCTACTGCACCTTCTAGATTTGATGCTGGTATATGGATGCAGTTGAATACAGACTTTGAATCTACTGACCAAGGGTGCTGCACGAACCACCGTATACATTGCTGTATATCTGATGATGCGATAAGACTCAGTGACAGTATCTCAAAGTCACGGTCATATCATCTCTACATATCGGCCTGAATCGGCTGGCCCACATGTGCCTGGAAAAGACCATTAAACGCTGTCTGTGTGTCATTGGATTAGTCATCGGGATTTATATGGTATTGCCGCGTGAAATATATGGAGTCGTTTTAAGTTGCGTTAAAACAGTGTTCGGTCCTCCAATGGTTTTCAATTCACGGTTTTGCCTGCTGATGACATTTCTGTACTTAGCGACATTTAACATCGATTAGACTAAAAAACACACAGAACGATGTCTCTGATTAATTATGTTTATAAATTACCTTAATAAATATATGTATATATATATGAATGGGTATAAATAAATATATGTATTTATATGAATGGGTATAAATAAATATATGTATATATATATGAATGGGTATAAATAAATATATGTATATATATGAATGGGTATAAATAAATATATATATATATATGAATGGGTATAAATAAATATATGTATATATATGAATGGGTATAGATAAATAATTAGGAACATGTTCTGTTCTTGTGTTTTTAATTTTAATCTGGGATGGCTGCAGTTTTCCAAATTATACCATGTGCCAGGTGGTACGCTGAAGTGCACTTTTTACCACGAACAATGTTCTGGGTTTATGTCGTTGTTAAAATATGCCACTGTCGTTTCTCGCATGCTTAAATTTAGTAATGTAATATTGGCATTGTTGCAGACTATGCCAAATGCCTCCATTACTCATTGTCACAAGTTCAACTTTTTTTTAGCTTACAGCTGTCTCACTCCAGAATATGTGAACAGAGCAGTTCATTTTTGACTAAGAAATTTATTTTAAGAGAAATCTGTTTCATAAATTTACTCTATTTTTTTCACTTAATTATTTATGTGCAATTCATTTTAAAACATAAACAAGAATCCTAATGTTGACGCTCTTCGTATACATCCGACAGGTGTCTACTCAGTTGTTCAAGCACTCAAGCTTAGCCCGATTAGACAACACACATATCTTTCGCAATATGATGTAATACCGTAATTTATACATACATTCATGTATAATTTGATGCTTGCTTACTTGCTATAGATACTGTGGCGTGCAATGGCCATTATAATTATAATCGGTAGTACATTAACGCGCGCGATTAACACATAAAAAAATTAATCACACATCTTTTTAGCTCGTTAATCGCTCACGTTAATGGCGATTAATCAACAGCCCTAGTAAATACTATTCAAAATTGTCATGCTACTGCTGCCTGCCTCTAACGCAACAATGACTGCGTTAGATGTTCATTTTGGACAGTGCCTGAATGCTGCTGGCTGTTAGTGTTAGAGTGCTGGCCGTTGCCAGACTTCGAAGAATGTGACTGCGTCTGAGTCTAGCTGCAGAATTGATTGTTTTTCGAGTGCATCATCAGAGATGCAATTCTTTGGAGGAGTAAGAGCTCTGGTCAAATTGTATTGTAAATACTGTATCAGCAGTGACTCTGGCAATTGACTCTCAACCTACCTTAACCCTTCGCGTGCCACTGGTTGAAAATTGCGATAGGAAGCCTTCCATTGTGCATGCCGGAGTTTGAGAATTGCACTTTAGAGCTGTGCAGACTGAAGTGCCTCATATATATGGTTGCTATGGCAGCTAGACTTAGATCTCCAGTGAACATCTTTGGACCATCCCACCTGACACATGCTACGCGATGCAATTGAATATCTGGCGCAAATTACATTTATATTTCGAGTAGCGCGTAGAAATTCAGAGTTTATGATTACGATTACTTGAAGCTAGAGAACCGAAGATCTTCCAGTGTAAAAAAAGAAGTACTGTTAATTAGAAATAAGTGGCTAACAAGTTTTAGAGTTCATGGGTGAGTTGTGCGCAAGTGGAATGGTTGCGGAGATATTAACCTAAAAAGCAGCAATATTTTCACGCGTGTTTATGTTTATTTATTAGTTATTGATTGCTATTGCCGGCAAAGGCAACGCGAGGCATGCTGTTTGGAGAGATTTTAACAGTGATGAAGACTTTAAAGACTTCATTGTGTCTACTCAGTACTCATAGAACAAGTGAAAGTTCTTTATGGTTTTACTAATAGCGATCTTTTAGACTTTTCCAGTGACTCTGAGAATGAAACTCTGGGCAGCTGAGCTGTTGTAGCTCATTCATTTCAAGAATTTGTATAGTGCATCTTCAAAAGACTTAGTCCTTGGTGCTCCTGGCCCAACGAAAGCTAAAAACGTAAGATTTGAGCAAGGTATATGCTGGGCTTGATGTTACATCAGCCTATTAAACATTTGGAGGAAATAAGATTTGGTGGAATAAGATTTGCGGATTATATTCAGTTCATTCTTAATGCATTGAGTGTGTGACACTGTGTGTGTGTGTGTGTGTGTGTGTGTGTGTGTGTGTGTGTGTGTGTGTGTGTGTGTGTGTGTGTGTGTGTGTGTGTGTGTGTGTGTGTGTGTGTGTGTGTGTGTGTGTGTGTGTGTGTGTGTGTGTGTGTGTGTGTGTGTGTGTGTGTGTGTGTGTGTGTGTGTGTGTGTGTGTGTGTGTGTGTGTGTGTGTGTGTGTGTGTGTGTGTGTGTGTGTGTGTGTGTGTGTGTGTGTGTGTGTGTGTGACAATTTTGCCACTCTTTTCATTCTACTTTTTTGCTTTATAGTGCCATCAAAACAAATCATTTGTTAGCAAACGCATTGCCAGGAAATGATGGCTTTAATGAAGCGTTTTTCTGAAGATATATATGCAGAGAATGACTGATGATATCCTGAGTTCCTGACTATGCTTGACCTGTGATCGGTAGTACATTTAGTTTATACCATTCCATATGTATTCAACACATGACACAATGTTGATATATATGGACACTTTCAGCTCTCCAACACGGTCAAAGAACAAGAAGAGGAACAGTAGCTTAGGCTGGCAGCCCTCAGGCAGACATGTCTTTGTTACTGACTTCATTTTCTTGACCTCAGTATACGATGGTAGAAATCCAGACTGTTACTGAGCTGAGGCAGAGCAACGGGGTGCTTGTGGGATTTGGACAAATCAAACGCGAGTGCAGCAGAGGATCAGATGAATGAATCTGGTGAAAGAAGACGACAGGCACTGACCGATAGAAATGCTTTCGATAGAAATGCTTTTGTTGTTTTGATGGATATGATAGCGAATTCAGAGGTCAGACGTGGTGCCGAATGTAACCGAGCCTTTCTGCTGCAGCCATTGTTTAGCCAGGAATGAAGAGATGAAATTTCATCCAGTTAGCGCATGAATGTATGAATGAATACAGGGTAACTGTTGTAGGAACGGAGGATGTAGCTTAGCTGTGCTTTGATCGTACTGATTTATTAGGAAACAATGCCATTCAGTGGATGTGCAGATGTCAAATTGTGACCGATCTCATAGCCACCAAAATTTAACATTTATTCAATAGTGGCCAGAGGTCAGCCGGGGTGGGGCTATAGTACGCTCGAATTGAATTTATAGCCATTTTAATTGGGATCAGAGCTTAATTTGGGCCGCTCTGATTCTACTTGGAAGCAGTGAGACTAAGGTTCTGACTCCAGCTGGAGATTATTTTAAAGTGCACTGTTATTGAAATTTAGGTCGTGGAGATTGAATTTTATAATAGTCCAGTGGCCATTTGAGGCACAATTTCATTTGTGGACAACTGAAATTCGAAATAGGCCATTTTACAGAATACTTGATACTGGGTGACTTAACGTAATCTGGTTCTTAATCCTTACATTTGTATCCTTGTTGGTTTAACAAATGCAGTAGTATATGGATCTGTTGTTGGAAAATTGTTACAACTCATATTAGCCAATTGTTTGCTTGTCAGCTTTGTGTTTAGGATTTGAAGTTGATAGCATCTAGAAATTGTTAATCCTTTACGCGTTTGCCCCGAGAATTTCCGCTGAAATCGGGCTTAAATTTAAAAGTGAACTGGTAAAGGTTTAAGTTATGCAGAACATAGCTGGTTTTGAGGTGGCAGGTACGAATGATTATCTTATGTTGCGTATAAATATGACAATGACCTTGCCATACATCAGTGTTGTGACTTGAAATTTCAGTGTTGCCACTGAGGTTTCAGAAATAAACCCAGATTTCTTTCCGAAAAAAACCCAGAAAAACCCAGACTATTCATATAAGCTATTTTAGACCCCTTTGTTCAAATTAAGTTGGCTTTTCGCTTGTTCGTATGAGGGTTAACAAAATGTTCGTCAAAAGAGTCGAATAAAATGCAATTACAACTTTAAGAATATCAATTGTTAAAGTTGTCAGAGACTCCGCATCCATACTTCATCCCAGCTACTTTTAGTTGAACGCATCCAGTCTCTCTCATATTCCCTACACTCCTGGATGTCATCAAATCGTCTCTCTCTTAATGCCTCCAAAACACAGTTTATTTGGTTCGGCACACCTCAGCAGCTTTTGAAAATTGATTTTGTTCTCCTCTCTGAACTATTTCCTCACTATACCTTTTCCTCAACTGTTCGTGATCTGGGTGTTACTCTAGATAGTTCCCTTTCATTTAAAGACCATATATCTAATCTTACACGATCCTCATATTTTCATTTAAGGCGTCTAAGGGCAGTTCGGCGTTCTGTTTCGCTTTCTGTTTTTACCACTTTGGTCCATGCTTTCATTTGCTCCAGAATTGACTACTGTAATTCTCTTCTAATTGGTCTTCCCAAGGTTCGACTCTCACCTTTGCAGTCGGTCCTTAATGCGGCCGCCAGATTAATTGCACGCCTTCCACGCTACTCTCATATCTCTACTTTTATGTTTGAGCAGCTCCATTGGCTTCCTCTAACTGCGCGCATTAAGTTCAAAATTCTCATTTTGGTCTCTAAAGCACAACGGGGTCTTGCTCCAAAATATCTAACCAATGGAATTCGCAGGCCAGTTTCAGCCTCATCACATCGTCCACTCCGCTCTTTAAACAGATTTGAACTTCTAGTACCTACTACTAGAACGGCTATGGCTCAGTCCCGTTCCTTTACATCAATTGGCCCCTCTCTTTGGAATACGCTCTCTCCTTCTATTCGATCTCAACTTCTGACAGGTAATCCCTCCTCCTCATTTTCTTTTCTTAAAACCTATTTTTTCTCTCGTGGCCTTGCGCACTGGGAGCGCCTCTGAACGGTTCACCCTAGTAGAGGCGCTTTATAAATGTTTTTATACAATACAATACAATACAATACATACTGACAATACGTTTAATCGATATATTCGTGTGCGCATGCGCACCGGGTCAAACCTAGCAGAATTGTAAACACTTAAAACACGTGGCTTAAGTTAACGAAGTCTTAAAGTTGTCCAAGGTTCCAGCCAAATTTTCTTAATACATCAACAATCCAACATTTCAACCACCTAGATTCCTAGAACATTAATACTCTGCAACAACTAGGCTATTATTCCACTAGATGATTCATGATTGACCTGACCTACAGTGTATATATAATTATATGCATGTTATAGATGTCAAAATGGCTTAACAATGGGAGAAGAGTAACCTGACCTATTTTGAGATGTCAAAATGAGTTATTTCTGCGCAGAGCTATTCTTCAGGTTATAAATTATTTGTGAATTGACAACGTGAGATCTTGATTGTGGAGTTTAAAATTAAAATTCGTGGAAAAAGTATGCATCACAACCATTTTATATTGAATTTCACAGAATATTCATGTGTTGTTAATGCAAAATGTCAACTCACCAAAATAAACCCAGATTTTGTCCGAAAAAACCCAGACGAAGGCGAAAAACCCAGATCTAGTGGAAAAAACCCAGCTGTGGCATCACTGTGAAATTTGCACACCAAGATTATGTCGTTCTCAAAGAAAGGCTTTGCTATGGTACTACAAACAACTGTTTTAAATTGAATTTTGTTTTATAATACATCGTTTGTGAGTAGGTCATCATGGTGATCCACATTCATATCATGCCCCCAAAATTTTATGCTTGATCTTGGCTGAAAAATTGATTGCTTGTTGAAAATGATCTTGCTAATGTTTTCCGTAGACTCACACCTTAGGGAATTCAGGTTAAAAAGTGAGTGCTTTTGACCAAAATTTATGCACTTTTTTACCGGAAAATATAAAACATTATTTGGTGGGAAGTTGCATCTAAAGATTCGACCTGTCTGTCAGTTTCTATGCATTGGTAACTATTAATTAAGATGCATTACTTTAATTGCTGCTCAGCAAACACCAATATCCATTAGAACCACTTTCTCACTGATTTAGTAAGCAACTATCGTATTGGTAATTTTTCACCACTGATGTTGCATTATCTGCAGATGTGAACTGATCAAAGTTTTCTTTAATGAGTAGTTTTTTTGCTTAACTGATTTGAGATTTGAAAAGCGGCAAGGTCTTGATTAGAAGCCTGATGTGAACCAAGTGGTGTGCTTGTAAATTAACTTCAAATCACTTTGGACCAAAATTATATAGTTGATGTATGTGGGACATGACATGTCATAGGGTCCTCTAATCTTTTCTGTGCAACTCCTCAGGCTGAAGGACGTGTATACCATTAATCAGTATGTGACCCTTCAGGTCAAAGGGCTTGTAAACTGCAACAGGGTGGCTGTCTGGCTTTCAGCACACAGTGCAATGGTACAGGTGTAATAGCAAAAGTGTTGACTTGGACATGGAGAAATTTGTTGTTTTCTTCTATATTTACTAAACAGATGAACATTCTTATCGTGCTAAATATGACATAAATGAAGTTTGGCTGATGTTACCATGATTCTATGTTGGATAAATGAAGTGGAATGTTGATTGACAATCACTGCAATCAGGAGACAAAAGAGGAGAGATACAAAGAGACAATGAATTAAACAGAATTTGGTGAATGTTGAGGTGATGGCTGGACAACTTGGGCATCTTTTGTTTGCTTAGATCTTAGTAATCAGCGGACAAATACTGGACCTCTGCTGATGTTGTTATGAGTGGCCATTGACTGTGTGGCTGTTGGCAAAGTTGGTTAACTATGACTGTTGACTGCAGACTGCAGACCGTATGGTCACTGGCTGTGTAGTCATTCTGGCAGATGAGCACACATTCCAACTGTAAAGGATGAGGAGTGAATAATTTCAGAGACCATGAAGGTATCTGTGTGATAACCCATGCAGTCTGAAGTAGTTTGCTGTTCACAAGTCTATAACATAATTTCTGCCATCATGTTAATGATGATATGATGATGCTGTTGTTGTTGAGCTGTTACTGTGTCAATGGTGGAGCATATTCAGTTCAAGTGGGGGAAGAATTGTCCGAAAGTCTTCAGATATCCTATTAAAACATAATCACGGCTATTCCCATTAACCCATTCCCGCCGGAATTTTTCCGATACCTATTGGGTTTATCGGGTCGCTAGCGACCCGATCCGGCGGGAACGGGTTAATGTTGTCAGATTATTATTGCAGGCAATTGTTTTTATGAGTTGGGGGCATTTTGGTCGGACAAATCATGAGAAACTCGGCTTGATAAGTTCTGATTGACTTGATCCCAAGTGCATTCCACTTTTCAATTATAGTTTTCACCCGTGAACAATTACTGGCTAGTTACCGAGGTTGTACGCAAATGTATTGCACTGATCATTACTGAGCAAGATCCTTTGCACTTATCTTGCACTACAGGAATTTTTATTCTTCTTTAGTTTGCATCTGACATTTCATTACCGTTAGTTTCTAGTTATTGCCAATCTCAGAGCATTGGTTGTAATTGAAATGAATACCATAGAATGAAATGTGTACCATAGAATGACATGTGTACCATAGAATGAAATGTGTACCATAGAATGAAATGTGTACCATAGAATGAAATGTGTACCATAGAATGAAATGAATACCATAGAATGAAATGAGAGTGGCTTGTTCAGAATTGTAGACTGTCTTTATTTCGTGGTTTTCTTTAAAGGAATTCTGGGCTATCTGAGGTGAATTATATTTCTGTGAATGATCAAGATGCTGATGATCCGAGTAAGGATGACAAAACTGTAGTGGTTGAATTAACCTGATAAATGTGTGATAATGGTAGTACTGCAGAAACAGTTCTTATTAGAACAGCAGTTTTCAAATGATGGCGCATGTAGACCCTTTTGTAGGGTTGTAATCAAGGGTATATGCGGGCATACAGCGTGTACTCACTTCCGGGAAAAACGGCATCGTATACTCACCTCCAAAAACCAGGGTATATGCGGGTATACAGCATATACTCAACCCTAGGCAAAGTATTTAGGTGTATTTTTCATGAAATCCGGAGCAAATGACTAAAAAAAGGTCATCAGGTTTTTCAGATGGGAAATTGTTGACATGTTCAGAAGATTTGGATGCCGGATGACTTAAAAAAGGGTCGTCAATTTTTTCGGACAAAAAATTCGGTTTTTCTCCCATTCAGCATGTACTCACCTCAAAATTTACCAGTAGGCTACAGCCCTGGGCGCTTGTACCACTGATAGTATGCTAAGTGTTACTAAGTGGCAACTATTCCTTAAGTCTATGTCCATCTTTCTTTGTTATGTATTCAACGTCTACCATGTGCTTCTTTTTCTTAAAATTTTCCGTTGAGCAGTATGACAAATTCAATTTTTTTATACTTG
Organism: Lumbricus terrestris; assembly: GCA_949752735.1. Taxonomy (NCBI): domain Eukaryota; kingdom Metazoa; phylum Annelida; class Clitellata; order Crassiclitellata; family Lumbricidae; genus Lumbricus; species Lumbricus terrestris. Next base: position 30,034,753 of record OX457039.1, read on the forward strand.
TGGACAACTGCTTTTTTTAGAATGATCAGATTCTGTGAATGATACAAATATGTAGCTATTACTCTAACATTGATACACCTACCAGCATTTCAGCACTGTGCTTGGTGTTCAGATTCTGGTGTATCACTTTAATTGTGTATTCATTATCAACTCTTGCTACCTTAAAACAGCAGCTGCCGAGTTGTCATGTGTACCACTGTTCCAACGCAAAGTAATTGATCGTACCTTAGAGCACAAGAATCGTACCTTAGAGCACAAGAATCGTACCTTAGAGCACAAGAATCGTACCTTAGAGCACAAGAACGCTAGCAAACAGATCACACACATGAAAAACTAAACACGTTTAGCCTCATTGACCGTTTTTTAATGACATCGCCGACATTTGTTATGCTTCTGTAGGTATTCTCTGGATGTGGCCAGCCAACGTTGGCGACTCGTAAAAAGCGCCAGTCGGATGACGATATGAATTTTGACTGGAAGCAGAACGGAGGGAGGCAGGGAAACTCACGTCCAGCGACGGCCGCTGGAACCAACATCGACCGACTGATGCAGGAATTTCGAGAGAAGATAGCAACGTCGAAAGAATTGTGGAGGGAACTACCACACCAGATGTGCGCCAGCATGGCTGCTCCTGTACGCGAGGAAAGCACGTGCTGGAATGGCTTGAACAGGAACAGGTCTGTACCAGGAATTGCTGTGCAAACTTTTATTTTGATTTTGCATTTGACTAACAAGTTTCTAACTTGGCCAAATTGAAACAGCGTCCTATAAGGAATGTGTGATCCAATCTTGTTTTAATAATTTTAGGGATGGTAAGACTATTACTTTTCATCTTTGATTATTCAACTTTACAATTAATATGGAGCTTGCAAAGTTCTAGCAAACAAATCAAGACATGAGGAAAGTGTAGAATGCTAAGTGTGATCCAAGGACTTCCTTAGCAATCATGGATCATTTCTATTGGAATCACAGTTAGTTGTCTTGATGTGTTACTTAATTCTTAGAGCCAGTTAAGATCTAGTGGTATGCGTAAGCCAACGAGAAGTTTCAATTTTGTTTTGCATATATTAAAATTTAATCATGACACTTACTGAGCAATGTTTCCACCAAGCGTGCAAAGAATTTAGTCATCGTCAGTTGTGTATTGGTTTTTTAAAACTTATTTATTTCTCACATTTGCTAGAGCGCCTCTTCAGGCTCTCTGCTTTCACAACGAAGCGCATGAGCAATTGCGAGTGAAAGACTTGCTCAAGGTCCCTATGTGGCAGCTTGAGGTGGATTCGAACCTGGAACCTCCTGCTCCAAAGCACCGAACCCATCACTACACCACCACACTCCTTAGTTAGAGACAGATAGGCATCTGATATTGTGACCTTTGATGACTTATCTTGTTATGTCAGAAGGTGGCAGTCATTGCTATGCAGCTGGAGCATCAATGCATGTCTCTCTTGTCTTGGTGCAGGTACTTGCAGCCAGTGGTTGGCGATGGGATCCAACACCAGGGCTCGAACCCGGACGTCGATGTTGATGTACGCAAGAAGAACCCGATAGTCGACCAGCAGACGTTTCAGTTGCGAATGATCACCGAGAAGCTGAAGAAGGCTTTCAATGGCCTCGACGTTGACTATTACGATATCCGAGGTAAGCAATGGTTTGGATTTAATGGTTGGGATTGTTATTAGACTCTCGTCCTGTTTTTAGGTTGGTTAGCAATTGGGTAATTCAATATCAACTCAATCTCTATGTCTCACCTCACTGATTAACTGTATTCATTCTTTCATTCATTCTATGGATTTCTAGATAGCCCCTTCAAGAAATCTACTTGGAGGCGCTATATCTGTTTTATATAGCAAACAACACTCTTAAATGCTAAGCTTGAAAGGCCCATTATATGTATACGCAAGCAGACAGGATATAGATTTATGACTTCTGCTCTGGGAAATTGTAAAAAGGTCTCTACACTAATTATCGGACAAAAACGACTTTATCTCTGGAGATGCCTGACTTGAAATTTATCATGACAAGTAAACACTTTTGAGAATAGAATTTACGTAGGATATCTTTACGATGTATACACACAATTTTAGACGCCTGTACTGTACAGCTAAACAGTTTTCGATTAATTCCTTAATACACGATAACCATTGGCGCTATCAAGTTGAAGATCCTTGTGAACCGGTGTCCTGAATAAATCAGATGAATATCTTGAGTATCTTCATACATTGAGAGACAGACAGGTGATGCAATCAAGAAAATTAAGAAGAATGGTACAAGAGGCAAAGATGTAATTGCTGCAGAGCTACTTTAAGGGAACATTTATTACCGGTATATATAAAATATAGAGCTATGCAAACCTTTGCTGCAACATGCTTCAACATGAGGAAGAGAATAGAGAAGACTGGGCAATCACCAGCGAAAGGATAGAGAAAACTGGGCAATCACCAGCGAAAGGATAGAGAAAACTGGGCAATCATCTGCGAAAGGATAGAGAAAACTGGGCAATCATCTGCGAAAGGATTAAGGAAAGATCAGATACACTAAGAACTTTTGAAGTGTTTTTAGTCCACAGCACATAAGAAAAATGTTTTACCAAAATGATGCAACTTTAGGAGATTGCGATAATGGAGCGTGTGGAGAAGAACTAGCTGGTTTCAAACTCGTAACAAGCACAATTTGTGTGACCTATTCACAATGTGAAACATACAGTACTTGAAAAAATTAAATGAAACTGTTTTCACCATCAACTTACAGACTTCAAACAAGCTTTGGACTGTATATGGCAGCGGTTCTCAACCGGGGGTCCACGGACCCCTGGGGGTCGGCGGCCATCTGCCTGGGGGTCCGCGAGCAAGTCCTGAAAATTACATATTTCTTAGTCAAAAACATAGAAACAGATACATCTTTGTAATTTTTTCAATATTTAGGCCGAACCTTTTCAATGGCGACATGAAACCACCGGTAGGCCTAATAATACGCTGATTAATGACAAATTCATTTGTTTTAGATGGGTCTGTTTGTAGCCTACTCTAGATTTCGGGAAGCTTTTCAGAGAGTTTCTTAGAAAAAGACCTTAGCCTGTAATTCATTTGAATAAACAACTCATGAGTTTCAACTTTGGCTTACCTGCATGGCTGGCATTTTTGAATAAACTGAATTCCTCTACGCATGTGATGCAGACAAATCTAATCACCCTTAGTGATAAAGTGTCTGTTTTTACCAAAAAAACTTGATATCTGGCGCAAAACGGAGAGTGGTAGATAACTTTGACACATTTGATCAATTGCATGAATTCACAAAAAATAAGGAAATGCTCGGATCAATCAACCAAAATTTGTTAATTTAATTTTCGGTCAATCATAGATGGATCAGTTCAACTTCTAATTCGGTAATTTGAACGTTCACAGTTTTTCGTTGACTTCCAGTCAGTTTCTTGCAAACTTTGATTCGTGGAATTTACCAACATCGGAATTGAACCAAATCATTGAAGTGACTATTAAAAATGGCATAAGGCCTACATTGAAGATGTACGTTGCATCCATAGTTGTAAAAAACGTTTTTTTCGTTTTTTATTCTCTCCCAAAAAACGTCGTTTTTTTCGTTTTTTATTTTTACCATCGTTTTTTATCGTTTTTTTCGATTTTTATGTAACTTTATTTAATTATTTACTGTCTAATATTATTTTCCTTAATTTAATTTTTGTCTGATATTCCATACGTTTTCACCGTACTCTCAAGGATGCAGTTAACTATAGGGTCTTTATGTAATTGTTTAAGTCATAATTTTGAGACATACATGTAGTAGATCCCTACAAGAAATGAAATTTCTAAGAGTTATTTTGATATAAAATTCTTGGGCATAATTAGTAATATTTATAAGTAGCAATTTTAAGCACAAAATAATTTAGGCCCTACAATATATAATTTAGTAAACATCTGTGGTTTTTGCCTCTGGTTAGATTTTAATTGTGTTATGTCGATCAGCATAAACTTATAATGTGGACTTAAGGCCTATGTCTACAATTTAAATTTGAAAAGATTTCAATACCTTTAATTTGTCCGAATTTCTTATTAAACGAAAGTTATAAGAAAAAATAAGTGTGGTAGAATAATGTTACTTATACCAATTCTTTTGGCCTAATAATAAAGTTGTGTTATTTGCAGTTTCTTAATAAAATTGCATAAGCAATTAAGGTTTGTAAGCTGAAAATGAAATTTCAGATGTAACAAAGGCAAATTATTTTCCGTTTCGGTTTTTTTATCGTTTTTTTTATCGTTTTTTATTATTTCGAAAAAAACGACGTTTTTTACCGTTTTTTATTTTCTTTTCATCGTTTTTTACATCTATGGTTGCATCCATGCAAGAATTAGTTTGATGCATGAGTGTCTCGAGCAGATAAGCTGTGCTCGAATATGCATTATGCATGCCCAAAGCTCACATTCAAATAAAATACAGCTTTTTTCTAATAAATTTTATATAATATCATATGCAATATAAAATTTGTACTACAGGAGTGCACTGCATGGGCATATCTATACTATAGTATAGCATACATGTAGGCCTACTATTATATAGGATTATAGAGTCGCACAGTCACGATAATGCGCCAAATTTCGGTGGGGGTCCGTGACCGGGACCAAAAATTAAAAAGGGGTCCGTGAGTGTGAAAAGGTTGAGAACCGCTGGTATATGGCATGATGGAATGTGGACAGTGATGCAAAGTGAGGAATACTGCTAAAACTTAGAAGCAAGAGAAACTTGTCAAGTTAGTATAAAAGATGCTGGAGTAATATTTTGTCCAGACAAAAACAGAGGAGAAGATGGCAACAGTGAGTCATGGTCAGACTAAACATATATGTGGGGCGCGGTGGTGTAGTGGGTACGTTCGTCGCCTTGCAGCCAAGGTGTTGCAGGTTCGAATCCACCTCAAGTTGCCGCGTAGGGACCTTGGGCAAGTCCTTCACTCGCAATTGCTCAGCACTTCGGTGTAAAACTCTGATGCAGTGTCCGCTCTGTAGTCGAGAGCACCTCTGAATAGGGAACTTGAAGGACCACTATATAACAAGTGCACATACAAACACATATGTGATATAACGGTCTATTATTTGCTGACAACTTTGATTTTGTAGTTAGAATCAGCATAGAACTAGAGGAGCCAGAAAATTAGAGCAGCAAAGAAATAATAGAAAAGAGGCATGGATTATGAGGTGATGTTAAAGCATACTGTTCAATGTGTAGCAGAATGTTGGCCAATGATTGAAAAGAAGATTGAAAAAGAATCGCTCACAACAGAAATTGGCTTGCTGTGGAGAATCCCACGTATCAAAAGACTGCAAACAGATGAGAAATTATGATATATGACGGTCCTTGGATGTGCAGACACTCAGTTATAATATGAAGTTGTGAGGCAAAGGATCCAATGTTTTGGTAATGTGGATGAATGTGGAGGGCTGTACTCAAGGGTATACAGCATATACTCACCTTTGGGGAAAAATGGCATTGTATACTCACCTCCAAAAACGAGGTTATACGTGGATGTACAGCGTATACTCACCTCACAAAGAGCGTGTGGGTATACACTTGAAAAAATAGTGAAAAAATTGCGATTTATGAAGGAGAAAATCTTAAAAGTTGAGTGTTTGATGCCGTAAAATTTTGGTGACTAAAAGAGAAAAAAAGTCCTCAGAAATGTTTCGTCCAAAAAAGTTGATTTTTTTCCCGCCGGCAGCGTGTACTCGTCTCAGAAATTCTGAGTACAACCCTGGTGCAAACTAATCTAATCGCACACAATATGCTACTTGCAAGATTGAAAAGAAAAGAAAACGAAGGTCGATCAATGTTAGATTATAAAGCAAAGATATGTGAAAAGTCAGATATAGGGCAATTCCACGGAAAATGGACATAGAAGTCCAAAATTTTTTGGGGGAATTTTGTTAATATAAAGGTATCATTTTAAAGCTAAGAGACCCTAGTGTTCAAAATAATAATTAGAATCAATAATCTTTGGTGAGATGACCGTCAGCCAGCTTACATTTGATGTCGACATGGTCTGCGCAATTCTGTTACAGAAATATTAAAAGGTTTGTTTTTTAAGTAATGGCAACAATTGGTTGATTTTATCAAACAAGCTACATCAGTTGGATGGAAGTACCACTTGGTAAGTATTTTCAAGTAAAATTTTGAACAATTAATAACAGTTCATTTTTTTGACTTCAGAAGTTTGGGGTGTACTTTTCAATGTTACGTCAGTGACAAAAAATTAAGACTTTTTAGAATATAACCAAAAGTAGCAAAGCAAAAATTCTGAAAATTTTTAAACTTCTGATGCAACATATTAGCAATACAACTAAATAGTTGAAATTTTGTTTTAATTTAAGAAAAATGTTTAAACTGTGTCACTGACGTAACATTCATGTTGTCCCTCACGTAACAATATACGTCATTGATAGCAAGAAACTTGTTTAAATTCGGTATATACTAGTAAAAATGCACTTATAAATCTAGTAATTGACATCCTAGCTTCGATTTGAAGTAAGCCCTCATTATAATCATCATCATCATCCTCCCCTCCTCCTCCTCCTCCTCATCATTATCAGCAATTTTTCATCATCACAGTAAACCAAACTAGTGATTTGCTTTTGCACACAGGGTGAGACACGCCACAAAAAACTGGGACTGAGCTAACATGAATGCGTCACATGAAGAAGTAGCTAAAGTAAGGTGGCCATCATGCAGAAGAATGCTGAGTAGCAACAATAATGGCAACTAGTGGGACAAAAACAGAAAGAAATCTACAAAATGTACAATGCATAGCCTGTGTCAACATTATGGTTAGAATGTCGTCACCCCAACTGAATCAGATCATGCAGCAACTTCAAGAGTTTCTTATCTGCTCAGTAATATATAGGAAAAGCAGTTATTCGACAAAAGAAAATCTTTTAAAAGTACTCCAAAGAAAGTTGCTCTCATGAACTTCTTAACAACAAACTTTGGCAAAGCATTGCAGATAAAAAGTACATGAAGATGTATAGGTTAATGGACAGAAAGTGATATTGTTTCACATGAGCTGCTGGGAAAGAAGAACTATGCAATATTTATAAAGATGAATGGCACATGTGATAGTGTATAAAATAAAACATTGATGATGACACTAATGGGGGCATACGTTCGAGATCAAAAGTCTGCAGTCAATGATTGGAACATGAAAATTTGCTTCATTGAGTCCAAAACATGTTGTTTCAGTGAGTGTAAAAGATCATAATGTATGTTGCTTCAAGCGTCGGGTTGATTTGAAAAAGTTGCCTTCTACACTACCAGACAGCAATCGAGCTACCGATTCAGGCAGTCCATGAGCTGCTATCTTGGAGTGCCAGCTTATGGAAATGCAAAGGCATTTGTGAATCTGAAGTCAATAATGGTAAACAGAAGGGCTTCTTCACTCTCAGTGAACACATTGCAGTATCCAACAACATTGGATAATTTTTAAAGCATTCCTGCATACTTGTGAACCATGACTAGTAAATTTAATGCAATTAATGTTTGTCTTTTCAGAAGCGTTACGTCAGTGACATTTCAATGTTACGTCAGTGACATTTAGGCACCATTGAAATAAATACATAAATGACAGCTGGATAAAATTTTTAACTTTCTATGTATGCCACAACCTGTACTAATAATTTTAAAAACATTAATAAAATTTTTGCAGTCATATTTCAGAAGATTGTGATGCGAACTTGAGTTACAATAATTTTGATGTCAGAATGTGTTACGTCAGTGACGATGCACAAAAACTGTTTTTAAAAATACCCATAAATATTTCCTGCCAAGTATTTTTTGGCTTTTAAGAAGGATTATATAGTTAAATAATTTGGCATAAATTTTTTGGCAAAGCAGTGATATCATAGTGTGCTAGAATAAAAAACGTTGCCAAATTTTTCTCTGAATGTTACGTCAGTGACGGTGGAATTGCCCTATATATGTAACTAGTACCTTTCTAGACTTGGACTTGACACGAAGACAGCCAGCACTGAATTTTGATTAATGGTTTTTTTTACACTTGTCGCGCCAAATAGCTGATCAATGCTGCTGCTGCTGCTGCTGATGATGATGAAGGTTGGTGCTTGCGCTTGCGCTTGCACTGACAATTGACACTGCAGACGTGCACCAGAAGTAACTTGCTTCAAGTTTATGATGTCATATAAATGATCTTAATCGCAATTATTCTACTTGTGTGAATAACTACTTAGGTACATATTATTTTATGCTGCGTTAATTTTAGATGACTCATCAGAATCAAGCGGAAGTGGAGATGATGATGATGATGAGCTTTCCGGCTCTGGTGACAACGTTCCCATGCGCGGTGGAGATATTTATTTTTCAACGTCTGTGCGTCCTCACATCAGCAGTCGGACGATGCGGCCATACATGCCTAGTCAGCCCCCACACACGCCAAGAACAAGAGGGCGCGTGCCAAGCGGAGCACCAGGGTTCTACGAGTTGCCGTGGAGGGTTCCAAGTTACATGGTCTTAGTCCTCGCGCTTGTACTGAAAAGTATTTAAATGTTAAATGTAACAATAATGCTAATATTGCTGCTTTTGGTCATGGCCAGTCAGTGAAATTCCTCAGCACGGCCTTTTGAGCGCCATGCAAGATGCATTTAAGTGCATTTCTAATTGATTGATGCGTTTGAAAGGTGTTGCCTTTGAACGACAACCGTTTTAGATCTTGGGACTGTACGTTTGTTTTATTCCATGGGTTAAACAGGAACGCATTTGGATCCAAGCTCTAGAATTTTTAGTGGACAAAGGTTTGATTTTTTACTTTTTTTATCTGGAACACTGTTATTGAGCAGGATGATCAGCGTATACCATTAGTTTAGCGTATGTTGATTACTAGGAAGATTCTTTGTATTCAGTGCAGTTTCAGGAGAAGATGAAAGTTTTGCATAGATTGGATACAGGAGATGTTGCTTGTTCCTAATTAGCGTTGACCGTACTAGTTTTCAGACGAGTGCAGGTGAGCCGAATGTCTTATCTTTTAACAGTGAACGGAATTATTTCCTCAGTCACTTTTTAGTACATTGTTTGTCAATGAACGGTTTAGTCATATCAACTCTAAACGAGAAGAAAATTCTTGGAGCAATTGGTTCGAGTTGAGTAACAATCGTGGTTTTCATGAGTTAAACTATTTGTGAAGAACTGCACGAGTCTATTTCTTAGTAACTGCTAAAATGCAGGATAAATTTCTCAAATTATCTTATATTGGATTCTAATAGCTTGCTTCTTTCTGCATATTTATCACTGTGATGCCTTAATTACGAGTGCAGAGGCTAATTATTGCGAATGATTAATTCTTGGATTTGCATAAATCCTTTTTATACTTCTTAACAAGACATGTACATAGTAAAGACTTAGAATGTCAGTTCAGATGTTGCATCTATGTTCAGTTGTCGATTTAACCAGACATTTCTGTCTTGCGCTGGTCACATTCAAAGGTGTCCAGGTGTCCCAAGCCTGTGTTGCTGTTTGGCTGATGCATTGTAAGCTTTATAAAACTTTAGTCCATTCCCAGTATTGTCTTTTGAGTTTGAATGCGTTTCGTGTGCCTTCTACTCAGCACCATGCATCACAGAACTCAATCATAGGTTGCTCATGTCCGGCTGATCTTCTCACACATTTGCTGGACATTTCTATGCCACGGTAATTGTTTGCAAAAATACTGAAGTGTTGAGGCTACTTTAATTGATGAAGTGCCCAGTTAGTTGATGTCAGACGCATGTGTTGTATTACAGCCATACTTATTACTTACTTGTGAATGGTGTTTACGTAGAATCTCTCCCAGCTCACAGCAAGTGAAGAAAGAAAGGCAGACGTAGACTAAGTTGATTAGACCGTATAAATGAGGACATAGCATCACTTGGACTAGCACTAAAGGAAACAATGAATTTAACAAACAATGAGGACAATGGAGATCATTATTCATATCTTTCGCTGCCATACAACTGTGTCAGGATCTGATGATGATGATGATGATGATGATGATGATGATGATGATGATGATGATGAAGAATCTGCGAACATTAACATTTAGCATGTGATTGATTACTTTTGCAAGGCAGATAGCTTGCAATTTCTTTAAACTTTTTGTGATCAGGTGAGAAGACTCTTGATCTTGAATCATGCCAGCAATGCTGAAGTTTTCTCATAATTTTCTTTTCATAACTTCTGAGCAAGTGTAATTCATAGGCTGAAAGCAGTTCGACAGTAATCAATAATCATGTTTTGCACTTGTTGCACTGAATAGTTTTGTTTTGTTGGCGATGTTGCGGTTCAACTGACGTGCTTCTTCGTGTTTGTCTTCTTATCTGTTCTGAGGCATCGAGTGGACTTTTTTTCTTTCCGAACAATTATTACCAGCATGGAAACAATCATGATTTGTACGAAAACATTGTCTGTGTTTCATGTTTTTATGTTTTCATAGTGTATTCTTATCACAGTTTCTGTGGGAAGTATGTAAATGGTTTAGAAAGTCATCGGCTACTGCTAGTCTAACAACAGCCAAAGATTGGTCCACATTCGTGTAATTCTGTGTAACCAGATCTTGTGCTGTGCATGTTAGTTGTTGACAGTAACTGATGTTACTGCTCCACTTCAAGGTTATTCTATAATTTGTTGGAGCAGGAATCTATTATCATTTTGGTTAATGTTGAGAGGTGCCGGTGTTCTGTTTCAATGTAATTTTGTGGGAACTCGTCGTGTGTCTGTTCGAGTACTATTTTTTACCTCACGGATTTGACCTCGGTTTCGTGTCTGCTTTTATTTTCTTAACAACTAAACAACGTTTGAAACGCTTTGCATAGGACAGATTCTTTTTGTAATGTCCGTAAACAGTGAACTCTCGCAGAGAAGATTCTCGATGGTTGGATAATAATTATATAATTATAGTGTGAATCAATTACAGTAGATGATTTTTTTATTCAAACTGTTACTAAGTACTGGTTAAATTAAATTGTTTAGATGAGCGAGTGACCGAGCAGCTGAGCTGTTCTTCTATCTTTTAGTTTTGCATTTGCTGTAAAGCCTACCGAGTATTTAGACTTGTACATGCCTACCGAGTATTTAGACTTGTACATAGCAATACGAGTTGTCGCAGTTTATTTCTGTACGAGTTTTGAGGCAACTTTTTAACATGAGATGTAATTCCATCTGCGTTTGCTTTTCATTGTTGTGTAAGAAGAAGAAGACAAAGGGTAATTATGGGACATGTTAGCCGAATGGTTAGAGCACTTGCCTTGTAATGAGGAGAGTATGGGTTTGAACCTCACCTGGATGGTTACTGGGTAGGAGGAACCTTGTTCAAGTCCCCTTTGTTCGCAATTGTTCGTCACCAGAAATTCATATACTAAGTTGTTATAATAAGACGCTTAATGAATATGTAATAATAAATAAATAACAGATCGTGTGTTGATCAAGTGTAACAGAAGCAGAATGCAGAGAAGTTGAGAATACTACTATGAGGAGCAAGGGATATGTATCGAACCAGTAGCATTCTTACATGTTCATTTCTTAGTGGTGTTAGAGGAAGTTTTTTTCATATGAGAACGAACTAATGGCAATAATGAATGCCTATATCCTGTTCATGTAGTTCAAACTGCAGCTGGTTTGGATCCTAGCAGATTCGAAATATTCCAGAGTTGCTACCTATGACAACGGTTTGTCAGACAACTGAACGTTTTATAATAACAGAACTGAATGTTTATAATACCAGAGTAATCCTGCGTATTGTAGTTACGAATCAATCAAGTAGACTACATACATTTTAAATTATTGGATACATTTTGAATTAATGGATAAATTTATGAGAAGATTAATTGTATTAATAAGCCTGTAACAAGCCATTTATACCTCTGGAGTATGCATACAGGTTAATTTTTTTATTTAAACTAGTGGCTCATGTGAGAATGTAGGTGGCCCCTATCCTCAATCTGTTGGGGTGGTCTGGTATTTTGCATCAAACATATGTCAGATTGTGCCAGTCTTCTGTGCTACACGATACACAGTAAGCCCTTCACCACTGAATATAAATGTCCCACATTGATCCAACCACTGAATTAAAAAACTTTTAATAAATATTTGATTCCAGTTGGTTGAAAAAAGCTGCATTTTGGATGAAACATGTTTTTGCTACTGTGTAATGTAGGCTATTCTCAAGAATATCTTGGGCAAGAAGTTTCAAGGATGTAAATAATTGAGTTACTATATTGAAGTTTAACATCTGTGGATATATTGATGACTACATCCTGAGTTTTGATGAGAAGGTGGATTATTAGAATTATGTACAGATGATCAGGTCATTGTAAAAACACTGACGATTCTGTGATGTCTGAACATTTGTACATTATATATAAATATTAAATGAACTATTTGCAAATTCTTTGACTTGTTGGTTTTGAAAGGCTGGTGTGTATACTCTTGTATAGATCACAACATTAATTCTGTAGTATATTAAATCTAATCTAATGACTTCAAAAGCACCATTGATAATGCGGTGACAGGACAATTACCCCTGGACAATAACTCCCCCCGCACCCCCCCCGGACAATTAGCCCCTGGACAACTACCCCCGTACCAATTACCCCCCCCGGACAACTACCCCCCGTGCCAATTACTCCCCTGGACAACTACCCCCGTACCAATTACCCCCCCCAGGACAATTACCCCCCCGTGCCAATAAAGAAGTCTATGTCGCGTTAAACGCAAGTTAGTGTTAAACGTTCAGGAAAAATATTAAATAAAATCTAATCTAATAACGGTTGTAAGCTGCCTAATAAAATATTTAAATGTTTATCTTTCCCTCTCTAAGATTTATAAAATGCCATCATGACTAGGTAAGGATAAATTAAGTTGACTGTGTGTATTGCATTGAAATGATTGAATGGTCAGCTAAATATTATGCAAGAGCGTACAGGTAACGTATGCATGAGAGCGCCAGAGAAACAGATGCACAGAGAAAGACAGAGAGAGGAACAGAGACGCATGGAGTGCTAGAAGGAGGGATGTACGCAGATAGCTGAGAAATAATGGTGTAGCAAGGAGTGTGTATAAGTGTGTACAATAAGTATTGTAGTGAGATAATGACTAAAGATGCCTATACAGCAAAGTTACTCAGGATAGGCTTTGGCAGTGCTGAAGGGCTGACAAATAGGAAGACCATGATCATGAGAAGTTCGTTCCCACACGCGTATATGAACAAGCTCACACTGTGCCACGGGGGTAGTTGTCGGGGGGGGGGGGGAATTGTCCTGGGGGTAATTGTCCGGGGGGGGGGGGTAATTGTCCAGGGGTAATTGCCCTAGAACTGATAATGCATTCTATCAATGGTCATTTTAACTGAAAGCAAAGTAAACATGATAAACTGCTGGCAAATCTAGAGTGTATTGACTTGACACAGCATTCGTGAATAAGCTGGTACCATACATGTGCCTAGCTTTGGAATAGCACTTTACAAATTTCGAGATTACAAAAAGGCCCTGGTGAAACTTTAGGCTGTTTGGCACAAGTTTTGCTGAGCAATTGCCCAATGTCCCTACGTGGCAACTTGAGGTGGATTCGAACCTCCGGCTGCAAGGCAACAAACATACCCACTGGGTGATTCCACGTCAAATCAACCAACATGATTGACATGACCGACTCAGATTTACCTGAAATTTGGCACACATGTTGGGCTATGTAAGACATGAAAAATCTGCAAACAAATTTTTTTGGGTCAACTACTGCCCGAGATACGGGTCGTCAAACTTTGACCCAAAACGCATGACCACATTCCTTTGGACGTCTGTATCTTAGCTTGTATGAGAGCTAGAAAGGTGTTCTTGGTGTCATTATTTAGCTCTTTTGATGACCTATTTCAGTAGATTTTTTATGACTGTTTAAAAGTTTAAGATAGTGACCATATTTGAAAATTTAGCACTTTGACCTTGACCTTGACCCATTCGCCCTTTTTTTTAAATCTGAAAAAATTCACACTTATAGGCTGAATGGTTTTGAACATCCTCTGAAAAAATCAGAATGGGATCTCTAATGGTTCTCTCGCTATAATTCTGTGCAAATTTCAATATCCCGTCTTCCGAAATTGGATTCGCCCATATGTTGAACTCAAGTTTTGAGTGGAATTGTAGATAAAATAATTATAGCGAGAGAATGACTAACACCACTTAAGAACACAAAAATCAAAGTTCAAAATGTGACCCATCTGACAAAAAAAAAGCCAGGCGTATGTTGCAACAAATGCGAACTGAGATAATTGCCAAAATGCAAGATAAAAACTAAATTTTTCCAGTTTTTACTTTTAATAGAACTTTAACAGTTCAGAAAACACTAGTATTGGAAGGAAATGTGTGTCTTTCAGTCCAAGACTTCTCCAGCAAATACTTTAAATTGGCAGTCATTTTCAGTTCATTCAGAGCAATCAATTCACAATGGAGCTATTGTTATAGACATCACCAAACAGTAGCACAATGGAACAATCGAGTGTGACATGACAAAGCCAACAATAACAGAAGTATCATAAATTTTTTATTCCCACAATAGTCATCGTTCAAAGCACTTGCTCATGTACAGTCATAAAACAGATCAACCCGCCCCCTACATAATTAGCAGTCTGAACGAGTTCAGTCCAGAAACACATTTACAAAGCGAATTATTTTGACGATGTCCAGAAATGCGTTCTTAAATGCACTTCACAATATCTGTCCGTTAATCTTCTTTAACAAGCTGCAGCTGTAACTGATGTCGCATTATGCATCTACATTGAACGGTTACAATTTCGCCATCAGAGAGACATATTACGGCCTTCGATGCTGATTTTGACTGCGCTCTGAAATGTCTGCTTGCTATTCCTGCCTTTTCGAACATATTTATCCAGTTTCGTCACTCCTTTTTTACCAGAACCCTACAAAATTAAATAGAAATCCTTTCATATACTAATACAATATACAATGTTTATACATGCAAAAATCGTAAGTAAATGCAGTTCTCATATTAAGTAAATTCTTAACTCAAGTCAGTCCTCTTACTCAGAAAAGGTTTTTCAAAGGTTAAAAAGGCAAATTTGTTTACAAGAAAATGTGATTATATTTAATGAACTATAGTGTCTCTGATTTTGGTCTATGTGGCTGCTTGTGTGTTATAAACATCCATCTCATCCATCTGGCCTTTTTTAGATCAGAAATGAAGTTGAAACATGTGTCATACAAAGTTTATGACAAAATTCTTTACAGATTTAGCAAAGTCTGGCCAATTCCCTGGAAGTTGGCAACAGAAACTAAGTTCAACTAATTTTATAGTTTGTGTGTACTGTGTAAGGAAAGGTCCACTCAGCAACATTATTAAATTTTCGGGAAACTATTGGAATCAAATCTTTAGACAAGGATACAAACTTTGCTTGGTTTTTCATCTACATTCCACTTTGGACGTATAACGTAATCTCTGTTGGACGGCTGAGGAACTCTGGCTCTGTAAACGTAGCCAGGATCACCAGGACGCAGAACTCTGGAATTAAAAACACAACACAATAAAATGACATAGAAAACAAATATTTTTAAAACCCATTCCAAGAAAAAGAAAAAGTTCATTTTCAAATGTCTAGCAACAGGATCACGTGATGCCGTTTAGTAAAATACGGTAAGTGATATTTTTCATTAACATGAAGTAAAATTATAATTGACAATTTCATTTAGTATAACTGAAATGCCAACTAAAAACATTTTAAGAATGAAAACTGAAATCAATAGAACAAAATCAAACAGAAATTATTGATAAAAATTCAGTTGCCAGTTTATGCGACGCACTTGCATTTATATTGAATGGCGCACATGTACTTTCTAACTCTTGAAACCTTAGTCTAGAATTTGGCTGAGTATGAGATTCCATGTACAGTTTCTCATAGGCATTTTTAGCAGGAGTCTTTTTTGCAATTTATAATATTAAAAAATTTATTCACAGAGAAATAGTAATAGGTTAGAAGAATTGCACTTCCGGTTGCACTTTTCCCTCCCAGATACCACCCTGCTTCAATTCTTAATGACTGATATCAAACGAGTTTTACATCTCCAATGGTAAGCAATGCCAACATAATCGTCTGACGATTGCTTTTGTAAAATAATATAATTTACTCAATGTATTGTTATCTAAACAAAGACATGATATTTGCGTCGTCACCCCAATTATCACCAAAAAACTAAAAAGTCACACAACATAAAATTTAAATGAGTTTCTAATCCTGGGTATTATTACAAGTTCTTGGTTAATAGTATTCGATGTTGTGAAAAGACTATTGCTAATAAAATTCACTTAGAATAGATTATCTATTTCAACCACGAGTACGTTGCCTAATTTGCGGGCCATGTGGAAGCAAGAAAGCCCCAAACGGGATGTCTTAAATACAGCAGAGAAGAGACAAATATGTTTCAGATCACAATGTTTCAGACTAACAACCATTAATCTCTATGGCAGAGGTCACACAATCAACTGTTTAATAAATGACCACATATAACCTACTACACCACTCACACAGACAGACATAATTGGAAAGCTTGAAGAACAAGTCTTCTATTCATATCACATAAAACTTGTGTTTGGCTGTAGGCACAGCACCCAATTCTTACACTTAACATTCAGAGCAGATATAGTCCATTAAGTCTGTCAGTGGATGACACAGATCCTTAACACGTTCACCGCCTACACGCCATGTTAAATGACTGAATCCGGTACGAGATATCTCGTACTGGGCGGTGAACGTGTTAAGTGGAAGGGAAAAAGAAGAGAGAAGGAAAAAAGGAGCTACACAAAGTCTCCATTCACTATGGGCAATTTGCTCAACTAGCATACAGATGCTCTGTGTCGAAGAGAGTAGATCAAAATTTGGAAAATTCAAGTTAAACAGAACTTACTTTTCGTCACCGGCCATGGCTTTTCCTATGTCACGGTGAGGTGTGGCACCACCCTCCATGCTGTAAATAAAAGTTTCATCACTTTATTTTAACATTCAGAGTAGAACTGCTATTGCATCCACAATTATAGTGCACACTTTGATGTTTCTCTGAACTTGAATGTGTTATCATTTGATGCATTACACTATATTCAATCATTTGAACAATCAATCAAATGAACCACTTAACTGTTCTGTGGCCGTTCAAAAATCATTTCATCCATATCACCTCTTCCTTCCACGCTCATATTTTAATCCATGCATTGTGTCTCAGTGGCTTTCTTCAAGATGTTAAGCAATCATGTAAACATTTCAGACCCAATCAAATATGCAAAGACTTTACAAGCAAAATTTCTAAGAATTAACGAGATCATTTCAAGGTTGGCAACTTAGACGAACCTAATTCTTCGCTTCTTAGGCAGCTGTTCATAGTCACGCTGTTCTCGTTCTTCCCTTGAAAGACTTTTATAATCTGTCTGCTGTGAGAAGATCGGCCTTGCCCATTCATCTGAAAACACAAAAGATCATTAAGTATTCATACAATCATTCGAGAATTTATATAACACTTCTTCAAGGGAACTACTCAGAAGCGCTACCGACTCTAGTACGAAAAAAAAGGACGGTTTTGAGTTTAATTTTAAAAATGCTTCAGTAAGAGCCCCAGAAAGCAGGCATATCTCAAGGGGGGGAACTCATTCCAGACAACTGGGCCCACCACAGAAAAGGTTCTATTCTGCATGGTTGAGGTTCGTGCGAATGAGACCAAGAGCACTCCCTTCTGTGATGGCCTTGGATACCCGTGGAGCAACAGAGCTCTCACAAGTAGTCTGGGCCAATACCAGGCTGACATTGCCGAAACACATCACATCAGTGTAGATACCACATTTTCATTTCAGCAACATCAGTTCTATCTGCTCTGCTTGACAATTCCACTGACAAATTACTATGTGTTCATAATTAAAGATAGAGACTTATCGAAATATGTTTAACCAAGTAAAAAAGCTACCCTGTCAGCATGACCAGCATCATTTTAAAAGGATTGCATAATAATTTATTATTACAGCCTTCAAATTATTTAGAAAGTGAAATGCAGCTCACATAATTGTGTAATTCTGCTGAGTAAATGACATGAAAAAGCACACATCACAAATAGAAGTTATCCTTTTGCACCAACCGCAGCCACAACGCTGCCTATACTGGGAAAGGAGTAATACAATATTTCATTATTGAACTTAACCTGATATATTCCTAAGCTTCTGGCTTATAACTTTTTAACTAAATAATTATTATTCCTGAAGCAAACAAATGTTGCCACACTGATACGCAGCTCACTTACTGATTAGTTTGTTAGCGATATCTTTATTAGCCCTTGTTTCCCTTGGATGTTTCAATAAGTACATGACAGCCTTTCCAAGGCCACTCAACCTCAGGCCTTCTGTGCTGATCTGTGAAAACTGAATCAGAACATGAAAGCATAATTAATAATCAGTTGCCTTGTGTAGAGAGACAGAGGACAAGAAAGAATTTAGAAATTTAATGAAAATTCAATCGGCATTCGGCAATCTTAAGATAACTCAAGATGCCTTTTCCAGAAACATTTAACATTTAGCAAAATAGCAACAACACTGGGAAAAACAATTGCCTCATAAATTGAGCAACTGTCAAACTACCTATGCAACATCTACGATCGTTCCTTGAAAAGGAAAATAGTGACAGGACTGTGTCCTGCAAAGTACCTACTGCGCCATATGACTTCTTTTACCTCCAAAATATAGATGAACATACACAAGCTAAAAGATTGGATAAGATTTAAGTTAAAACTAAAGCTGATAAACAAGGAAATATCCTGCTGATACTAACAATTGAATCAACACTATGAACACAGCAGGAAACTTTTCTGGTTACAGGAGAAGATGTGCACAGATATTCCACTTCATATTCATGCATATATTACGACACCTGATTACAGAGCATTTTATGTGCATCATAAATTTATGTAAATAGACGACGACGACGACGTATATTGGGTGGACACAGGATACGCCAGCATACGGCTTGCTGGGTTCAATGAAGCACTGTGACGTCATGTTGGGCAACAGGCCAGGCTTCAGCTTGAATGACTTGTGCTGTGTCCACCCAATATATGTCGATCAACTAAACACACAAAGTTCTTACCTCAAGCAGTTGCTTTAGCAGCGCTTCTCGTACTTCAATATGTGGCAGACTTTTGTCAGGCAGTGGAGCTAACCATTCCTACAAGAGATTTAGAAAAACATCTTGTGTAAAATATATGACAAATCTCTGGATTAAAGATTTTTTACGATCAATAGATGTATAAGTAAACAACATGAACTTGGTCGATGTTTTCCTGGTTTATGTTCCCTTCTGCTTTGCATAAAGTGGTGCCAAGCCATACAAATCGGCTAACTTACCATGCTTTATTGCAGTGGTTCCCAACCTTTTTGACTGTCGGGCCACTTTTTCTAAGTTGGAGGACACGAGGGCCACATTTCCTTAGTTGAAGGACATTAGGGGACCACAAGGCTAAAATTTAATTAATTAAGGGCGAATAAAATCGTTAGAAATGAATCAAAATAGAACGTTTGATGCGATTTTAACGTCCAAATAAAATAAATTGTAATAGAAAAGAATTATATATTCTATCATGTCCAAACTGTCGATTTTTACATATATTTTCTTAATTCATTCAGATGCTGCGGGCCATTTTTGTAGGCCAGGTGGGCCACTTTTGGCCCGCGGGCCACGGGTTGGGAACCGTTGCTTTATTGGATAACATGCCATAATAAGCTCACGCCAACAAGTTGCTGCTATAGTTAATTTATACACAAGCAGTTTATCGCAACTGAGTGAGGTCAATTACAACAACAGCGATGATGTAAACAAGCAGTTTCAGGTCAACACTACAGTTCAGGTCAACACTACAGAAACTTCCACATAGGTATGAAATGAAAGAAATCTGATGAACTCCTTCAAAAACGTTCTCTAGATAATTTATTAAAGAAAACCAGACTGGCATCATTTTGAACTTACAGTGATGGCTGATAATATTCCTCCATCGATCATCGCTGTATGAAGATCAACTCTAAAACAAACATCGCAATGTCAACCATGATATATAACGCAATATGCAAACATCACAATGTCAACCATGATATATAACATGACATGCAATAGATCTCAGCAACAACCTGTATGTCAAATGCAACTGCACATGAAAAGAAGACTGGCTCGATCAATCAAAATAAAAAAACTACTTATATGTTCGTAATTGTTAACTCAAATCTATAAAGCACTACTCGAAAGCTAAGTGAAGGCACTGGCTTATTCAAGAATGCTGCGTCATGTCAAAGGGTTGTCCAGAAATGACCAGCGGAGATCCAAGTCTGGTTGCCAGAGAGACCCCAGAAAGGATGCAAAGCCAGGATAAGGAACTGCCAAGACGCTAATGAGAGTAAATTGTGCGCAATTAACCAGTCCACAATACTTTCAGTAATTATTGTGCAGACAAGAATCCTCAAATTATATAAAAAATTAACCGAAACTATAGCAATTCTTCAGCAAAAATTTATATTTATAAGATCATGAGAAATTTATTAACTGAAAGAAGCGACGAGTAGAAACGAAACTTACTTCAACAAGTTTCTCCTCACGTATGGCAGCATGCAAAGCACCTTGATGGCAGGTCTTCGTTGCTTATTTAATTCTCTGTCGGCCTAATAACAAAAAAATAACAGAAAATTACTCACAATTTTTTCCAAGTAACCACAACAACAGCACAAAAACTGACTTAAAAGTGTTATTTATATTCTGTAAGTGAACACCAACCCACATCACCCAGTGGAATGTTGACGAGCATTTGAGCATCATCAGTGGGGAAATATCGCCATGAATGATTGTTACGCGACATAACTAGATGACGTTAATAATAACGACAGTTTATATGGCGCCATAACGCGGCCATACCACTACAAGGGCGCCTCACAAACGGCCAACTGCGAGATAAGCCTTAGCAAACAGATAAGTTTTAAGCTTTGTTTTAAAAGAGTTCACTGAGGCGGTCAATCTAATGTCCGGTGGAAGACTGCTCCAGCATCTGGGACCAGCATCCCCTCAGCTACTGACGTTGGTCTTACTAACATTAGAGCCATGACTACAGGTACCGACCTCTAGTGCTTCCTTCATCTTCTTCATCATTTCCGCAATGAAGTCGTCGCTGTCATTCAGAATCTCGACGTCCTTTCGCTTCCTCCTTCTTCCCTGAGCTTCCGCTTTCTTCCGCTCCAACATCAGATCAAAGTCGGAGACGAAATCACTGCGACAAAAATTTCAAAGCGACATTTCAATCACGTTCACCACTAGGTTAACTATCAGCAAAGAAAATATACCAACTTCAAATTCTAGTTAAAGAATTCAGGAGAATCTTTGCCTTGTGTCATTATTGTGAAGTTTAACAGAAAACAAACAGTGTAGGCCTAGTTCTAAAATCAATTAAGTTGTGTTTTGTCTTAACAATTAACTAAGAAAAGTTCCATTGCATCAAGTGGCTCAGTATAAAAATAGTCGCTCAAGACACAAACAAAATAGCAAACTACATTGCACTGACAAGACTGAATCTGTGAATCTCAATATGTGGAACACAACACTTGAGCTTGGTCGTGGACCTTATCAAACTAGTTTTAGAACAGCAAAATAAGTTTGACACTTGCATAAAAAATTCACAAAGAATTGCCCCAAAACGGCAAATATTCAAAGAAACTACGTTCCTGTATATTATGGCCATGATTAGTGGAAAATTTGAAATTTGTGAGACTTGTGCAGACATTTTGATGACGAAATCTCAGCTTCGGTAGCATAGATATTCTACAGGTGACCAACTTACAAGACAACTTTTAATTTCTTGCACTTGCAACAGCGCCCCATCAAGATCTCTATTCATAGGTACTCCCGACTACAGTGCGGACACTGCATCAAAATTTTATGCCGAAGAACACAAGCAATTGCAAGTGAAGGACTTGCTCAAGGTCAATACGCAGCGTCTTGAGGTGGATTCGAATCTGGAACCCTCAGGTTCCAAGGCAACGAACCCACCACTACACCACCACATCCCACATGTTCCTGCAACAAGAGAGTGAGATCCCTCAACTGTCACCGATGTAATCACAAATCTACCATAAAAAACTTACGCTGATCTGTGCCTCTTTCCGTCACCGTCTTCATCGGAAGACAATTCAGGAAGAACACCTTCTGGTTTTCCTTTTGAAGATCTATCGTCATCATCATCGTTATCATCATCAGATGCAAAACCTACAACACCATCAAAACTAATGAACAGTCTTGTTTTGCCATTACAACATTTTCAAGTCATCAGTTTAATATAACTTTAAACATAAATGAACACATCTTTTAGTGGCTTGTTTAATCGTCAACAAATCCTGAAAGCTATTAACTCCAAACCTACAGCATAATATTATGACAGAATACGTTCACCAATTCATTCTGTTCCTGAGACTGTAATAAAGGCTTGAGCAGCAAATACCTGATCAATCGTCATTTGCGTACAACGAATAACTACATTTATTTATTGAGGCGACACAAGAGTGAGTGAATCGCTGATAACTAACCAGATTGCTTCTTGTCTTTTTTTGAAGATGACGCCACATCAGCCTCTCCAAATCCCTACATTTAACAAAACAAAACACAATCAGTCACACGCATCACGCTCAAAATGCTCATAATAAAGAGACAGATTTCAATAAAACTGGGGAAATATGATTTTTGAGTCGCTGACTTTATGCGTGAAACAACTGCATTAAACAAATGACCAAAGATATTCTAAAAAGTGAGGACAATATAGCAATGATTTACGAATATACTAAAGATCTAAACGAGACACAGATTTTAAAATACTTTGATTTGGGCATTGACTAAATTACACGTAAGTAGTAACCACAGTACACATCTACTTATAACTGCACTAGCTGGGGTACCTAGTGTGGCTCGGGAAATTTAGGATTCGCCCCGCTCCTGGCCAATTCCTTATTTTCCCACCCTCACTGCCGGCTCCCGAACCGCCCGCTCCCCACCTCACGCCCACCCACCTAACCCCACCCTGGCCCCCAAGGTGTGAGATATTCGCCAGCCCCTCCACCGAGTGGTCCTGATGGCCTTCTGTCTAGGTAGAAAGTTTCAGATCAATAGTTGCATTTTACTGAAAATTTCCCTTCCCAATAATATCCTGCCCGACCTGGCCCCTGCCTGGCGAAGTGTGTGTTGGGGAAGGGCGAAGTGACCCCGGTAGCACTCGGTTTAGCTGGAACGTTTCAGGTGGATAGCTTTGAAACTATGGCGACAGAATGGATATCGCAAAAGTTTGGGTTTTCGCCCCCCCACCCTGGCCCCATGGTGGTAGAGATTCGCCAACCCCTCCACGAGGTGTCTCATGCCAAGACCGACACAGTAGTGAAGGTTGGAGTGAAAAGCTCAAAAACTGTTGATATGCATCCTGGTCAAACAAACACACAGACAGACAGTAAGTTCATCTACTGCCTCTTCAAGACATTGGCTCTCAATTGCTACAGTTATAAAAAAATCAACAATTTAACAATGATCTGTTACTAAAATGCATGAAAAACAAATCCCTTGTAAAATGATTAAATAATTCAAAATAACCTCAAACTCCTCTTCTTCATCACTCTTTCCAAAGATATCATCAATAAGTTCATTTGACCTGTTAAACAGAAAGCCACACAGTAATAGCAAGACAAAAGCATTTAACATCTTACAAATACTGTTTTTTTAGCTGTAACACAGCTAAAAAAAACACCGAACTACTACACGCATTGCCGCATTATCTTCAACTACATTCTCTACATAGAAATCTTCTCTTGACCACAAACACTTCACGCAAAGAACATTATTCTATCAGAATCATAATGAGCAATATCTTGTATATAATGTCAATGTGTCTAATGCACATGGCATCAGCAGAAGGCACATGCAAAACCAAGCTGTAATCATGTCACTACCCAGAAGATCAGTCCATAACAAGAGAACCATAGTATACCATGTTTATTTGTTTATTGTAAACCAAGGATTGAAATTATGGTGCAGGTGGTAATTGCTAGTTTGCTACCATCATCAAATAATGTCTCCAGTTTAGAACTCTGTTCAGTAAAACAACATCTTTCTCTTTAGATCAAAGCAGAAATAACAAACTTTTATATTATTAATATATAAATCATTATTTTTAATATTAACAACTGATTTGGTGACAGTCTCAAATGTATGACTCAGCACCAACTTATTATGCAAAAAATTCCAACCAAGGCCAGAATGACACCATAAATTATTTTAATGACTGAATCATTAAAAATATCAACTGCCATATATCAACTTTAAAGGATATAAAATTATGACTTGCCATAGAATGATTAAACAACATGCAGATTAAAAAATTTATAGATAAAAGTCAGTGTTGAGTTCAAACAAAGTCCAAAGATAACATACCCTTTTTCACTTTCTTCATCATCACTTGCTCTAGCTATAAATTACAAACACATACAATTAGTTCAGTTAAAGATAGTTAAATACACATGCTTACCATATTTGCTGCATATTGAAAAATTAACAAAAACTAAATATTTGTTAAATAAGGAATAGTAAAATCTAACTGAAACGAAAATATCAAATTGAAGAAATTCCTTAATGCAAAAACCGAGAAAAATTAAAGTTTGACCAAATCAGCAAGATAATCTTACATTTGCGTTTTCCACTTCTGGGAGTACCGCCACCTTCTTCGTCTTCTGAGTCAGAGGGAAGTAGCTTTCCAGCTTCCCTAGCATCAATGATTTACAACAATGTTCAAAATCTCATGGCAGGCCTTTCTTTGTGCTCCATGACTTAACAGTGAACTGTCATTTTCAGATGAAGCACTCAGAAATCTCAAGTCAATATGTTGACTGTCAGAAAGCCAGACAACTTGCAAGAAGAAACAATTAGTGGTCATCTTTGTTGGTCTTGAGGTCGAAATTTACTATTAGTTACAATTACTCTATCACTATCCTCCTCTCTGCCATACATGTCTGAACACAGGTATCATTCAGTTAGGTATCATTCCATATCAAATCAACTAATGGTCCACACAACACCATCCCAGAATATAATGACATCACACAGTTTGTAAACTCATAGGCAACAGGTAGCCATGCAAAATAGCAAGATACGTCCAGGTTTACACTGTAGGCAAAATAACAACGCCTTGGGAATGATTCATTGTGGGGCATTTCTGATTCACAATAAATATAAAAAATGCTAGATGCGGCTAGGAAATTGTCACCAGATTGAAGAAGATTCTGTTGGTAATGTTTCTCGGTGAAAAGTTTCCAATTTGTCATGATCCACCTGAAGCCTTTCTCAAAAGTTCAGACTGATACTAGGTAAATCCTCAATGGTACAAACATATGATTAACTGGAATCCAGTACCATCTACATTGAATAGCCTAAGAACCAGTATGCGACTATGAAGTATTGTACATTGCGTGGCTTTTCTAGAATGAATGTCTCAACTGTTTCATTACTCTTCTAACAGTGACTGAAGCAGCAGCACACACAAAACTGGTCATATATTTAACACCATGCAACATTAACATATTTGCATGATTTCCTTCCACATGCTGGTTTACAAACTGACCAAATACCTTCAAGTCCTGAGATAATAGGGATACTTCTGGATTTCATTTGATGTCACATGGAATGACTCCCAATGGAAACTTTTTGTGCACTGAAGCCAGTAGCTTCACACTTAAGAACAAACTACCTGTCTAAAACTGTCAACTCTGTCACACCATATTCATGATATAAACAAAACAACCATTTAACATAAAGTGTAAATACTGCTTACTCTTTTCCACTGTCTTCTTCATCACTGGCTTTGCCTGGATTTAAACAAGTAATTTGCAACATACTGTCAACATACAAATGTAACACACCATCCAATAAACATGTATAAAGTACACAAACTTATTCTATAAGTTAACCAGTCATCTGCAAATGGTTAATTAACAGAGATTTGGTATCATTCTGCATTTTTTAACGTGAAACTATTTGACTTATTCCAAAATCAATTATAAGAATGAGACCTTAGAAACCATTTATGATTGCCCACTTTTTAGTTGCATTCTGGCTAATCGAATCAGTCAAAGTCATTGCAGTAAAAACAAAAACAATTATCAGCAGCCTAATGATGTATCATCCTTCACATATCTGCTTTAACTTTAGACAAACTCAGCAATGATACTCACTCCTCACTCTCTTTCTTTTCTTCGTAACACGTTCCTCTCCTTCAGAATCAGAGTGAATGACTTTATTTACAGCTCTATTTTAAATAACAATCAAGAACCATAATCAGGGAAACCCCTATTAAAGTATCACAACTTTTGTATACTGTCTGCTAAGCTATTAAGGACATTTTGCAAGTAGTGCTGTTTTCGTAAACATCAAAGAATGAAAACATTCGTCAACAAAAACTCAAGCACGGTTTACGTTAACTGAAATGAAAACTAAATGTTTATCAAATAAATCATTAAAAGAACATACATCAACACGATACAAGGCATATTGTCAAACTGGTTGCTGTTGCCTATTTGCAGTAATTAGAGGCACACTGCTGATGGCTAATGATCAGAGAACGAATAACTGAAACTAGAACTCAAAGTGAAGAAACTGAAACTGCAATAAAGAAGACTCAGTTTCTATTAACAAAAATCAAAACTAGACTGGACCAATTTTTAACCAGTAGTTACCAATAAAGTCCCAGAGGGATCCTAAATACCTCAGGGCAAAAAATAAAAAATAAAATTTGGCAAAATAACTAAAAATGATAACAACTAACACACTCATGTGAAGACAATAATAACGAAAACTAAAACTTGGCAAATAACTTAAACTGATTAAAACTAAAATAGCTAACATGTAAAACCATTTAGTAACTCAAACAAACTAAAACAAACTATGTGTGTGTGTATAATTATTTAGCTTCTCGAACAAGGTGTTACAAATGTGTACTGCAAACGTATGTCACGCAAACAGTAGTACAGAAGTGCAAAGATAACAGCAGTACAAATCACAAGAATGCACAGCATGCTCTTCTACAGGCAGGTATTGATATGGCAGACACAAAAATCAAATATACACTACCTAGTACACACCTGATGTTCAACTGAGAAAATACAAACCAGTTGTCAAGATATTTGATTCCTTTCAAGTAACATAAAGACTTAAACGTGAAAATAAGGCCAATGCATATAGCATGGAATGACTGCATATAACAATATAATTAACATAGTTTCATTAATTCTATTTAGCGAAGAATTCAAACTTAGGATTCGGTTTGGAATACATACTCTGTGTTGTTGTCTTCTTCGTCGCTTGCCTTAACTGAAACAAGACACAAATTAAACAATGTATGCATTGAGAAGACAAAAGACATCTCTACAAAGCATACAGCAGCGCAATCCCTTCTTCTCATGTTTACAACAATTCACATACACATAATCAAACTCACCTGGAAATATGTATACACACCTTGCCTCTGTGTGATTTTTAAAGACATTACAGAAATGCTCAGATCTATGCATGTACAGTTGTACACATATTGAAACGGGTGCATTTTTTTATGTAGGTCTACACTTACATACATGATGCATGTTTCTGTAGACGTGGCTGGGATAGGAGCACCTCTGACTAGACTTCTATATAAATTTTCCGCATGAATGATGTAGGAACAAAATGCATCATACATATGGCATATCAAATGAACACACATGCAGCTACAGGAACACTTCAACAGTGTGCTCTTTTCGAGATTAAAAATAGGAAGACAACAGCCCAACGCCAATTTCCTAGCTTGCAAGAAACCTGAACAGATGCAACACTGAGCCCCAAAAAGGATGGAGTGACAAGTTTCCCCAGACATTCAATGGATATCACTTATACACATGTACTTAACGTCCTGCTTAACTTTGAGCACCAACCACACTATACATTATCCACGTAAGGCAAAAAAAAATAATGCTGTGTTTCCGGTAACAGAGCTAAAAAAATTGGGTAGGTAGGTCGAAAATTTTTTTTATTTTGGTAAAATATTTTTATACAGTGACTATATGAAAAATTATACCGAAATACTCTTTTTTGCATATAGGTACACGCTGCAACAAAGTACGTGTTCTAAGCAAGTATAAACTGCCTATTTCCCTGTACCTAAAATTGCTCTAGAAAACAATTCTATTAATTTCATTTTGTTGACATCCTTTCTGGTAAGATAAAGTGGGAAGGGAATGGGAAGATGAGCGCGAACAAAACATCACTGCTAGGGGTCGTTCCAGACTGATCGAACCAGTGACTAGTTACACCTATAGATAGAGGTTGCTAGATTTATTTTCCCTAGTCACCGTTAGAGGTGGCTCAAGTGAGAATGATAAGGCTAGAGATATCTCAAGACTGGCAACCAGGAAGTAGTTAGGCAGGCGTGAAACTCTAAGGCAACGTCAATGTAAATAAAAAATTTACGCAAAATTTTCCGAGTCGCTGCAATAAAAGTGAGTCGGTTGGGTTACCGGAAACACAACATGTTTTTGCCTAAGAGCCAACTCTATACGGAAGGCAATGTCACCGTATTATGTCAAAAAAATTTTGGAGAAAATTTTTTTTTTTAATAAAAATTTGTTTTCCTAAAAAATTTTTTAAATAAATTTTTTTACAAAATTATTTGAGTCGCGGCAATAAAAGAGGGTCGGTCGGGTTACCGGAAACACAACATTATTTTTTTTGGCCTAATCAAACAATGACTATAGTATCCACATCATCAAACAATGACGATGTAGTTCATAACTGCACTCATTGACAGTGAGGCAAGTATCAAATAAATCAATTTAATTAATCATATTCTTTGTCAATGTTCCTAGCAGCCAACCACGGCAAAAAACGAAAAGCATGCCCTGCTGACATTACTTTGGAAAAAACATGAAATGAACATTTCACTTACTTCTACGCTTACGTCCTGACTTTGGTTTTCTTACTGATTCTTCTTCTGAGTCAGATTCAATTGCTTTCCTCTTCCTGAACAAATAACAAATGTGACATAAACATTATTAAACACTAGACTGAAATGTTCAGTGCATCATGGATACTAAAGATGAAAAGTACGGAGCAAAAAAAAAACTGCAATTCCAAGCAAGTCCTGACAAATCTCAATTAAAGATGCAACAATCCCAATATTGAATTTGCTGGATAGACTGACTTTTACCAATCTGAACTCTTGAAAATAAACACTCAACTAATGTATATATATATATATTCGTTTAATGTGAAAAAATAGGTTGACAAGACCGTAACTCAGTAAAAAGCATTAAACAGCACAGTGCAAAAAATGTTGCAAAATAAGATGCCACTCGAAATACAAAAACACCATAAATTCCAAACCTTATACAGAAGTTTCTGACACAATTAGACCGAATATCAGTTTTGTCTTCAAATTAAAGCCAGAAACCAGTCTCTAGTACTGTTACCTGCGTGATATTGGACTTGAGCGTTGACTGGCTGCATTGCTACTTCTTGGACTGGATGCCGCGCTACGGACAGGACTGCCAGGAGAACTCGATCGACTCCTTGGCGCTCTTTCTTCTTCCAGTGGACTTCCAGGACCAATTGCAGGAGACCTGCTACGACTGCGAGAGCCAAAACTTCGAGCAGGACTGGCTGGTCCACTTCCACCTGGACTTTCTGGTCCAATGCTTCCAACTGGGCTTCTAGGACCATCACTTCCAGCTGGACTTCTTGGACCATCACTTCCAGCTGGACTTCTAGGACCATCACTTCCAACTGGGCTTCTAGGACCATCACCACTTCCAGCTGGACTTCTAGGACCATCACCACTTCCAGTTGGACTTCTAGGACCATCACTTCCAACTGGGCTTCTAGGACCATCACCACTTCCAGCTGGACTTCTTGGACCGTCACTTCCAGCTGGGCTTCTTAGACCATCACTTCCAACAGGGCTTCTTGGACCATCACTTCCAGCTGGACTTCTTGGACCATCACTTCCAACGGGGCTTCTTGGACTGTCACTCAGAACTGGGCTTCTTGGACCATCACTTCCAGCCGGGCTTCTTGGACCGTCACTTCCAACCGGACTTCTTGGACCATCACTCATAGCTGGGCTTCTTGGACCGTCACTTAGAACTGGGCTTCTTGGACCGTCACTTCCAGCTAAGCTTCTTGGACCGTCACTTCCAATTGGGCTTCCTGGTCCACCACTCAGAGCTGGGCTTCTTGGACCATCACTTCCAGCTGGACTTCTTGGGCCATCACTTCCAACTGGGCTTCTAGGACCGTCGCTTCCAACTGGGCTTCCTGGCCCACCACTTAAAGCAGGGCTTCTTGGACCGTCACTTCCAAGTGGGCTGCCTGGTTCATCGCTTCCAACTGGACTTCCTGGTGGACTCTTTGGTGATTTTAGACTATATGCAGGACTGGACTTATTAGAGTTGTGACTTAATGGAGATGACAACCCTTCATTTTCAACATCCCTAGATTGCTTAACGTCTGCATCATACTGCGGGTCCGTATCACCATCATCTGCATGTCCATTCAGTTCACCATCGGACACCTACAAGTTAAAATAAAACTCAGTATCAGACCTTGATATATGAAGGACAGTTGAAGAACGTTTCAAAGCAGAAATAGGAAAGAATCAGCTGAGAAAAAAAGTCAACAGAAAAAACACAATGTGGGGCACAGTGGTATAGTGGGTATGTTTGTTGCCTTGCAGCCGAAGGGTTGCAGGTTCGAATCCACCTCAAGAAGCCACGTATGGACCTTGGGCAAGCCCTACACTCGCAATTGCTCGGTGCTTCAGCGTGAAACTCCGATGCAGTGTCTGCGCTGTAGCTGGGAGCACCTCTGAGTAGAGAGCTTGAAGGGGCTCTATAACAAGTGCACAAACAATGTCATGATATCTCATTCTAAACAAGCACTCGATATGATGGTCATTCTCAGTCAACCAAAGTCAGTCAGATTCAAACGATCCTCAATCATATCTTACATTTGCATGTAGCACATGTAGCGGGTAGAATATAACTGGTGAGAAGGTTTGTGAACTTACTGAAGTTCACTGACAGCATTTATACCTAATCAACTGTACATAAATTGCAATAAAATTATTTCTCTAATAAAACTCTACAACGCCATCAAGTCTACAACAAACCACTAACACACAAAAACAGAGACATCTAGATTGATATCATAGCAGTAACAAGTACTTGTACAAGTGTCATGAAACTGAATCGCATAGGTACAAAACTACAGTTACGAACAATGAATAGTTGAATACAGTGAACAATCAACAGAGAATAAGAAACAACAATTGCTCCTTAACGTAAAGCCATGTTGTTTTACCTCCATGTCTCTGATGACTTCAGGATTATACTCCTGGCCTTCATCAATGGGCAACTCAGGGTTGTACTCGTCACCATCATTATCCAGCTGAACCTCAGGGTTGTATTCTTCGCCCTCTTCTTCATCATGAAGGGGTGTCTCTCCACCACCAGGTGTCGCTACAATTAGACACAATTTTCAAACATATACTAATGCTACATAACACATTCATTTACTAGAGACAAGACGAGTTGAGGGGATGCATGATGCAACATGCATATTGACAAGTGAACATAACAGTCCAATGCAAGGAAGTATCTAGAAGACACAGGAGAACCACTCCTTTTTGTGGAAATATTATCAGTTTGATTGTATTCTTGCTGGTAGTATAAATATATATATAATATACACATACACGCATACACACACATGCATACATACACGCATACATACATGCATACATGCATGAACACATGAATAAAGACACTAAGAATATATCAACTTCAGCGCAAAGCAAAGGGGGTCTGTGGAGGATGAAAGTGCTTAGCAATTGGTCGTAAAGCATAACAGCAATAGGCTAATCAAAATCAATCCACAAACTCCCTTACCCAAGGTGCCAAATTGAATTTGACACTATGATACCTGAAACATGCATACAATGTGCATGCAGCTACTCAAAGAATAGCCAGACACGCATCATTTTCACCAACTCTTGGTAATGGTGTCAACAACATATCAGATATATTCATTTAAAATTACAATCACAGCTCCAATCATCTGGGTCATAAATTAAGTACCTGATATATGGCCAAATTACATGAAGTGCAAAAAGTCAGCAGGGATAGTCTTGGAGACCCGAAGTGCGGTTGTTGGCTCAGTCCATACATCATCTGAAGCTCATGCTAAAGTCACCACAAAGCTTTTCAAGCACTTATCAGTATTTCCAAATTATTACGATACAATTTTAAACCTACTTTCCAAGTTTCCGGCTGCATTAATAGATTTATTATACAGCGAGCGATAATATAATATTTCCTGCTGTGTCCATTTGTAAGTTCCTTAACTTTACATAAATTACAAAAATTACATACCTGGAATGTCTGCGTAGTCGTCTGAATCCATTTCTTTTAGTAAGTCGTGCGTCTACGTAAAACTATACACTTCAAATCACCATTCAACGCCACAACTGCCTTCACACAATAAGTCAAGCAACGACCACCAAGGCGGAAACAGTCGAGACGAAGTTGCAGCAGTAGAATAAGTACTTTTCCTGCTAGTACTGGCCAAAGTGTAATAATTTAAATCTATATCCACATATTTTATCATAAAAGTACGATTGCTACGACGATTTTTTAACAGCAGCTATGCAATATAACATACATTAAAAATCATATCGTAACAGAATAAAATCCATATAATAGCAAAAAGACCAAGAGTGAAGAAGAGAGAGTACATTCATTTCCGGTTTTTGCGCCCGTCACAGAATTTTTTGGTGCAGTGACCGACAAGTGCTATATCGAGTTGACGAATTACAGTCTACATATTAGCACAGTATAAAATAATCATTATTCATACTGTGATATTAGCCTAACATGTTTACAATTTTGCACGGCTGGATGGAGGATGTCTGCGTAGATCTCAAGAAGGCCTAATTAAACGAATCAAATGTCATATAGTGATATCATGCTTGGAGCTGAAATATGCAAAAAATTATGTTGACGTCAACGCTCAAAGACAGTCGAAACGATGCGTCTCAGTTAAAAATTACCCTGCTGCTTAACCGGATAGAGTACTGTAACATACATCACCCGTGACCTATCAGAAAATATTAGAGACTCACTGATTAGCTGATAGGTTGTGGTTTCATATCCCTTCGTTATTAGTCCTAGCAAAGACCTTATAGTCTACGAAAAAACTCAAATATCTTTGGTCCTAGGTTTGATTTTGCAAAAATGGTTCTTTTTTAAAATTTAATCTGTAAACCAAAGTGTAAACTACTGTGGGTTATCGGGAAGTTAATATGGAATATTCTTACTTACTTATTCATATACGTCTTACACCTATCCACAGCTGTTGCCCTACTTCAAATTTTATTTCTGATGTTAAGTTAATATAAAATAATTAAATAAGTTTATAACGACTCTACATATGGATTTTACTGCACAAGCATAATTATTTGTGTACTGTAGCATAATAGACTGTCGCATATTGCCGTGTTAACATCCAAGGACTAACATCTTTTACTGGCAGCTGGGCTAGACCATGCAGCTGCTCATGCACACACGAATATATCG
Organism: Lumbricus terrestris; assembly: GCA_949752735.1. Lineage (NCBI taxonomy): Eukaryota > Metazoa > Annelida > Clitellata > Crassiclitellata > Lumbricidae > Lumbricus > Lumbricus terrestris. Next base: position 30,068,482 of record OX457039.1, read on the forward strand.
ATTCAGTTTATTGCCAAATCAAATCAAATCAATTTATTTGTCGATATGGTCACAGTATAATAAAATAATGTGATATGGTTGCCGAGTCTCTGACAAGTTTGAAAATAGATATTTTTAAGTTGTCCCAGTTCAAAATGAGTTGTAATTACATTTGATTCGACTCTTTCGACGAACATTTTGCTAGCCCTCATCCGAACAAGCGAAAATTCAACTCAATTTGAACAAGTTGGTCTAAAATCACTTATAAACAATTAATCTGGGGTTTTCTTTTTTGAAAGGAATCTGGGCATTTTGTAAACTTCAGTGGCAACCATTGAGATGTATGATTATATAAAATATTTATACATCTCTATGGTGGCAAGTTGGCAACCAACGACCTCATATATCTATTACGTTGGCAACACTGGTATTATCGTTCTTGGCAATTATGGCGGTAATCGAGAGTGAATTGAATGAAGACTACGAGAATGTTATAAAAATAAAGGTACATATATAGCAATTATGCGCCAATCGTCGTCGAAATTACGGCGTCGCTACATAAATTATATTGCAGGCGGTCTGCTCAGTTAGTATAGTTAAGATTTGTGTATTCTGTGATCTCGGTTCTTGTGAATTGTTTAAACTGCATAATTGTACAATTGTAACCGGTTGCGGTGTGTCATCCGGATTGTTAATAAAGAGAATATTATTATCAAATGTTATCAACCTTAAAATGTCCTGGGCACGACGTTAAACTGCATTCATCCAACGCCACAGGGAACCAAGAACCAACAACGTCCCTGCGCCGGTCCTAAGCCCGGACAAAAGGAGGAAGGTCTGCCAGATGGGTGGCGATACGCTGGCAGTAAAGGGCCAAGACGATTGAAATCCGCGAAAACCACAACACAAGTGAGATAGCGACCCAGATGCTTCAAGGTGTCATGATGTGGAGCAGACATGCACAGGCCGGTCAGGACAGACCAGTGGAGAGAGTCGGGGGAGAGAGCGTGGGACACATACGGGCAATGACCCAGGTTGTCCTTCATGCCTCTCTCCCAATATTCACTTCATTCAGACAAGGTGGTCTAGCTGCTCCAAGATGTTAATGGTATGGAGCAGACCTGCTGACCGGACCGGTTGGAGCTGGGCAACATGACGCAAGACAGACTCAGACAGAGAGTGGCATCTTAAATGTTGTTCATGTAGTGAAAAAAAAACGAGACAAAAGTATGAGCCTAATTTTATTTTGAAGACCCTTTCGGGAAATATATTTCTCTGATCCCTCTTCTCACATTTGGTGAACTTTTACAGCAATACAGAAATATACAGATGTGAATAAGTGATCTAGTCAAACGTGTATAAAAATAAAATTGTTCGCACTCTGGCAATGTCAGTCTCAAACCTGGATAAAAGAGGAGGGCAACACTAATCTCCTTTGATAAGAGTGTCGTTAAGCAGCAACATGTGTCCTGGGCCTGGTATATGTGGAGATCCTGATAACTAATTATTGCAAAATTTAGATGTGAAATGAATAGCAAGACATCTTTGCCATTTAATTATTGGACACACAATAATAATTAGATTTTTGTAATCTATGCAAGAAACTGTATATGTACAAATATAATCCTATAATTTGATCAAACCGTTCTAGATAGATAAAAACTCAAGAAGTTGGCATCTTGAAACCTGTTGGGGGTTGGGGACAAAACTGATCTGCATGTGAAGACTTACATGTGGGGGTGGGGATTGGGTGTGATCAGTAATAATAACATTTGACGACAATTTATATGGTGCCGTTACAAGGGCGGCTTCCAAGGCAACTATCAGGCAGGATAAACCCTAGAGAGCAAGTATGATTTTAGCATAGATTTAAGGATCCACCGAGCCGACCGATCAAGTAGTGGGACGAAGTCTGTTTCAGCATCGAGGACTAGCGGCCGAGAAAGCACGATCGCCGAAGTGCATTCTCCGCACACAGAAATTGGTCCTCTCAGATGATCGTAATCGAAGCCCGGCAGCAGAGAAACGAGTCTCGGTGCAGCAGTCCCGCAGGTGCTCGGGTGCAACTTTGCAAATGAACAGACAGAGCTTGAACTCAATGCAGAATGGAATAGGCAGTCAGCGGGTATATCATGTAGGAGCGGCACGACATGGTAAATTTTATTGATTGTTCCCCGGATCTCCTGCATCACTCTATTCATGGTAATTACACTGTAACTATGTGACTATTGCTACCATTCTTTGTTAATGAAATTGGTGCATATATGCTTAATTGTAGAGATTAAAGGCAGCTGTACACTATACTGTGGGAAAGATATGCGAAGAAAGTGAAGCAGAAGCAGATGTTAAGTATACACCTCAGTTTATTGCATCACTCTCAGAAGCTGCCTTTCGATGCACACAGACAATGACTCGGGACTTAGAAGCATTTGCCAAGTGAGTAGACTTAAATCTGCTGGAATAGGATTACTTTTAAAATGCATGTATGTTTGTTTGTATTAAACTGTTGTAGTGCTAATTGAATAAAATTCATGTGTACTGTATGGGCAGAGTTAAGCACAGCTAAACTTCATTATATCAAGTTTGATATATCCATGGCCTGAAATAAATAAGACATTGATGTCAAGGTCCTTGCAAACTGCAGTCTTCTGGAAATCTTACGAGATCTACTGCAAATAGATTTTTGTATCAATAATGAATGTGTGTTGAAAATAAAAGATATTATTATTTAAAAACTAAATTATTCTATTATTTAGAAACTATGTATTTAAATTTACACAAAATAAACTGGGTTTTGTAAGTTAAGTTGCCAAAAGTAGAATGATATCCGAAATCCTAATCTCCAAATTTTTAAAGTGGTTTTCTAAGGCTACAAGTGCAGGGCACCAGCTTATTCACAAGCACTGCATGAGAAGAATCGTTCGTAGAACAATATCCAGTGGGGACCTGAATCCAGTTGCCAGAGAGTAGCCCTCAGGAATGTTGCTGAGTTTTTGTTTTACAATTATAAATTAAAGATGCATATAATTTGTTTAAATATAGTAGATCTTTACTAAGAAATGTAGCCAAGTTCTTATAAAGATGGATCTGCTGATGGCATGTTTAACATTGACTCTACACCAATTACGAAATCTTGAGGCAAATTGGTAGTGTTTTTATGAAATTTGGGGGAAATTACTAAAAGAAAGGTTGTCAAGATAAAAAAAATGCTGAAATTCGTTGGTTTTTCCGAAACATTTTGAGAGAAGGCTAAAAAAAGTCAGAATTTTTTTGGACCAGAGCCAAAAATCGAACGTTTTACTCGGATCTGGCTACTTTTCCAAACCACTTTCAGCCCTGATTACATGTGGAACACTGAAACATCTAGAATTGATTGCAGGACTTTTACATACAAGTGTAATTATTACTGCAAATATTTTTAGAAACTTTGTTTTTTATTTTATCCAGACATGGGAAGCGAACAACTGTGACTTCAGATGACGTTCTGCTACTAGCAAGGAAAACTCCAAATCTTGTAAATATTTTCTTGTATAATATATATAGAGATGTGAAAATATAATAAGTTGGTAGAAATTAAAGTAATTTGTAGACCATTGAGGTAAATGTAAGCTTACCACCATTTTTTAAAAATTCTGACATTTGTGTTATGAGTAAATAATGTATTCCTCAACCATAGAGAAGAATGCACAGCCACAGTGATTTTTTAAAATAGAGCAACACTAAGTAAACCAAGTAAAACTTTATTGTAAGCAGTGAGGCTTCATCATCAGATATATCATGCATTCCCAACTCCAATGTGATTATGATGAAACTGTTTCTTTGTTTTGGTTTGTATGAGCGCAAGCACAGATCAACATGATTAGCAAAACCAACAATTCAAAAGAAATTGTTCAGTGAATTGCTTTTAAGATACATACTGTGTTGTCAATATTATGTGAAAGATGATTTGTTAATTAAATGCAGGTTGCACATATGCAGGAATACAAAGAAAACTTGAATGCTGCAAAAGAGCAACAAACGGCAAAGCGAAAAGATAAGAAGAAATCAAAAGAAAAACAAAAGGACGTAACAAGTGCAGCAGAGGACTCAAACATTTGAAAACACAAGTTCAGTAACCATTATAGTGACTGCCAGTGATCCACAATGCTTAGTTACGGCTGCTTGAATTTTACTGTTTCAGTTAGTGCACAGAAGGACTGCTTCTGAATGCTTGATACTTTTCAGTAGACCTCAAAGTCATCAGACACCAAACGTTTGAATGGCATTGGTTTTACGTTATGTTGATTGCTCATAGTGTCGAGGATGTCGGACATGCCATGTTTTATTTATTCTTAGGCTTGAGTTGAATTTATTTGACGTCGTTGTATATTAATGTCACCTTAATTTCGTTTTTCACACATGAAAATGTCACAGATTAACATCTTAGTAGTAACTGTCTAGTAGACGTATTGCACACAATGCGCAAGAACAAAACAGCCAGGCAGCTTGTATTCATGCTGCTATTGTCCAAACTTTACACATCAGTTTCTATGTCTGTTATCAGTGTGTACAGCAAATCCATGTCCAGTCAACATGACTTACATTGGCTCCCTTCTCCGCAGCGGATTGCGTACAGGGTGTGCGTTAGGGAATGTAATCCCGGGGCACTTGCTCAATCCCGGGATTCCGGGATTATAAATGAGTCAATACCGGGATCCCGGGATTGGCCTATAATGGCAATTTAAAAAATTCTTAGGCATAGTATAATAGTAGGCCAAATACAGTACAGCTTTCTCTTTGCTTTAGGCACTTCAACGGTGATCAATTATGACTCACGGCAGGGGTTTTATTTATTGGTTCCTGGCAACAGGGGGGTTTGTTTGAAACTTGATAGTGATAGGTCTACATCAGTGGCTTCTATCCCCAGTAAACAAACAAGTTAGACCCCTCTCCTCCCCGTCCTGGCCTGCCCTTCCCCCTCTTTAACTGGGCTTAAGTTGCAATCACTCTGAATAGGGTAATTAACCTCTGCATACGATGACCCGGAATTAGGTCAGACGATACGAGGTGACCAATGCACCGAATGACCACAGCGCGAGGAACACAACAGGTAGCATGCTAGTCAAAATTCACCAGTGAGTGACTGATCTTGCAGGCTAGCTTAGCTGCAGTCCTCTGATATTAAGGCAGCAAGAGCCCGTCTGTATGCTGTACAGGTCCTTTCACTCACCAATCGGCGTAATTATACGGGCGGGGGTGTCATCAACACGGGCAGGGTGTCACCAACACGCGTCAATCCGAGTTAGACCCTTTGACGTCGCAGGCCTAGTCGGTCAGCTCTGCTAGCATCTGACATCTGTTTATCTTCTATCAGTCAACTGAATGATGTGTGGATGATTGTTGTGGAGGACTATAGTCTGTACACATGAACCAAGCAAGGAATGAAAGGGAGCAAACCGAAACCTCCTGCCTGATCACTCAGAAACGCCTACCTCCAGTCACCCCTCTGGGTTTTCTGCTGATCGCCAGCTTACCTTCATTAGGGCGTCTGCTTATCCGTCGTTTTGGCGTCTATTGACTGAGGAATTGTTGAAAAATTGGTCAAGTAATTTAGTATAAAATCCGAATTTTCGGTAATCCCGAAAAACGGGATTCCATGTGTGTCAATCCCGGGATTACGGGATTGTAAAATGTCCGGGATTTCCGGGATCCCGGTATTCGGGATCCCGGGATTACATTCCCTAGTGTGCGTTGGTTAGGCGGTGCATTGAGGGACTAACTCCTCCGTATCTTCAAGAATTCTGTTCCACCTTGGGTGTTCAGCGTCGATCCACCCCTCGATTGGTGAACCAAGCTGAGCTGGTTCGCTCGCAGACTGCTATCCGACAGTATCGTTCATTCTCTGTTACTGTTCCTACAACCTGGAATGGCCTTCCTGTTACACTGCACTTCGTTCCCAGGGGTCACTCCACTCTGTTCCATAAGAACCTCAAAACTGTCTTATTTAGCCATGGCTGGGCAAGGAGCAATTATGAGTAGCCTACCTTGAAGAGGTACTATATAAAATTCCCTAAATAAATAACATCCAGGTATTATGCACTGAGAAACGCGACGGAAGATCGTACAAGTGGAGAAGGTTGACCATGGCGGTCGCTAAGATTCAAAGAATCGACGGCACAAGGTGACAAGGTGATTATGCACTAGTTCACAAAGTCCTATTTACTTGTATTTTAAAATCCTGATAGTCTTTAAATATTCAGAGAAGGGGTGCGTAAGTTAATCTCGTGATCGACTCATAAATTTATAATCCCGGAATTAGCAAACTGATGTACATGCTTCAATGGAATGCACAGATTCAACAGACTTCTGTGTAATTATGTTGAACTCGTAGAGTCCAGTAAAGTGCCAGCTGCACAGCGCAGTGTGCTGCAATTGCTGGTATTGACCATTTTCATTCCTAATTTGGCATGCAATGCAGACTAAGAACTCTGAACCACCGATTCACTTGTTGATCATGTGTTGTACACTCTTGGTTTGTTATTACACATGCTCAATACCTGGTTTGTTAATTGAGCATTGTTTGCTTACAGGTGAACTTCAAAAAGTCAGATCTATTTAAACTGATGTTTGCAAGGATTTGACAAGTGCTATGAAAATGCTACATATATCACATTTGTGTTGTGCATATTGAGCATTGGTGGCGGTGCAGTTCCAAAAAAGTATTAACACTACTTGTAGCTGTGGCTTATTAGACATAACCTTTAATTCTTCATATGCTAATTTGTAGATATGAAAGCAGTGTTTACAAAGTTGATTCATTGAGTTTTTGCAACCTGCAGATCAATAAGAATTAAATAGGGACTTTCCGATTCTTCCATCCTAAAGCTTTTTGGTTCTCGTTTTCTTTTGCTAGGTGTCAGACGGGCAAACTAGGGACTGATATTTTATATCCATTTTCCAGTTCCTGACCCAGATGACACCCGCCTTAGTAGCTGTTCCGCCACCATCTGATCCTATGGCAATCCGACCCAGACCTCCTTTGGACTACTCTCACAGATAACCCTTTTAACTCAACGCAGCGCTCATGAATAAACTGGTACTAGGGAATGTAATCCCGGAATACCGATTGTTGCCAGGGACCAATGACTAAAGCCCTTGCCGTGGGTCATAATTTATCGCAGTTGAAGTACCGTACCTAAAGCAAAGAGAAAGCTGTACTGTATTTGACCTACTATTATACTATGTCTAAGAATTTTTTAAATTGCTGTTATAAGCCAATCCCGGGATCGACTCATTTATAATCCCGGGATTGAGCAAGTGCCCCGGGATTACATTCCCTAGCTGGTACCCCGCGTTTGGCTTTCGAGTGACGCTTTAGAAGTTTGGAGATTACGATTTTAGTGAAGACAACAAACACATGACTATAGACAGACTATTTCACAGAACTTGTAACTTTACTTTCAGTAATTAGAACAGTTTGACTAATCAGAGTGCTTCAATCTTTTCTGTTTCGTCTTCCCGCTACATTTCGTGATCTTTTGATCACTGCGTCGTTTCACCTGATACGAAATGTCGTCCTTCGCCTGAAATAGAAATTCACCAACTGACGATCTTATTTTATTGGCATGTTTGTTATTATTTATCTAGTGTCTGGACATCTGCTGGCATATTTTGCACCTTCAATGGACTTAATTCTGTAGACAGTTGTGCCACATTCTGAACTGCTAAGTGATATTAATCTAATTATATTATCCTTGTAATTATTCACCAATTTATGATAAACTTAATTCTATGATACACATAATTCTAAACTTTCATTTCCAAGTGTGCACTAAAGAAGAACCAAAAACTCTGAAGAGCTGAAGCAGGTCACATACAAGAACAGAAAGTTGAACAAATAATTGTATATTCAGTATAGCGTACTGTACAGGCAATAAGTTAGCTTATATAGCAATAAAGTTGCCAGCCATGAGTAGCATAATATTATGTCTTTTGACTTCTTCGGTCCTAAGCCTTAATTATTCATTGGTTTTTCTCCAGAGACAACATTTTATTTTAAACTGCAATTATTCTTGTTACATGAATCGTTACATATCATATTGATCTTTTTGTTCCCAGGACTCTATGACTACTCTTGCCCAACATCGGGCGTTTGATGTGGTTGGTCCCTCCATTTAAATTGGAATAGCTTTCTTCCCACACTATGGGCTAAATTAATGACTAATGATTCTGTTTCCTTATCAGTCTCTCGTTCTTTAAAATCATTTCTTCCCACCCCCTGAGTTTTTCGTGCTGAGAGCACAGGTCTCTGAATAGTCATCCTGAAAGAGGTGCTATAACACTTTCACTTCAAAATGTTATTTCAAAATTAAATTGTTATTTCAGTATCAGTCAGAAACTAAGGCCTGTCACATATAACATGTGTATTGTAAAAATATTTAAATTCCTTGCTAACAATTTTAGGCGTTGATAACCTGTGCAATTATTAAATCCAGCAGCACATACATAATACATACTTGCATGTGCATGCATAATTTGCTGTTGTTAAGTCATGGTGCTTCATTTAATCAACAATGTTTCTTAATGTGCATCAAATCCCGGCAGGCTACTGCTCCACTAATTTATGTGAAACGCCGCAGTGCTATTATTGGTGTAGCCTACATGCTAAATTATAATTTTCTTCAGAGTAGTCCTGGAGCAAACGTTACTAGAATATTCTCCCTTACAAGTTAATAGATTTTAAGTTAATAAATAAAAATTTAACTAGCAGCAAAAGTGTCCAGTTTATTCACCTTGCGTTTAGAGCTTGATGTACTTGCTACGGTTTCTTTGTCATCGTCGTCGTCTTCTTCTGTGCTTAATTCAAGAGCACCAAAGTCCTCCACTATAAAATAAGAACAAGACAGAGTTTCAACCAACATGACGCAGATACCATGCAGTAACAGGTTGACATATTTTCCATACAAAAGTAAATTTCTATTTCTACAGATATCTGTGATTCAAGCCAATTCCTGAATCAATAACAATAATTAAATAATATCAAGTACTCTTATTCTTTAGTGTTCTGCCTTTTAGGCAGGTTGAAGATCCAACGAAACCATTCTTGTCTATTCTGTGTTTTTTTTATCAAGTTCTACGTAACCCTTTGATGATAAGCGCGTGCACCTATGTGTGTGAACCCAATGCAGCTTGTGGTTAAAGGGTTAAGTCAAATGTGTGCTATAAAACTGATGCAAGTGATATAGGTGAGTGAGATGGTGCGTTAAAGAACGTTTCCTAAACAGGTTACCTAATGCACTTTCAATCCTGGCGTGTTATTTGTAATTCACACATTCAAAGAAGCTCTGGGGGATAGTTGTGGATTTAAACTGCTGCTGTCATGTTTGTGCCTTGGCTAAAAGAAAAATGCTATGTACTGGGCACTACTTCTCACAGCAGCCTATAATCAGCAAGGACTCTTTATACACAGGACTGGTTTCTTCTTCTTCTTTAGCCGCCTTGTACAAGTTTTTGGACAATAATCGGAGTTCCAGAAAATTTCACATATTATTTACAAAATAAAAGCATTCAATTAGTTACATCTATGAAAGCAGATTGACGAATAATTATATTTGCAAAATAAACAAATGCCTTTGGAGATTTATAACTTGATCCTTGGCGACATAAACGAAATTTTAAGTGGAGCGCCATCTATCGTTGAGAGTGAAATCATGACCACGATATGTTCACAAGTAACCTCTCCTGTAATATAGAATCCTTGATAATTAGGAGGAGCAGCCCTGAACTCGGTAAGAAAGAACTCTGTCAAATTCACACGATGGACTGCTCCACCTAATGTCCAAGCAGAAGTATAAATAGATCGTATACAGTCATAATACACAGCAAACAACAGACCTGGGTAAAGATCGCTTAGGTCATCATCTCGAACATTTTCATTTGTCATCTCATCGTTGTCTTTATCCTCGGGATCTGCCGCCGAATCTTCTTTCTTCTTCCTTTTTCCAACAGCTGGACAGAATTTTTCGCCGGTCTCCAAGCAGCGTAGCCCTAAAACATTAAAAGAAATTTGTAGCCAGAGTATCAAAGATGCATAACAATCAAGAATATTTCCAGTGTCAGTGGCAAAAGGACACGGAAGATCTGCATATTTGTAACAGTAACAAAGGGGGGGAAATGACAAGGACCTTGAAGGGCATCTATGCACAAAAGTGCTAGGTGACAAGACCAATTTCCACTAGCTGAATCCAACAGTTGCATGCTAGATGCTGTTGGGTTGTTGCCTATAATTTTTGGGTCCCAACCATAGTCCCCGGAGTCGGACATTACCAACACACTTGCTGAGTTAGCAAAAACCTGACGACTGATTTTGAAGAAGACCAAAATACTCACATCTCTGATAAGCTCTCTGAAACCTGCGTCCCTTTATGTGTTGCTCAATGTGATGCGGCTGGTTATTCATGTGACGCAAAGTAAGTGTGCAGAACAGCTGGTGTCTACAATGTTCAACAAGTCTGTGACTTCTAGAGCAAACATACCGTTATCTCATCATACATACAACATACATAAACATACCATTATCTCATCAAGCAAGCAATTACAGGAAAACACGAAAGGGACAGACTAGAACATATACAGAGAGAGGAGAGAGACAGATAGACAGAGAGAGAGACAGGGAAGGAGGGAGGAATGGAGGGAGAGAGAGACAGAGAGAAAGAGAAAATGCAGATATTATTTCATTTCTTATAGCTGTTGCTGATTGATCAGTTAAGGTAATTAATAAAGTGTATGCATCCCTGCAGATTGTGTGCTGGTTTCCACTGTGGGTCATCCAATCGCCTCAGGTTAAATCCTGGTAAAACACAATTTATTTGGGTTGGAAGTCGTGTGCAAGTTTCTAAAATTGATACGCAAACAGTGGCGGCGCCAGGATTTCAGTTTTGGGGGGGTTAAAGGGGGTAAATCGTCCAAAAATTTAATTTTTACATGGGAGAAAAAATGGATGGCCTTTTTTAGGGGGGCTTAGCCCCCCCAGCGCCGCCACTGTACGCAAAATCTGCAACATTGCTTTCCTGGCATGACTTTTTCTACCACTGTGCGTGATTTGGGTGTGACCTTGGGCCAGGAATTGACCCTTTCTGATCACGTAAGGAATGTATGTCGCACTTGCTTCTACCATCTTCGTCAAATTCGCTCGGTACGTCGCTCACTTACAACCAAAGCTGCCACTACTCTGATGCATGCATTTATATGCATGAGAGTTGACTATGGTAGTGCCAGTCTATGCGGGCTTAACACTTTCACGTATTAATAAGTTGCAATCTGTCCTTAATGCTGCGGCCCGCCTGATTGGCGGCATACCAAAGTTTGGGCATATATCAAGTTTTATATGGGAAGAACTGCACTGGTTGCCAATGCAAAAATGTATTGAGTTTAAGATTTTAATGTTCATGCGTAATTGCCTAGCAGGCCAAGCTCCGATCTATCTTATGGAACTCTGTGTACCTGTGCTGTCCATCCCAGGCCGTAGATTCCTTCGCTCTGCTACGCATGGTGACCTGGTTGTCTCTAGGGCTCGATCTTCTACAGTGCTACATAGAAGCTTTGCTATGGTTGGTCCGTCTTTCTGGAATAAGTTACCTATTAGTCTACGCAATGAACTTCTTTGTATTTCTTTGCCCCTTTTCCGCAAGCGTTTGAAAACCATTCTCTTTGATTGTGGTTAGGTGTCAGGTCGGGAGCGCCTCTGAGGAGTTCTCTTGAAGTGGCGCTATATAAATGTACGATTACAATTACAATGCTCTGACGCATCCAGTGACCCATACATACAGTCTTAGACAGACACGACATATGCGTGCATCTGAGGGCTCGCATATCATGAAGCATCTGTTACAGTTCAGACAGCAGACCGAAACTATAAAAATGGAAAAGTTCATAAAACTTTTCCAGCTAAAAATGCCTGAGGGCCATTTGGACCTTGGCGCCCGTGGACTTTGTACACCCTTTGTACACCATACGGCTGTTACGCCACTCTATTACTCCTAGAATATATATCACTCCATGGCTCAAGGAAGACCCACGGAATGTTTTTTTCATTTTTGCAGTATATAGTAATGGTACTTTAACAGGATTAGAATAAATAAAATGAAAACCTACTCATGCCCTGGCTTAATACTTGGCAAAATAATCTCTTTGTACTTTTCCATGTCAAACTGCGGCTCTACAGCAGCTTTCTTATACTTTTTTCCATTTATGTACTCCAAAATTGAATTCAGTTGACAAGGCATCTCATGGCCAGATCGTATACATTTCACCTGCAAGCACAAGTATACCAGCAACAAAATTAGTCGTTAATTTCAAGCATAACTACAGTGCAACTAAAATAATAAATACAGTGGTGGTTTTTAACCCGTATAAAGTGCGTGTCGGACAGGCATGTTATTTGTAATTCACACATTCAAGGAAGTTCTGCAGCTTAAACTTCACTCTCCAGATTGATTTTATAGGCCGATTACATGAGATCCGGAAAACCATTAGCATGTTCACCTGTTTTCGAGGGGTTAGAGGGAGGACATTGTGCCTATTAGAATTGACCTAAAGCCTGTGACCAGTCTTTTCTGTGTTTGTTTGATGAATGCAAAAGAGAGAGAGACAGAGACAGACACAGAAGAGCCTGATTACAGGTTTTAAGTAGAAGTAACCCTTTCAGCCAGTCACTAAATTTCGATTTGCTACAATGTTACGAGTGTAGGTGAGCGATGTCGTATGAAAAAATTGACATTGCCTGGTAAACAATATCAGGTAGAGTTCTATAATGACTCGGTAGACGTTCTAGAATGACTCGGTAAACACCAAGAACTAACATTGCAGCGTTGTTATCTTTAATAAATCCAACTTCTAGTTTGCCTAGAATCCTTTGAATCGATCCAGCTTCTCTTTAGGCAAGAATTTGTTTGATAAATCCCGCTTCTATTTCGTCAGCAAATATTTTTCATTGAAAATTATTGTTCATCAATCCAGCTTCAGAATGACTGCACTAACCCTAAAACTAACCCTAACCGACCCTCACGACGCCTAACCTGAACCCTAACCGACCCTCACACGATAAATCCCGCTTCAATTTCGTCAGGAAATATTTTTCATCAAATTTATAAAAAAAGTTACTTACTACCGAGTCATTATAGAATATAACCCAATATCAGAGACAGCAGCTAATGTATTCGTATTTTCCATGTTTATCTGTTTATGTTTCTAAGTTTAAAAAGGTCCTAGTTGCTGCTTATCCTTCTGGTACCTTACAAGCCTACAGTGGTAGGCCTTTGTTGGAGATTAGAGTCTACTTCATCTATTAATTAATTTGTGACAAAATATTTGTCACAAAAGAACTTAATTTCCGCCAAATGCGTTATCATGCCTGCATATTTTCTTTTAGCTATAATAAAATATGCTCTATGATCAGTAGCGGTTCGAGATTTTTTAGTCCCCCCCCCTCTCCACCCATAAACTGAGAGTAATCTTGAGGCCAAAATATGTAATAGGAGGTGTGGGGCTAAGAAAAACCAGGCGGACTAACTTTCCAGCAGTATTCCCAGTCACCGCTCCTTTCCCCTCCAGCAAAACAGCCTCCTATGTCTGCTGCCTGTGAGGATACAGAGAGGCGATGTTATAGGTTAGACTCGCATAGCTCCGAAATCTGTACCTTTTCACCGTTGCTGATGATGTTCAAAGATCTATGCTGTTTAACCAAATCGAGGATTTCGGAAGAAACAGTTGGCACATGCTCCATCTTCTAGAAATTCTCGAAGAAGCTATTATTAATATACAAACACCGAGGAAGAAAAAACGTGCTCTCAAATAAAAACGTTTTGAGAAGATTGACAAATGACAAGGCAAAGATCGTAAATAGTCTATGCCTCTATGGCATAAAATAGAATTTAAAATTTATACTGCGCTATATTTTGCGTAAATTAGCTTCTAGAGAAAAATTAACCGAATTCCTGTGAGATGCTTGCTCAATAATATTACGCAGAAACGCAACCATTTAGTTAAGCTTAAACAAAACCACTCCTGCAAGGATTCTATATTACAGGATAGGTTACTTGTGAACATTTTTTGGTCATGATTTCACTCTCAGCAATAGATGGCGCTCCACTTAAAACTCCGTTTCTATCGCTATAGATGTTGTTTTGAATCTCCAAAGGTATTTGTTTATTTTGCAAACATAATTAGTCGTCAATGTGTTTTCATAGATGTAACTAATTGAATGCTTTTATTTTGTAAATAGGATTTGAAATTTTCCGGAACTCCGATTATCGCCCAAAAACCTGTACAAGGCGGCTAATGAAGAAGAAACCAGTCCTCTGTAAAGAGTCCTTGCCACTCCTGTAATCATGAAAATTATCTATCTCCTCAGGACCGGATTAAGATGTTCAACATGTTCGGTCACACCTGGGACTAATATTGATATTAGTCCCAGGTCACACCACAGTATAAACAAAGATATCTCTAATATTAATCTTTGGTATAAATAACAAACAGTACGTTGACTCCTGAAAAAGTGTCGTTAAGGGGCCGTCCATAAAGTACGTCACGCTATTTTTGACCATTTTTGACCCCCCCTCCTCCTTGTCACAAATCTCGGACCCACCCCCTAAAGTACGTCACACTTTCGAACAAATTTCTTAAACATAACCATTTACCTAACCCTCTAAACCCTAGGATACTATCCCTAATCCCTCTGATAGTGACGTGTGTCCCTAAGCGCTTTGATAGTGACGGGAAATCAACTTTTATCCTGCCAGGTCGAGTTTTAGACATGCCTGGCCGGGCCGGATTTTAGGTACTAAGAACCAAAAAAATATAAAAGAATTTTAAAAATGTGTGACGTCACACATGGCCCCCTCCTGTCACACTTTCCTACACCCCTCCCCCCCGGAGCGTGACGTACTTTATGGACGGCCCCTAAGCCCGAAGTACTACTACGACTCCTAGCCTCTGCTGCAGTCTGAATGTGCAACCAGTTTTAGAGAGGCGTTTACAACGTTACAACAAAGATATGAGTTTTAGTAAAACTCTAATATCTTTGGTTTTACTACGAGAATGTTGTGCGACTTATCACAATTTTTTTTAAAAGTTATTTCTTCTGTTAATTAATATGCGTCTAGGTAGTCTAATGAGGAATATTTTTACTTACTAACATCATTAATATTTATAATCATCTTAAATCTACTTAAAGCTGCTGCAGTCTTCTACTATTAGGCTACACAGTACGTAATACCAGCTTCAAGCAACTCCGAGTTCAAGCATGGTAAACAGAGCATAAATAAGTAGGCCTACTCCAATAATAGGCCTACATACATGGGCGGAGTTTGGTTTCCGTTCTTGGAGGGGCTAAAAAATTTTTTACGAGCGGCGTCGAAAAATAATTACAAATTACAGGAAGAAATGTAATGGATTTACAAATTACTCTGATGCAGAGCAGAAAATTACAAATAACTAATTACAATTGTAAATTGAATAAGACATGGAGGGACGAGACCCAGCACAACCTCAAGCTTCTTAAGCTGAAACTAGAGGACGCTGGAGAGTCAACTAGAGGACGCTGGAGAGTCAGATGGAGACAAGGGATACAAGTTGATTCCAGCTGGAAGAAAAGCAGTATGAACAAGGTGGTCGCCATAAATGTTTTGGGTAATGCAGAAGTCTTGACTCTTGAGATCACGATTCCAAATGCGCATTCCGTCACTACTTATCATCCAGTTTTTAGGCCGCTAGAATTGCCACTTCTAATGGTAGATTAACTTTGAACTTTTTGATGGAGGAAAAACTTAAAATTTTGCTTTAAACCTACTGTATTATCAAGAAGCAGCATTAATTTTTTTCAAGATGACAACCATCACATATGTCGAACTATGTATTATGTCACAAAATCAAAACTGCATAATTAAAACCAAAGAGTATAAACTGCAACATAACTAAACTGATTCAACTGCACTCTAATCAAGGGTATTTAAAACAATTACAGAAATGTCCAACCAGAAGTTTCCACCTGCCCAAGAAACCATAATACTGTGAAAATTGCCAATTTCGAAACTCCAACTTGCATTATGTTTGTCCAATACAGCTATCAAAGAAAGTTACTTACAAAGCATCAAATTTATATGATTATGTGAATTTAACGACAAATAACTCAGCCAGCCTTGCAACTAATATTTAATTGCTTTAAATTTGCAAAATAGTTTTAAATTAACAATGAGTTTATAACACCAACTAATTTTTCAAAAGGTCCTAAGAAAAAGATGTGAAAATGAATTTCCAGAATCACAACTCTTCAAGTCTGTTCATTCAAAATGAACTGATAAACAAAGACAATTGCAAATCTCGACACTGGATCAGAATTGAAATTAATTTCCAAGTCACTATGCCTGACAAGCATAAAGCTGCACACAGACTGGTCTTTACCTATAATTCTATTTGCTCTACCTCAGAAAATCATCCTTTACATCAACAGTTTCTATCAAATTAAAATCGCCATAAAGCCAGCACTTTCCAAATTAACATCGTGCCGTTATTACACACAAATGATCTCAAAAACAGTTTCGTCACACCACTTTAAAGATGTCAGTAACTGTTCTTTTGTCTCTCCTCAAAATCATTAGGACGGTCTCCTGCTCATGTAATTAATTATGCCAAGTGACCAAATCTAGCCAACATGTTTTCTAAGTTGGACAGCATTTTCAGTGTTGAATAAATCATACGAGAGTCCATCAACAATTAACTAAAAGATAATCTTCAAACGTAAGCAAGGACATTGTTGGCATGGCATACACTGGATATAAAATTAATCACTGCATCAAGTTTAAATGCTAAGTGTATTATTCCCAGTCCTATCAAGTTGAAAATGAAAGAGTTCCTTATGACCCATTAGTTTGACAAATGTGATCAGCTGCTCTGAAATACCTGAATATTTGCTCAAGTCTAAAATTATATGAAGCAACAACAAAGTAATGCTTGTGTGAGGCTCAAAGCTACATAGAACCACTTTTCCTACAACAAAATCCCATCCTATTCTTTCAGCCGCATAAGCATCAGCAGCATTTAGACGTAAAAGAGGCCACAGCCCACAAAATGCCAATATAAATAGGAAATGCGGACTGTTCTTAAACTATCCTGATGGCAACCTTACCTAAACCACTATTGAATTTATAGTGCCTTGGTCAAATAGCTACAGACCAACAACTGTTAAAAATCCTACATTACAAACTTTGTTTGTGTAGAGAAAATTCTCATTGAAATCAAGTATTTCTAGTCACTAGCATTCAATGTACTTACTGCTTAGTGCTTAAGGAACAAATTTAGAGACAGACTTCGCAATCACAACACAGGTAGTTTATATGCCACAAATAAGAAACAAACTAGAAAACTCAAGTAATAAACCAGTTTCTTCTGGAAGTTTTAATGATATTTACACTGTCTTTACAAGTTCAGCAAATCAATATTATTCTAAGTAAATATCAGTACAAACAGAGATAATTTTTCTAAATAAGTGTTTGTTCAAACTAGTGAAGATGATGCCAGCCAAGTGGAGAGACACGAGAAAATAGCAGTACCGCTAGACCAATAATATAACTAAACAAGTGTTTTGATCCACTGCCATTTAAGTTCCCGAGTAGTTATACCTCCAACTTTTCCATTCATCATATGTGCCTAGTAAACATTACATTGCAGCAGGATCTGACAATTTCAGGGCAGAAGTAGAAGAGAGAGAAAACCGAGAATGGTCCTAGCCAAATATGTTAAGACACTTCATGATCGTATTTAAGGAAGGAAAGTTGTTGAACAGGTCAAAACAGAAGAAATACATCTGCTACGGATGTGAAACAGGTCAATCTCAATTATCACATCCAAAATTACGTCGTCTACTCCAGCCTCGCAAAAACAAACCAGTCAATGAAGATACTCACACATCCACACTCACGCACAACCAACTAACCTTAGCAAAACATCAAAATCATGTCACGGTCAGCTTTCATCAAAGTAACAAACACAAGACAAAACTTGAGAAAAAAATGAAATAAACGGAATCTAGCCACTCACGGCCAAACATTGTGAAGGCATTTCTACCATCATGCTACAGTCAAACTTAAATTCTTTGGTGCCATTAACAAAGCAATTTCTCAAGAGATACTACCTGAATAATAACATGCACCTGTAGCAAGCAGCCACAAGAACGATGCACACTAATCTTCCAATTTAGCAAAAAAAAGAGAAGAGAATTTCAGGATTAAAAAAACTTTCCATATTTCAAGTTAAAGCATTTCACGAATGCACAATAGCTCGTAACTTCAACATAGGGTTTGCTATAGCCTGGAAGAGCTTTCCAGGACCCAACTTTTTCATTATTATTTCATAAAAAGCAAGACTTGGAAAAAATATTTAGCCAATCCTGGCAGCTTAGCGATCTTTAATACAGCAGCATTTGAATGGGATTATAAACAGCGGGTTGATGCAAACAAACGACAGCTCATGCGAGCCCTCAGCTTTGTTCAGAGTCACTTGAATCACTTGAGGTTGCCGAAGTTTCGCTATCAGAAGATTCACTGCTCGAGCTGGAATCACTGAGACGTGACGGACCAGATGCATCCTTGCTAGGTGCGGTTTCTACAAAGAGCAAGTTAACAATTCTGAAAGTTTTTTTTCTCAAATCTGCAACATCATGCTACAAAATTTAACAGACCAATGGAAAACATGAGCCTACATACATCAAGTCAGTTAAAATCATAAATGCCAATGTGAGATTTCTGCAGATGCAATGATCAGTGGAAAAATCTGGCAGATTTTGACCAAGTCATGCCACAAAAATAACCAGTATCCTGCCATTGAATGATAAAGTTGCTTCCTTACAATGACAATTAATGAATACTGACAATCTTACCTTTTTTGGGAGCTGTCTTTCTGGGTTGAGATACAGAAGCCAAAACACCTGTCACATTTTCAAGACGTTTTTCCAGCTCCTCTTTCTTTGCCACAGTAGCCTCAAGACGAGTTTTTGACCGTTTCGCTGCAGTTAAATAAGATAAGAACATACAATTGATGACAGAGTTACTGCGACAAATAGCTTTTATGTTAATGCCGCTAACAGGAAATGAATCTCTACAGTAAACACCTATCGCAGAATTTTTTGACATTATTACTCATACAAACCATCACTGTATCAAGATTTGTGTATAAATCCATTAATTCATTCAGAGCATTCATATTTATACTTCAAGAAACTACTCAGAGGTGCTCCCAGCCCAACCACGAACAAAGAGAAAAGACTTGAGAGACTTTCTGAGAATGCAAACTAAAGAAATGGCTCCCAGCATCAAAGTCACAAGAATTAATGCTGTCACCATGTACCTCAAGATGCTATTTGCGAACATCATGTATGGATGCAGTCAAGCACAACTTACGAGAGGCAGCTTCAAAGATGATTTTAGCAAATTAAAAGCGAGGTTGCATACAAAAGATACAATAATTTCAACAAGAAAAGTGATTCTTACTGTAAGGTTTTCTTGCTTTCTTTTTTAAGCAAGATGCCACATATGATTCTAGTTCCCTAAGTGTTGATGGCTTTAGTTGTTCAAAGTCGATTTCTAGTTCATCTGGGTTGGAATCCTTGAGCTGAGGCTCCCTGCTCTGAATTATGACAACAATTCTCCCAAGCTTGTCACCTGCATATCATCAATTCAAACACGCATGTCAAATTATCTGATACAAAACGCAACCACTTAACACTTCTATTTTCTTACATTTATAACAAGCTGCACTGGTTCCCAGGGCCAAACGTAAGCACAGGCAAGCAGGCAGGTGCCAGAGAGCCCATTCCAGGTTCTAGGACCAGCCACTGAGAAAGAATGCCACATTATATCCATGACCGAGAGGCCAATGCTAATTGGAGGCCAGATCGCCGCATGACACCAGAAATGGGACAGGAGACCTCTGAAGGTACATGGGAGCCAGGCTCTCCATGCAGCGCCAGACTACTGCAGAAACCCTATAGGTGATCTGCAGTGAAGTATGAGGACATCCGAAAGAAACTTGGAGTGGCGTGTGTCTCGGACAAGATACGAGAGGCCAGGTTGAGATGGTACGGTCATGTGATGAGAAGAGAGGAAGACAGCTGCCTTAAAAGAATCATGAAGGCAGATGTCTATGGACGACGCAGTCGGGGACGACAAAAGAAGAGATGGGAGGATGCGATACGGGAGGACATGAAACATCTCAAACTGAAAAATGAAGACACCAAAGACAGAGGAAAGTGGAAGAGGAGGATCCGAGTGGCTGACCCCTCCGTAGAGAGGGATTAATTCAAGCCTGAAGGAAAAGAAGAAGATAGCAACTAAAGGGATTCAAGCACCTATAGTAGTGAATAAATGCTGCTGTCACTGCCAGTTTCCATAAACCAGCACAAGAAGAACATGACATTACGACTGCATGGTGTGTGTCGCCAAAACTTTGGTTCTAAGTATAGGTGTGTTGTGTGTTAAAAAAGGTTAACAGCCTCTGTCTTTAAACAACAGACAAACCTGGAAGTTTGTTGATGTCAAGGCTTAGCTGTCTTTTCTCATCGTAGGTCATTGGTCGGTCATCCTCTTCTTCGTCACTCTCAAATCCACCATACGAAGGCAGCAGAGCCGCCGTTTGTTTTCCTTTCCGGGGTGCCTTTGATGTAGACGTACATGGAGCCCTTTTAGCAGATGATGCACGAGGCCTCGGAGGCCGTTTGGGCTTTGCGGTTGGCACAGAATCTGTATAGGCGTGAGGATAAAGCTGGGCTGACAAGGGTGTCTGTACTGAAACCTGAGGTCTTGTTGGGTGGACAACCATCTGCCTGGCTAATGTCGTGTCTGTCATTCTAACAGAAGGCAAGACAGCATGTCCAACAGGCACAGCAACTGGCAATGCCCCTGCTGCTGAATGAGGCACAGGCATTCGTGTAGGCAAGGCAGTAGGTGTCTGTAGAACATAAGGAGCAGTTGGCTTCAACTTCTTGTCTTTTTTACTTTTCGGTTTTATTTCAGTTAACTTGCCTAGCTGTTCCTGCACAGCACGGAGCTGAAAATCAGTTACAACAACTAGGGTCGTTAACAATTAAACTTATTGTTCTGATAAAAAAATCGCAATTCCCTGCTAATCTGTGACAAAGACGTCAGATGCAGGGATTTGATTGCATTTTATGTTTTGGACATCAAGTGTTGAAGAATTCTGTATTAACCAGTCTCGTTCGAACATAGCGAATTTCATGGTGGTTTTTCATTTTCACTGTCACAAAATCTTAAACTTTGACAAAATGCAAGACAATGTTGAATTCAACATGTCGCATCATATTACCGCCCCGCGGGTCAACAACCTCTTATATAAAACGGGATGTGGGTAGTGCAGCCACTACTTATCTTTTGCTATTAGTCTGTCCCGACAGTGAAACTTACTTAATCTTATCTTCAGTAAACAAATATATTCAAAAAATCATTTTGATTATTGTTTTTGCAAATAGAAAAAACCAATATTTTCTAAACCAATAATCTGATTTCTTTTTATCGATAAACATTTTCAAATTGAATATAAAACAAGTAGTCTTTGTTTGATCAACCTTCCAAAATAAATTTAATTGTTAAAATTAATTAACGATATATTGTTTGCTCAATCGATAACTTCCACAGAGCTAGTAACAACACAATAATACTCAAATAACAAGACTTCTCCAAACAAACCATATAGCTAATTATTATCCTTAGTCTTGTAGTCAGTAAACTTTCAAACACAATGAGTCCCTTGTGCAATATAGCTGTGCATATATATATATATATATATATATATATATATATATATATTCTTCTGAATTAAAAATTAACCATGTCTAACAAGCATCAGATAAAAAAGATACTACTGTTCTGTAAAATTGTATGTTAGCAAGAATGTATCTGGACTTGAACAAGTGGATTTTAGGATCCCAACAAGAGGCTATATTGCAGATTGTAATACATTATTCAAAGAGATACAAAAACAGCATTACATTTAAACATACTTGGTCTTGCAGTTCTTTAAGGCGCTTTTCTCTGAATTCTTCAGTTTGTTCCTCTTCACTGCTGCTCATAGCTGAGGAATGACTGCTATCGTGTCCAAGATGGTATGGATCTTGTTGTGGAGAAATCACAACTTGCTGTGGCACCATCCCCATAGTTGGCGCTACTGGCTCCTCGGGAAGGTGTGCAAATCGCACTTCAAATACCTCCTGCACACACATGAATTCCAAATGTTAAATTAATTTAAACTCAAAAGCTATTTAATTCTCAGATGCACAAATAAGCCACTTCTAAAAAGCAGCACTTATAGGGCATATTTAAATTCAGCTGTCGCAATGTTGAATACTATTTTTTTTTAAACTGATAGGGCATATTTAAATTCAGCTGTTGCAATATCAGCACTCATTAATGACTTAGCATACAGAAGTTCAACAAGAATTCTATTGTTGAAGCATATCCTGCAGAACTAGTTCACGCAACAGCCATGAAAAAATAAAATGAATAATAATAACAATGCACTTCCTATTACAAAAGCAAATAAAAAAACACTATGAACAATTGAACATAATTGCCAGCACTTACAAATACCCCAAGTTGAAGAGTCTACTACTTGCCTGCAATTTGATAGCCATTTTAACAACATCACTTTCGACCGGGTTATATTTATAACAATTTGTGAAGACAAGACGAACATCTTCGGCAAATTCATGTGCTGTTCGATATTCTCGATTCTCGAGTTTTACCTAGAATCAAAGTCATGTAACTAATTACGTTAGATGCAGCAAGTAAACTTTTACTACATGAAACAGAGAAACTGAAATATCAAAATCACTACAAGATTGCAGTATAAAACTAAGCTAACAATAAGCACAACCTAAAAGTTTCCCAGCTTTTCTTACATTAAGGGTTTGCTTGCAATAAATTTCACAAAATAAAAAAACACATGCTTGATTGAAATTCTAGCAATATGTTACATATCAAGGCAGTGTGCAGTGACAAAGCTATTATTACATAGGCTTACAGCATACCACATGGAAATACAGGCACAGCACACTAGTAATTAACAAAACTAGATAAAGTTTAATTAAACGTTAATGTATAGCTAATGAAAACTTACATGAGACTCAATAATGAGCAATAATAACTAAAGCCCCAAACCTCATCACTGTTGCAGTATGACAGTTCAATTGCGCAATGCGCTGCATTGATGCCTGTATTTTTATACATCCAAATTAAATTGAAGTAAACTTGAGACGTGTGGTTTTACAGAGTATTCTACGTATTAAATTCAAAGTTTAAGAAAATATAATTTTGAGAAAATAGACATGCCGATTTTCAATTTTAGAAATCTTTTAACTGATCATTGCACGAATAAAACCTAGCAGACATTTCAGTGCTTAGCAGAGTATAAGAATGCATTACAGAGTAGTTCAAAATGCCACTGGCAGTTGCACCACATAATCTTAAATCACAGTCTTGTAACAGTTCGTACAGAATTATTATCATCAAAAAGTAACTGGGTCTGAAAATTCCTCAAGACAAAAGCACTGGAACAATTCCTTAGGGTCATTTTAAGAATATTCATCAACAAACTTGAACACCTACCATTTAACTAACGGAAACCCAGAATAAAAATAATTAAAAGTTTTTATTATTTTTAACTAAAACTCCAATATGATAACCAGTTATTTAACTGCAATTCATTCTCTAAAACAAATATTTAACTAGAGTTGAATGGATAACAAGAAATTTATTGTCCTAAATGCAAGCAATTCATTGAAAAATCACACTCCTATTTGAAAATCATCAAGAATGGCTAAATTTTGCCATTATAAAAATCTGCGAAATACAAGTTTTATGTATTGCAAATAAGAGGTGGTCGTTCTAAATAGCATTAAAAAAGAAATGTTGAAACACCCATTAAGCCTCTTAGCAATAGCATATAATTTCACCTGCAATCAAAACGACCAAACTTTTCGATTCATTGAAATTGCAAATAGAGCTTATATTTAGAAATTTATATTTAGTTTTACGCACAGCAGTAAGTTTGAAATGAAAGAACAGTCCCCCTATGTAAGCCCCGAAGCTGCCAGCCATAGGTATGAATCATCAGCAACTTCAATCTCATAGCTTCATCATACAAGAGATGCTGGACATGTTTACCCGTCACCTATTACTCACAAAAATATGACTCATTGCAGCAGGGCTACCTAGGGCACACGTGGAGCTGATATCTCAAAACTCATTTCAACCCTAAGTCCCCAACTTTGATTGATGACAGTCAGACCCAGGATACAACAATGTTCAAAACGTAAAAAAATGACGAATTATACAAATCATTCTGACCTACCTTTATGGTACCAAGATCCATAGGACGTTTAACGACATTGTAATAGTCGTGAAGATTCAACAGCTCGACATCAACGGGCTTTAAGAACGGCCACGAATATTCCTGCCAAATATGATACAACCTGTAAATTTAAAAGCATAAGTGCTCCTATGAAAAGTAATGGCCATACTTTAACCATGGATAGCCACGATTTCTGGTATGCTGAAGTACTGCTACTATTCATCAGATATTATTATTATTATTAAATCAATTTGATACAACAATGCGGCAAACGTTCCACTTTAAAAAGGATCCTATATGGTGTCCCCCAGGGATCCAATCTAGGACCCCTGTTGTTCCTCCTGTATATTAACGATCTCCCGAACGTCTCCAGCCGCTTGTTCTTTATCCTCTTTGCAGATGATACGAACGTTTTTTATTCACATTCTTGCTTGCATACGCTTTTTCAAATCATAAATGTGGAGCTTGAACTTGTTGCCGATTGGTTTAAAGCAAACAGATTGTCTTTAAACTTGGAAAAAACTAATTACATCCTGTTTAAATCACATATGAAAAAATCCCACTGGGAGAATTTAAATTAAAAATTAACGGCATCTCTCTCACTTCTGTAAAATCTACTAAATATTTAGGAGTCTACGTTGATAGCCATTTAACATGGAATGAACATATTTCTCATGTCGCTTCAAAAATAGCGAAACATATCGGAGTAATGGCTCGAACTGCTTACATTTTACCATCTAGCATTAGAATCAAACTATACTTTTCTTTAGTCCATCCATATCTCTCTTATTGTAACATGGTGTGGGCCTCTACTTATGCTTCAAGATTACATAGAGTAAATATTTTGCAAAAAAGAGCTGTTCGTCTTGTGGTGGGAGCTCCATATGGCTCTCATACAGCCCGCATATTCATCAACCTAAAAATTCTGAAACTAGATCAGATTAGGACTTTCCAAATAGGGGAATTTATGTACCGGTTTGACCGAAGCCTCCTGCCACCTGTTTTCAACGATTATTTTCAGCTCTCATCCCAGGTTCATTCTCATTTTACTAGATACTCTTTTTCGTACCGCCGAACCTATGCTCGCACTAACACACGCCTGTTTTCTATTAAATCTGCTGGGATCAGCACTTGGGAAAAAATTCCAAGGGAAATACGATTAAGCCCCAGTATTTGGATTTTTAAGAAGAAACTCAGCACCTTTCTTATAGAAGGCACACAATAAGAGTGATGCACTGTTTGTTCGTTATATGTACTGCAGCAGGTTTCTGTTCGGTAGTTAAGTTTTTTTGTTCTTTTTTTCATGATTGCTTGTGACTCAGCAGCGCTGAGCTTTTCAGTTTCAATTTATTTTGTTGTGTTTTCTCTTCCGTTTTTCTAGCATAGGTTGCTTGATTATTTTGTCACTTTTGTCATTCACTATGTTGATTTTGCAAAGATTTTGTCATGGCCACCTCACATCGTCAACTCAATACATTAATTGGTGTCCCTAGGTAGCGGGATAATTTTATCCCTTTAGGGCCTCCCCCTTTTGTAACCAATGAACAAGATGTGTTAACCTGTTATGCATACGTTGGTTGCAAAATAAAAATATTTGATTGATTGATTTGTAGCGCGCGCAAGGTCACGCTGAAATGTGAATCTGAGGCGTGGATAGTCAGTCGCCAAAGGAAGATGCAGTTAAAGATCCGTGTGGTTGAAAGCCAAGGAGAAATAGCGAGTTTTGAGGTGCTTTTTGAAAGAAGTGTGTATATTTTTTGTGTATATATTTGGTTGACCAAACAATCAGCACTAGGTAATAGACAATAAATAAAGCTCTTTTAAACTACCACAAAACAGTCATTATTAAAAACATATTTTCACACATATCAGTTAGGTGTATTTAAACATACCCTCAAGTTTCCTAAAGCCTCAAATATTGAAAAGCAAGTAAATATACAACTGCATAACGTCAGCAAAGACAATAATTATATATATAGTGCTTACTGTGTGCTTTTTCGACATAAGTTCTCTAAGAACAGTTCCACAAAACTTCAATTGCTCAGTCAACGGTTCCTTTTTAACTTTGCTACAGTGCTGCACCTGATCGTCATCTAGATCTTTCTTCGGCTTTTTCACCGGACGACTACTCTCCCGGCGACTTGTCACAGTAGCAGGCGTTGAAAGAGAAATGTCAAGATCAAACACTGTTGCAGGTGGCCTGATTTCAACTGGCGGTGTTATCACGGTACCGGGAGTTGTCGTGTCAGCTTTTCGCTTTACACCGTGACCTTTCTTCATCTGCTGAAACAAAGTACACAGAAGATATGTATGATTAAAACATCCAGAAATGGCTTTTTTGGGCAGAAACTGAAATGGTCGTTATAACAAGACTACAAACAGCTCAATTGGGGCCAGATACTTGTTTTATAGGAAGGAACATGAACAAAAACTTCATTTTTTAGACAATCATCTAACCACTATCATTTCCCAAGACTGTAGAGAATTAGGCAAGCAGTTTTTCATTAATGATAATTGCTTATATTTCAAATGCTGCAAGTCATACTATAATTAGTGCAAGACGCACGCACACAAATATAATCTGTCTAGAAAAATCAATTAACGATATCCTAATATAAATAGTAAAAAAAAAGCACTAGCAAGTTGGATAGAAAATATGAAACCCACAATAAAAAATATTTATAACCTTGCACATAATCAGTCATTCGATTACTCCAATACCTTTGTAGGCGGAAGATTTGGAGTTTTTGGCAGAGGATTTGGAGTTGACGGAGGATTAGGAGTTGGCGGAGGATTAGGAGCTGGCGGCAAACTAACAGGTTTAGAGGGTCCAGTATTGGAAGACACGGTCTTTGGAGGTGCAGGTCTGGCATTTAAAACTGTTGTGGAGCCAATAACTGGAATGGTCTTAGTGTTGATAATGGGAAGACTCGCAGGTAATGTCATCTTGTGTTTCGGTGGCAAAGGTGATATGTAGCGAGGACTTTTAATCTTCTTTGGCAAATGTAACTCAATTTCCTGTAACAAAAAAAGGCTGAATTGTTAGAACATAAATATAAAATTTAATTAATCAAATATCTCATCAACACAAATAATTCTCTTCTTAATTGTTCCTATATCCATTGGACGATGTATAATCCTAAAAGAATATTTTGCATTAAATATATTATCTAAATTAGTGTTTAGTTTCCTGTTCAGACTTCTTATAATAACTTATCACCTAACAATAATTTCAGAGCGAAGTTTTAGATTTTTAAGAAATGCTCCAGATTTTCTGATGCAACTACATGTAATGGCAGTAAAGGACTGTGACACACACAAAGCTAGTGTAACTGTTCTCTATTTTAACCATTTACTTGGGTCACCTTTGATAAACGAATGCACAAATAAGGGCAGCATGTATCTCTCCATAACCTTGTTATAACATAAAAATAAATATTACTTATTCTTACCGTGATTAATAATTTAAATAAGAAACTCTATATTTACTACAACAAATATTAGACACATAAGACATCGATAGTAATACATGTTTATAACTGCACAATTTTATAATTGTGAAACTAGAACATAATATAATTACATAAAATGTTATTTTACACATTCAAAGCAACTAAGCTTACATCTATTGCCATCTCTAAAAAAATTGAGTGCTCAGCTTATCAGCTACCACAACAATACACTACACTTAGGATGAATTTTACAATAATCATTGATTACAATGCTTAGAGTTGCAAAGATTTACAATGTACCACATACCCTAAAAGCATTAAGACAATAACAAAAATAATTTAAAGATAAAAGCAATTTTAAAAATTACTTACTTCACTAGGCATCCCTGCAAGGAGTGTAATAAACTGCTTTTCCAAGTCTTGGCACATAATTGTTATGTCCTTGAAAAAAGAACCAGAGCTGATTAGAACATGCAAGACATCATTTTACAAAACAGTAATATCTTTAATACCCTAAAAGATCATCAAGGAACTTCATTCTTTTTCTGTTTGCCACACTTAAAGCTCTTTAACTAATCCACATCAGTTCATAACTTTAATATTTTAACTTACTTCTGTTCAGCATGTTATTTAACAGCTCTAAGCACACTTGTTCATTCACCACGACTATTGTCCAAGCCTTTGCTTAGGCTTACCATCCGATCGGCTAGCTTCCCTTGACCATATTCTACGCTCTGCATTGAGCCTTATTGGCCAAATACACAAATTTAGTCAGGTTTCAAATCACATGCTGGAAGTTCTGTGCTAGTTTCCTGTTCATCAACACGTTGAATATAGGGTCGCTTCCCTGGTATTTATAAGAATAGAATGAACTTAAAATGCTCCATCAACCTAACAGAACTTCACACATACTATGGATGAATGTCACTAAAGAGAAGAGGTCAAAATTTTAACGAATAAAGTTAACTGAAAGAGATTGGAGAACCAATGCAACTTGTCGGTAAAGTATTAAACAGGTAGACACTTGAAGTCATCATACTCAAGACAGATGTTACTTAAGTTGTCGGCATGCGAATAAGCACACTATTTCAAATGGAAACATGTGTGAATAACATGTCAAGAAATAATTTTCCTCTGTTTACGAGAAGACCAGATGTAATAACACATTAGTCTTTTGCTCTAGAGGTATATAGTTATATACAGTATTCCAAGGACAAATGACAGCTATTTATGAAGTACACTAGAAGAGCAAACATATTCATTCATTATCGAACATCTAAAGAGCATCTCTTCAAGAAAACTAACTGGAGATGCAGCATGGCAAAAAGAACAATCTAAGGCAAGAAAAGAACATCGAAGAGAAGGTCCTAGGAGAGGCAAATGATATTAATAATAATAACTGAATTTAAAGTTATTGCTTTACCTCGGTTGGCTTATTGTATGTATAGCAGTTGGTGAACATCTGGTTAAAATCTGCAATGCATGCTTCTGCACTGTCATAGTAACATGCCTGCAGGCGCTTCTTAATTGTGCCCATATCCATTGGATGATGTATGATGTTATAATAATCCTAAAAGAAACACTCTGCATTAAATATGTTCTTCAAATTAGTGTTGAGCCTCCTTTGCATACCTCCAATAAGGGGTCAATGCATAATTACATAATGCCAAAAATGACCGTTTTTGATCCACCCACCCTGTAACGCTTCGCAATGATCACCTTCACCCACCCACACGCGCGTTACGTAATTATTATGAAAAATCAGTTCAGATTTGGGCATACTAGGCCTAGGTGAACACATAATTATAATCATTACTTTTATAGTGAATTTGGTATAGTATGTGAATTATAATATGACAGTAGGCTAAGCTTAAAATATAACGGTTACAGGAAATGTACCATGAAAATCCCCTACAGAACATGAATAAAAATGGATTCTTTGCATCTGACTGACAGTTGTGCTTAGCATGCCGCATTTTCAGCTAAAAGGCTGGAGGTTAAAATCTCACGGCATAAATCTTTCAAGACTGCAATTCCATTTATAACCTCAGCCAACATAATACACTGACCATTTACTTTTCGTGAGAATATTAGGCAGCAAGAGATACAGATAAATTAAGATGCAAATACCTAATGGCTACTCACATGGGCTAGTTTTAGGGACTTTACAAGCATAGGAGAAAAAAATTATTTACCACCAATCCCAGTTTCACAGCATCGACAGGTTTGTGGAAGGGCCATGCAAATTGATGTTTCCACATTGCCTTGATGACAGCATTCTTGAGGAATTGCAGCTGGTTCGTCAGTCTACCTTTTTTACCACTTGGATTTTGTGTTGGGGGCTGGCCAGCAATGTCCGAATTGTGCCCATCACCCTCACCGTGTCCCCCAGTACCACTGCCCATTGGGGATCCAATACCATCATCATCCATTGATTCCTCTTGATGAAGTCCTTCAATGACGCGTAGTGCATCAGATGCCTACATATCATGAAATCAACTAGAAATTAATGCATGCAGAACAATATTATTTACCAATAGTCCAAGACACTGTCATTTTAAATGCTTATATTTCTCAACATTAGAAAAGCATTTTACCATTATCACATGCAATTCATTTCATTCTGAAATTCATAAACTTTCAAATTAATTTAATAAATACTAAAATCCACAATATAAAAACACCCCAACACGAAATAACGAGTTCTGAACAACTTTTTGAAGTTACTAAAACAAAGTGGCTCCTTCCATGGGTCATAGGCATGGAACGTACAACAGCCCGCAACAGAATTGCATCATGGCTCAGTGTTTATTCTTATTCTAACATTTGGTGTAGTTTGCACCCAACTTATAAAATAAAACTTGATGATCAAAGTTGCGTGTCCTCATCTAACCTAAATTAAACTGACAAGTCAACCAAGTGCACATTCTACAGAAACGCAAGTAGTACTAGCAGAGCTCAATTTAACAATTCTGTATCATAACAAAGATAATTAGTGTCACCCTGTTTCATTGACCAGGCTAGCAACTAGCATATCATCAGAGTATATCAGTGACATAGTTTTATAAACCACTTTAACAATTAGAAATTAAAAGCAACTTGCTGGCTCATAAAAAAACCTCTAAGAGACATATTTTGTTGCAGTCTATGAAATACAGTATTACAAATGAATGCCAATCAGATGATTGCAAACATATTTTAATTTACATTAGATTATAAACATAAAATCTAATAAAACACAATCAAAAACCAAACTTGCATTGGTTTTTAATGGGGAACATTCGTCGACAGCAAGGTCCGATTCATTTCCAGAAGCTTCCACAGGTTTGTCGACATTTTCCGGATGATCGTCAGTGTTGCAACCATTGACAGAAGCAGAGTTATGTGAAGTATCACGATCAGACATGAATGACGTGTCACTTGTTGCACTAACACCAGGATTGGCATTGCAACTGTAAATCAAAATTAAAGCAACAGAACTCATAAAACATATTGTCAGCATAGAGCAGAGTCATAAATATAATCAATTCTTTATATGCGCATCATATAACATTGTGTTTTAAGAGCTATTTGTCACATCTGATAAACAACTCTTCTGATCTGTATCATTTTGGCCTTTGGATTTTTTGGGCCACTGTATTGCATTCGACCATGTCCTACCACAGTTCTAAGCTCAAGTTCGGCTACAATGTTCCTGCAGACTTTATATTGCTGTCATAATATTCTTTATCAACATGATCGCGAATTTTGTCACAAGGGAACTTCATAGATCAGAAGCAGTGATCTTCTCCAGTTTAGTCTCCAGTCAAGCAACCAGCGAAGCTCATGTAAAAAACAGGATTCTACTTTTCAGGTATGATCAGAGAACAACAATCAGTTGACCTCGCTGAATAAGCCTGAAGATTATGTACTGGTTCCAACCGCTTGGCTGTTCAATATTTTATAAACAATTCATTTTTTTAAATCGTCTGCTTAACAAAAAGCTCATGCAAAGATTTGAGCACAGTGCAATATTTTTCCTATTTTAATATAGTAGTTATGGTTCAAGCAGCAGTTAAAAAAACTACTAGTAATTATTATTTAAATTTTTTGCATGTGCATTGTGCATGGCTATACAGAACTGTGAATTTGAGGCGCCGATAGTCAGATCACAACTCATTAGAATTTGAATGTCTTACAGATACAGCAAGAAGCTATATTACAGAAATCAAGGCATCTTGGCACAAAAGAAATTTGTCACAGATATTTGGCACAACACCTGCAGCCTTCTGATGACAGCCAACTAAACAGCATCAAAACTATCTAACGCTATAACTCTGTTGTATATGGTGTCCAGTAGCAGAAATTCTAGGGAACAGGGAGCTTACTGAAACCATCCAGCACTAAACTTCCTCAAAAGCAGTGTAAAACAACTTTATAGAAGGAGTTTAAATTGGTCAGAGGCTAACGAAAGTTTATGTGTTAAAGTAAAATTTTACTTAGATATGATAAACAAGTAAATATCAATATCCAACTTAATTTCATTTGTTGATCCAAACCCAAGCCACACAAGGTGCAAATTGCAATCTGCTACTGAAACTGGAATGAAGTTTAAAAAACAACTAGGCATCAACGCGTCTAGCGCTTTCTTTTACAACAAGATTATATATTTAGAATTAGATGTTTAGAAAGTTGCCAGCAACAGGACTGAACAGTCAGTGAACACCAGTAGTAGAAGTTAATCATAACATTTATTTAACAAGACAAGTTCCCAAAATGTTCACACTAGCAAGTAGAAATAGACAAGATAGCAGCTCCACAAATAAAACCTGACTTACTACTCATAGAAACCCTTGTTCTGTCAACAGCTCACTAGTGAACTCAAAACTCACAATAGTAGTTTCCTCATTTTTATTGGACTGTCATAAGATTAATGTCATTAGACAGTACAATACTAGTGTATGGACACAGTGTACTCTGTTTGATGGAGTAAACACGTAACAGGCAGTAATAATTCTTGTTTGCACCACTAGTTTTGCCATTAATGAAAGCATTAAAATGAGGACTGCACAGAAACCTTTTACATCCAAGTAAAACTATGGTATTGGGGACCAAGTGACGACACTAACCCCAACCGACCCTCATGACATCTAACCTGACCCTAAACAACACATCAATCCCTGATATTATAATAGTTATACCAAAACGTCTTCAGAAAATAATCAAAAAATATTTCTTGTCATAAAAGTTGCAAATTAATTCCTTTTGTAACCCAACAATTTTCAAATCTTCTGTCTTTATTCTTAGCGCAGCTGGCAACCCTAGTTCATTACCACAACAGCAAAACCAAGTTATTTTAAGGTTTACTTAGTTTTCAATAAAATGAATAGAGCACGAACGTGTCTAAACAACATAATATAACTTGCCCTTACTCATCTGCGCCGCCAATGCCAATGGCGGATTATGAACATTCTTTGTTACTAGTCTTCACTTATTTTCGCCCACAAACCCATCAATACACAACAAATACTTAAATCCAACGGGCGAATGCAAGTAAGAACCACCATACAACGCCATAATCGGGTTGATTGATATCTTACACGTGGAGAAAGACCCAAATTTCTGTGTAAAATTTATCGTTACTACTGCAATTCATAATGGCGGTTAACTCTAATACGGCCGTTGAACGTTTACACCTAAAACACAAAAATATCAGTATTGGCAGGCCACATAAATCGGAACGTGTGTCACATTACCCTGAATTGTTGACCTCCGGAACTTCTTCACGATTCTGAACTCCAAGATGATTTTGCGATTCCATAATATTCCGCAGATTACATTCCGAACTTTCGACGACAGCTCTTGTAATGGCGGCCACTCGGCCGACACGGCTGCCGTCTTTTATACAGGAACCGTTTCACGTATCTTTCCCATTGGCTGCAGGTAATCACGTGACCCCACGCGTTTGCGATTTCTAACATTTTCACCGTAGTCGCAGAGGTTTCGCAAACGATTGCCATGTCTAACGAATAACAATTCCAATCGGTACTAGCAAAAATGAGAAATATAAAAAGTACGGAAGAAAAGTTCGAATAAAAGCTAAGATTTGGTAATAGACTTCTGACAATGAATCACGGATACGAAATACTTTACACGTCATCGGCCTACATCAATGCCATTGGACCAGATCTTACCATGTGACCATCCACAGCTATTTTTACCCATTACGTCATTTGTCGGTTTTATTAATAGCAACGACGACACCAAACCCGGTAGTTGATCACGTGACTGGCTAGAGACTTTTATACAAAATAGGCCTACTATGCTTGCAAATTATAGATGACAATCATGTTCTTCGCAAATTTTTCTCCGATAGACTCCCTGGAAAATACAATCTACGCCCTAGGCTACATCCATTCGAACTAACCAATAAAAACAATAAAAGCTTCATAACACGGATGCTGTATAAAAACATTTACTAGGCTTTATCCGCTGCTCCTTTGTGCTTGTTAACTGTCGCGTTATGTCGATCGGTTATTTTGTCAATAAAACGAATATCTATTTATCTATCTATTATAAGCAAAGATATATACGTGCACCTTCTTCAAATAAACAAACAAATTCTATATTTCTTCAGTGAAATACAGCAAGCCAACAAAATTATGCCATGCACGTGCATGTTTAAGAATAAACGTCAATTCCAAGCATATAGAAGTATATAGATCTAACTCAGTGCCAGCTAGTAGGCTATTGTGTTAGCCTACCTATTCGAAGCTAGAATTTCTACAGCACCGATGACCGAAGCCGCGGTAAGCAGATCGTTCACAGGCCTCGGACAATCCTCTGACTCGACACTGTGCTCGTGAATTCAAGCTGCAGCAGGTGCCCTTAACTATAGTCTTTCTCCGCTACTAAGGCGCTATACAAATTCTTGATACGAAATGAAAATGAGTCTTTTAGAGTTGCGATTTAATTTGAAAGTTATAGATTACAACGACAAATATATTTTAATTACTGGTATCATTTTAATTACCTTGCGCTTTAATAAAAACGAAGAATGAAACATTGACAAGGTATACTTACAAGCAGGAATAGTACGTCACAGTGACTTACACTGATGGCTTAGCGGCTTTCAATCCAAGTCTACACAATGCACGGTAGCCTAACCTAATTGCGAGGATTTCTGCGCCGAACGCACATGACGAGTGCATGCACAACCTATTCGTTTTAGTCCACATAAACGCGCGAAGTATTGCCTATAAACATGGCTTTAAACCAAGCTCAACGAGCCATCGATTAGTCGTGATAATTATTGTACAAGATAGCCTACATAGGCTAGTTCGGAGCATTAAACAGTCACGTGCTGAATCTAGGGCTATGTAGAACTCGGCAAGTAGAAGAGTCGACAGACCGTCGGTGGCGTGCATCGATGGTGGCATGCCGGAATAGGAGAAGATAATGAACGATACATCTCAACAAAATGAATATTCAGCAATTTAAATGAAGCGGAGGATGAATACTAATTGATAAAGCAAGTGACTCTTTCTGGCGCCACCTAGCGTTGCACACAAAATGTGCAGTTATAAATGAATTTGTGCTGTTATACAAGCACTTCTTTACAGTTAAAACTAGCCAAAAATGGTAATTGTCCTTCGATTGGAAGTAATTTACCATGGAGGATATGGGAAAGGAAAGTTGTGCAGTTCTAAAAAATACTTAAAAACAGCCCTGGTGGGAGGGAGGTCATTCCACATAGAAGGGCCTAAATGGCAAAGGCGCGTTGTTGGGTCATGTCAGTCCTTGCCCGTGGAACAAAGAGATCAATTGAGTTGACCAGCAGACTGGTGAGGGCGGGAAGAGACTGCAGAGAGGGGTTTGTGCATCAAGTCACAAAGGTATTTAGGAACTTGCCCAGTTTGAGTTCTTGAGAGTTGTGACTAAGAGCAGTATACTTTGAATTGGACCATAGCCTATGATAGGCAACAGGAAGCCAGTGAAGAAAATCAGTCATGTAGGCAGAAATTAATGTGCCATGTTAAGAGGAATAGACAATACAGATTTGTATTGTATTAAAGCATATAATATTTGGAAACGATCTAAAGAAAAATGCACCTATTGGTAGGCCTACAGGCAATAAATTCTCGCAAACAGATAGTCAATGACTCTCGTGAGAAGCTTTTTGGCATTCGTGTTAGAACCTCGAGC
This sequence comes from Lumbricus terrestris, assembly GCA_949752735.1. NCBI lineage: Eukaryota > Metazoa > Annelida > Clitellata > Crassiclitellata > Lumbricidae > Lumbricus > Lumbricus terrestris. The sequence continues at coordinate 30,104,490 of OX457039.1, forward strand.
TGTCGATTGTAGGACATTACCCCTGGACAAAAGCCCCCCCAATTTTGCGTAGGACATTATCCCCCTCTGTGCAATTAGTCTTTTTCTTCATGTAGTTTATAAAGCTTAATTGCCCTGGTTTTGATCACTGTGTCAACTTAATAATGTGGTCACCGATAAGACTGAGGCTACTAGTACTGCCATTCAAATGCAAACTAAAGGCTTGTTAGCATCATTTAGTTAGTCATTTCTAACACAGGGAGTTGTTAGTGTCAGTTAGGTACACAATTACAACCTTTTAATGCTGCTTGCGACTTAAGTAAGAGACTTCTTAACATCCAATTAACATTCACATGAACTACATTTTCTGTAAGGAACATTTGACGACTTGTGTAATAAATTAATAATATATTCTTAAGGGTATATTTCGGCCTGTTGCCTTAATGCCTATATGCTAATATAAAGGCCAACCCTAACATATTCTTGTAGATTTTTTTAATGTATAATTTTCATGTATAATATACAAATCTAAGTTTTAACTATTCGAACAATTTTCAACTGTGATGTCTAAATGTATAGATATTCACCTGAACATAGGCCTATTCTTCCATTTTTTGCATCATTTTTAGGTGATGATGGTATCATAGACCGGGGGATAATGTCCTACTTGGGGGGGATAATGTTCAGGGGATAATGTCCGTTTCCCAGCGGTGCCAATCTGACGTTGAATCCTTAGGCATTGTAGAATAACTAAGCTTATAACACAATGTACAACTTACACTAAAACAATGCACAGTCGACCTAGATTATCCCTGGGACCAATTCCAGGCGAATCAATGGTAATGGGTGATATATAATTATATATATATATATCCGCATGTATGAGTGTGTATAGATATATGTGAATATATAGGTATACACTGGTCAAGATTTTGCGACCAAGTGAATGGAAAGGTCTTAGGTATACACGGCCTAGCTAATCTGCATATAACTCCAGCACGTCAGCTAAGTTGGTGTACAGTCGACCCAGATTAACCTCCTGGGGACATACCAACCAGCATGTCAGCCAAACTTGAAGCAGATGGTCATTGGTTCTATTAGCCACGCCGACCGAAATTCTACGGAGAGAATCTGAAATGCAGACCTTGGTCTTTAAAGTAATGGTCACATCCACATCTGTCAAAGTCTAAATTTTATCATAGACAAGAAGAAAATAACTGCTGAAAAACAGCAGAAAGTTTCTATGTTCTTTCTGTTTCATTTCTGGTCTGAATCTGTCAGTACAAGGCAGACAATGCCAAGAAAGTGTTCACTTAGAATGGTGCGACTGGTAGCCACCTAATGATCACACTCGGCATCTTCAAACTGATCTTCATTGTCTGACTGGATCTCCGCATCTGTGTTATGAGTTCCTGCAAATTAATACAATGGTACATGTAGAATGATATAACTTTAATAATACAATCAATGCAAAGATTAACTTTAATAATACAATCAATGCAAAGATTAACTTTAATAATATTGTTGGGTTCACTGGCTCTAGTCTAGAAGATGATGAGTAATACTCAGGTCCGTAATGTAAAATAACATCGATTTATTCAATAACAGAGCAGTCTGACAAGAAGTAGGTTAACGTTACCCAAAGCTGACATGAAGTACGACCGATACAGCTGATTCGACAGAGCTGACGTGAAGACACACCAGGCTAACGGAGCCCAAAGGAAGACGGATGTAGGCCAGTTCACCAACGAGGTGGGACGGCAATCGAAGAAGACAAACGTCGTAGAACACGAACCACACGCCACGCTCAACAGGAGTCGAACACACACCACAGAGTAGACCCACGACAAGAAGCAAGCCCCCACAGTAGTAGCCCTTTAAATAGGCCCTGCCCTTCCCTCAACTCCCACATAGTCAAGGAGAGTTCAAGTAAGGAAGCCCAGAGGGGTAATAGGTAGCTAACACTCACATACCCCCCCACCAGAACATGAGGAGTCCAACGGGGACGACGAACTATACGAACAATGCTACGCCTAAATGCAAAATCACTCAGTACAAGCCATTACACGTACTAAGCAATTCAGCAAGACTTAACTAAATAATGCATCGCACTCATAAATAACGTAAGAGTCCGATATAATCATGATCTGAATACACAAACTTCATATAACCCAAATCATCAGTTCACACGTAATCACGATATATACACATACACATCAATAGTTCAAATGTCCAAAAAACTATATCTGAAACACAAGAAAAAATTTGGACACCAACTGGTGTATCAAAAATGAACCAAAATGTATAATGGTCATCGGCACAAGCCACCCTACACTACAGACACACTGAAGAGTTCATTGCCGAAGAATTCCGTGCTTTCCTTCTATGACAGAACGTTCCATTGAAACTGTTTCTGGACAGTGTTTGACTTTTCATGACAGAATGTTCCATTGACATACGACGAGGATAGACGTACCAGAGAGCATCTCTAGCACGCCCGACGACTCCGCTGTGAGGAGACAAGTGGAGACACTGATTGACGTGTGCCCTCACCCGCTCCCACTCACATTACGCAGATGGACGACTCAGAATGTCCGGCAGAACATTCCATTCGCCTGGACGATGTCTAATGTCCAAGTTGTACTGTTCAAGCTCCAAACTCCATCGCAAGAGCTTCATATTTTTTGTTCGCCATCTGATGGATGAACTGCAAAGGTTTATGATCGGTGAACACCAGGACGACTGCGGATCCAAAGTAGACACTAAAGGCCCGCAAGGCGACCATCAGTGCCAGCGCTTCCTTCTCTATGGTCGAATAGCGAATCTCCTGCGGCAGCAGCTTCCGACTCAAATAGCAGATCGGGTGTTCCAATCCATCCTTCATCTGAAACAAGCACGCTCCCAGACAGAATTGAGAAGCATCAACACCCACACAAAACTGTTTAGTAAAGTCAGGAGGTATTAAGATAGGTCTAGAAGCCAGACGAGATTTTAGATCAAGAAAAGCAACCTCCGCTTCCAACAACTGATTCACCTCTTTATCCACCCTCGCCATTTTCTCAGGATTTAACCTGTAAGGGTATTGTCGAACAGGGCGAGCACCTTCAACCAAATCAATTCTATGAGACACCATAGATGTTTTACCCGGTACTTCACTAAACACATGTGCAAAGTCATGCAAAACATCCCGCAATTCCGCACGACATTCAGCAGACACTTCACATTGTAAGACCTTATCCTCTAAAGTCACATCATTCATCCTCACATCCGGATTTACCACCAACACAGAAGCCACCACCTCCTCATTCGGTCGCTCATACACCACATCCATACGATCCACATAGCGCTTCATCAGATTCACATGTACCACCCGTTCCGTTTTTCTTCGATCCGGGGTACTCACTAAATAATCGACCGGACCAAGTCGACGTACAACCACATACGGTCCACAATATTTGGTCTGTAAAGGTTTACCCACCAACGGAATCAAGAGTAAAACCTTTTCACCTTCCTCAAAAGACACAGCACGTGACTGCTTATCATACAGTTGCTTCGATTTACTTTTCGCATCAACAGCATTTTCACCAGCAAGTTTCAATCCAACACGCATACGTTCACGTAATTGTAAAACATAGTCAATCACGTTCTTGCCAGACACTTCATGTACAACATCTTTCGCCAACCATTCTTCCTTCATCAATTGCAACATGCCACGCACATCTCTGCCATACATCAAATCAAAAGCAGAAAAGCCAGTACCCTGTACCGGAACCTCTCTATATGCAAACAAGATCCACGGCAACATTGCATCCCAAGAACCCGGATATGTTTCAGCCAACGCCTTCAACATATCTTTCATAGTACGATGAAAACGTTCGCACGAGCCATTCGTTTGTGGTCTATAAGGACTAGTTTTCAACTGCACAATACCACATTCATGCACAAACACTTGCATCAAATCAGACATGAATTCTGAGCCACAATCAGATAACAATTCTTTCGGAAATCCGAAAAGCGAAAAAACTTCACACAAACATTTAGCCACATCCTGCGCCGTATGATTCTTCAACGGAAACGCAAATGGAAAATGGGAAGCCAAATCAATGACCGTGAGAATAAACCTATTCCCCGTTCCCTCACATACACTCAATGGGCCTACGATATCCATTGCCAAGCGTTGAAACACTTCCTCCATTACAGGCATACTGACCATGGGCGCCCTATAATTTCTGTTTCCTTTGCCTAAGCGTTGACACACATCACATGAACGACAATACTCACGAACGTCTCGATTCACATGAGGCCACCAGAAATGCTTCGTCAACCGATCCAGTGTCTTTCTAGTACCCAAATGCCCAGCCGCTGGTATATCATGGGCCACATGCAACAACTTCTGTCTTAAGTCACGAGGCACAACTATTTGTACCACACCCATTCCTAATGGTGTACACTTCTCCTCCCATCGACGCACCAAGACCTCGTCCACCAACGCATACGGTTGTACACGCCCACCGACAGACACCGTCTCGTCGACTTGTGCATACAATGGTCTCAATTCAGGACACCGGCGCTGGCGCAATATTAATTCCTGTCGGCTAACATATAGCTCCGATCTTTCTGTCACAACAGATTCTGTCGCTGCAAATAAACTCGATAAGTCGCCTTCATCGAAATTCATTCGTTCAACTTGTCTGTCAATTATTTCACCTGGCGTTCGCTCTTGGTCGGCCGACTCCGTACTTTGACCCACTATCTCCGACTGCTCGGGCGCCGCTTCACTGCACACCGCCGTCTCCCTCTCACTCTGTCTCACTGCATGTGCTCTAGCCTGTGCACGAGTCGTCACCGCGACCTCCAACACCTGTCCTGCCAGCGCTGTATCATTACCCACAATGCAATGCACCCCCGCCATTGGAAGTGAATTCATTAGACAGCATAACACCTCACCTTGAACAAATGCACAATCAACATTCACTTTCACCAGAGGACATTCCACAATAGAACCAGATATACCTCTGAGTAACCTCGTTTCATTCATGTGTACAAACTCATGCTCATTCAACCATTCATTAGACACCAAAGACTGCAGCGCTCCACTGTCCCTCAAGAATACCGCCTCCTTTCGTGCACCCTCATCATCAATTACACATCCAATCACACAAAATGGTGCATACAGTTTATCAACAGATTCAATTGGCTTCGGAAAACTCTGTGGTTTAACAGGCGCCGAAACAGTCTGAACCAAACCCACAGGTTTCGCACCCCTCCAATTTTCCATTTGAGTCCCCTCCTTTCGTTTTAATTTCCAACAACTGGCCTTCGTATGACCTGGCGCTCTACAAAATGCGCACGTGACCGGTTCCCCAAAACCAGTGACGTCATCATTTTCCCGCACAGGCTTATTAAACCCATACGTTCCTCTTTGAGGCGAACGTCGACCCCAATTTGTATCACGACGCGTACCATCCTTGTACCCCACGCCTTGACGCTCCCATACATCTTTCTTCTCACTTTCATCAGATGAGAATCCTCGTGTACGGTCGAAAAAATCCCTGCGGAACCCCCCAGAATAATGGTTCGGCCCCTGCTTGTATAACACTGCATATTCATCCGCTAAACGTGCAGCACTTGCAACAGTATCAGGACTCTTATCTATCAGCCACCTGTGTACTTCAATAGGTAACGCTTGTACAAACTGCTCCATGAGAATTACCTCTTTAAATTTTGCTAACTCCTCCCACGAGTTTGTACCCTCAATCCATCTCTGAAAAGGACTCTGCAGTCGAAATGCATAATTCGCATACGTTTCCCTCGGTTCTTTTCGCAACCCCCGAAATTTCTTTCGATAAAATTCCGGAATACGTTCGTACGCCGTCAATAGCGCACTCTTCACAATATCATATTGGACGCACTCCTCCAACGATAAAGCCGCAAAAACTTTCGCCGCCTTCCCCGACAACTGTGGCTGTAGGAGGGACGACCATTTTCCCATCGGAATTTGATGCAACGTCATTGCTTGCTCAAACGCCGCAAAATAATGTTCGATATCGGCCGAATCAAATTTTGGCACAAATTTCAGAGCTGCCCCAAAACGCAAATCCTCATTTCCATGCGCTGGTCGTTCGACAGCCCCACCTCCTTCTATCCTCCGTCCGTCCATTTCTAATCTCTGCTTCTCAAATTCCATATTCATTCGTTTCTCCTCCATGTCAAATCTCCTTTTCGTCTCCTCTGCTTCAATCCTCAATTTATTCTCCTCTCTCTCTGCTTCAATCTGCATTTTCTTCTCCTCTCTCTCTGCTTCAATTTGCATTTTCTTCTCCTCTCTCGGCTTCAATTTGCATTTTCTTCTCCTCGAATCTCATTCGCTCCTTCTCTCTCTCCCACTCTCTGTCCTCTTTTAAGTGCAAGCGCTCTAACTCGGCCTCCTCTTTCTTAGCCTGTGCCTTAAGTTTCCAAGCTGCACTACCCAATTTCGGTGACAATGGTTTCATAGCCATTCTCCTCACCTGTGACCTAGACACGTCCTCCACTTCCTCACCATATGTCTCACTCACCAGTCGAAGTGTGTCACTTGGTATGTCTCTGACATCCCCAAATTCAGGAATTAACTCCTCCTCTAACGACGCCATTTTACCTCTACGCCCTGTCGACTATTCGACGTGCAGACCAACGCACAGCGCAAAAATTCACCCACGACAGCTCACTTCAAAACTGTCTCGACCAACTTTACAAAACTCGCAAAACTCAATATCGCAAAACGTCGAAATTTCCCGCACTAATTTTCCCGACCTAATTCGCCAAAAACAACAACCATTGACCTGTCTTCACGGCCAACCACCATATAACACTTTTCCAACGGAATTACCACCGTACTATTCGCTAAATTTCACGGAAACAACGCCCCTTTTTTGACGCAAATTTCAAATTATCGTGAAAAAATCCCGAGAGACCCCATCTGTTGGGTTCACTGGCTCTAGTCTAGAAGATGATGAGTAATACTCAGGTCCGTAATGTAAAATAACATCGATTTATTCAATAACAGAGCAGTCTGACAAGAAGTAGGTTAACGTTACCCAAAGCTGACATGAAGTACGACCGATACAGCTGATTCGACAGAGCTGACGTGAAGACACACCAGGCTAACGGAGCCCAAAGGAAGACGGATGTAGGCCAGTTCACCAACGAGGTGGGACGGCAATCGAAGAAGACAAACGTCGTAGAACACGAACCACACGCCACGCTCAACAGGAGTCGAACACACACCACAGAGTAGACCCACGACAAGAAGCAAGCCCCCACAGTAGTAGCCCTTTAAATAGGCCCTGCCCTTCCCTCAACTCCCACATAGTCAAGGAGAGTTCAAGTAAGGAAGCCCAGAGGGGTAATAGGTAGCTAACACTCACAATATAATCAATGCAAAGATAAATGCCCGCATGTGAAAGGCGTTAATAACCGCTGGAGATACCACCATAACCGTGAACCACAGGCGGTGCTTCCATCAAACGACACGACGAATGCCTTTCCCTGTCTACTCCTTGTGCCTCGACAATTAGTCAGACATGTGTCATCTTCTACCAGTGAGAGTTGATTCCCTTCTTTAGTAGTATATGCAAGTCGCCGTTAAATGAAATTTTCATTTTTAATGCGTTTTTAGCATTCTCACTTATCGCAAAATTGAGGCTGAATTGATATAACTTTGGATCAACATTTTAGCCATTTCCTTTGTTCTAAATCATCATCGAATAATTCTTTGCAAAATCATATGGCTTTAATTAATTTATTGCCATTTTCTAAATGGTTTCGTGTAACCAAAACTCAAAATAGGCTTAATTGATTCAGTAAATATAGTGGCAGTATTATCAAAACTTAGTTACATTTTTTACCGTCTGAGAACAGGCAAACAGCCAGTTAGGAATAGTTGCAATAAAAAACATAATAAACCTAATAATAAGAAGCACATGGCAAAGAGTCATAGAAACGAAAATTCAGCACAACAACTTGAGGTTTCTCAAGGTTCTTAAAACTTGCCAATTACATAAGTCCCACTTCTTAGATACCAAGTAACTCTGCTCAATGGTATTGTGGAACTGATAACCAACCACAAACCCTGGCACATCCAGGGTAAGTTTATTTTTCTGGAACATGATCCACTGAAAATTTCAGCATATTGGTATAACCCACATTAGCACTTCACACTTTTCTATATAGAAGGGCTCGGTGCAACTCTAGAGCAGCTATCTGGAAACTATGGCATTACAAAAAGACATAGTTGGATACACAGATATGTAGATTGTAGATAGATGGAAATATCATCCAAACTTAAGAACTCTAGTCGATGCAGATTTGAATGAAGCTTGGCAGTTGATTGATGAAACTCACCTCCTCCATTGGACATCAACTGACTGACAGCAGCTTCCAGATGCGGAACATCGCCGGCTCCATCCATCGGTCCGTACTGAATGACAGGCTCTGTGCGATGAAAGATGACCTGATCGTCTTCTGGCATGAGGTCTAAGTCACTTTCGTTCTCATCTTCAGCATCTTCTACAAACCACAAATAAAAAATTTTAAACTCAGATTTGTTGACTGTTACTGTCTGATGAAGTCTTGTAACTTTTTTATATTTGAATCTAACTCAGTCTTATCTTGCTTAAAATTTGCCCAGTCAGTGGTAATGTATGCCAGGAGGTAAGATGTGCAGGAACATGGCCCAGCACATTGTTACTGTGTGTAACATTAAAATACACAGCTACGACAAGCTACATAGTACTGCAAGTCAATGACATTGCTTAGAGCCAATGGGAGAATATGAATATTTGCAGAAGGCCAAGTAAGAAATAAATGAATAATTTAGTGAACTTGCATCTACGTTTTAAAATACGATTTTCTGACGACTATGTACGTTTTTAGCAGTCACCGGAACAAAACATTCGATGGGTTGACATAAGAAGCAAATCTAAAGAATTGTATTTAGTAAAGTTGAGCAGTACCCTCGTCTTCTCCAACATCTAGATCCGGGTGGAGACGTTGGCATGCGGACATTGTTTGAAACATAGACGTCACTAAAGAACATGCAACTCAATGTATAATCTGATTAATCTCCATATTTTTATGTGATATGAAATCTTGTACTAAATGTATGCATACATTGCATTGGTCATGTTATAATTTAGTAAAAATATTTCATTGGTATGCATAGAACAAAGTGACATTACACTAACTAGTAAATATACAAATCAATTGATTCATGGTAAACCATGTGGCACCTAAGAGTGATCACAGGTAAGATCAGTTGGCATAGCAGGCATCAGAAGATGAATAGTCAATAGGTCTAAAAACCTGATTAATAGAGTCTGTGGCTTAAATTTGCCTTCAAAAGTTTATGATTTTTGTGACATATATTAACTTAACACTTCAGTAGACAATTGTTGTCTGGAGGTTAGTTAGTCCATTGGTACAGTTAATTTCTTCACTAAATTCTACACATCCTATGACAGATAATCATCACAGATACAGAAAATCTTGGGGTTTTAATGGCTCGGTCCCATACCAGCTAACATCAGTGGTAGTTTCTGAAATGAAGATGAGAATATTTGCAATCTAGAAGACACAGTTTCCCAAGAAACACACCCCACGTTAAGTTAGACACCAGTTCACGATGGAATGTATTGCCTTCAACCATCCTTTATCTAAAGACTAGCCACACCCCAGAAAATCTTGCTCCATCCACTTCTGCTTCTTATCTCATTTCTCACCCACAGTTTCTCATCAACTTAATCAATGATCAAACGATAATCCAGCCTAAGACTTCATCTAATCAGTCTCCACCATTTTAAGCCTTAATTAGCCATTCAACAACATACACTGGAAACATCTGGAGACAATCAGAATTTGTTGGCGCCTTACCTCCGGATAATTCTGGGATAATTCTGGTGCAAAAACACGGAATCAGGAAATTGCTGACATGACTAATTTTATTCTGTATGGCAAATAGGATATTACACTAGGTTTTTCTAAATTGGGTCACACGTAATTTTTATATGAGTAGCCACCTTCCATTCTGGTAGCTGAGAAGCAGCAACAAGGTCTAAACAAATCTGGCAAGGCGTAAATTCACTGTATCTGACGTCCTGCAGGCAGTTTATAAAAGCAATTAAGAAAGTCGTTTTGATCTTTGCAGTGATTTTGGCTACAATCTGATAGCAAAGAACACGCACCACAGGATGAAAATAATGATCAAGATGACATGTCGCATATATATACTGCAAGATCCTTGAAATCAAAACATTGAGTCTTACAGTGCAACTGTAATGGCAAACATCAAAGGCCAGAAATGAGTCTACCAGGCTTGCAGCTATGCTGTACTTCTTCATTAAAAGTAAACTCAAAGCCACTCACATGCACTTGAGTCTTCCGGAGCAAACCGCAACTCAGTAACACTGGCGCCAGGTTCACCACTGCCATCCACTTCAGCTAAAAGAGTACGCAGTTCAAGTAATGCAGCAAAAAATCATAACAAAAATTGGTTCATAAAGATGATAAAGTCATACAACACAGTAAAAATGCAATCATTGTCAGTTAATATTTTTCAAGCAGATCTGATCTAGCTTGATTACCTGGTTCTTGCATGGCCGCTCCTCTGGCAGCAACTTGCACTTGTTTAGAGGAAATGTGGCATTTCTTGAGTCTTCAGCCGTTTCCTTACTAAGGAATGTGTCTTTGGGTAATTAATGTGTCCTAGCCCGTTTCAGTGATGCCCGCAGAGTTATTTTCGAGGATTTACATGCTCAAGAACGATATTTTATTTTATGCAGCACATGACAGCCATGTTTCTGGTAACAACTAATAACCGGGCTTCCTGCTTCTTTTGGAGACTTTCAGAATTGGACAATAACACTACAACATGACAAGACTTCACTGCTTGGATTCTATAGTATGCCACCTGGTCTGTTTCTGTGCTGCCTCCCAAGGAAATCGTAAGTAATTTGCGTGTTTTTCGGACGTTTTCAACACCTACGATCTTCACCACATGGCTGTCGCTTGTTTGTTGTGTGTTTACAATGAAAAAACCACGTCAATTGCATCATCCAAGAGTTTTGCTGCAGGGCTGAAGCATTGGACTAGTCTACGCTCATATTACAACATTCATCTTTTACTACAATCATCTTGGCAGGAGTATAACATTGGCATTTATCCTTCCCAGTACATCTTTAGCAGGACATAATGGTTACTGAAGAAACCTCCTTTCCTCTAACAATTAACATCAACAATCAGACAGATTGGCACCTCTTTATGGCTGCCCCTACTTTATTTTTATTAGTTATGTGTTTTTGTGTGTGGCAGAGCTGTACTGCTATCACACACGTTCACAGGAGGTGGATAGTGGAACGACCTCTAGATATAGAAGCTAGCTGCGAAATAAGAAGGGTAAAACCTGACGAATAAGCAGCCGCAGACCAACAGCGGCAAGGCTACCAGGGCACAGTATGGGACGTGGGTGGCATCCTCTGAGAAAAGCTAATTAACTTCAAATAAGGCTCAAAAGAATTTATGACAACAACACAATTATTACACGGTCTACAAAGTTTCAATAAAATTAGAAAAAGCATACTAACGGCCAAGACTGTTGTCCAGTATCACACATAGACATTCCTCAGGGAATCTTGAGAGATCTCTAGAAATAGCATGCATATTGATGGCAGGATATTCCACAGTAAAACCCATTCCGGCTGTTGTCACCCAGGCCAGACAACTGAAACAAATGAAAATTAAAAATTAAAAATAAAGATAAGCACATATATAGCACCACTTCACATTAACAAACTTCCAGTCTATTAATTAACCCTTTGCGTGCCAGAGGTGCTGAATTGCGACATTTGTAACATTGCCGTCCGTGCCAGAGGTGCAGAATTGCGACATTAGAGGTGTGTCCACTAAAGAAGATGCCAATTGAAAACCAGTCGTCTCTTAATGTAAACAAGGACATCGTTAACTAGGGCAATAACAAGGCTAAAAGTTTCCCATGGACAATTGTAATATAGGGTCGACGGTTAGGGGGGTAATTGACCCGAAAGTGGGGGGGATTTTCTCACGGTCATTCGCGGTAGTAATGGCTCAAATCTGACAGCCGTATTCATTGTATTGTAGTAGAGCGGCCTGGTGAAAAATTGTTCACTTTGTGATACAAGCATGAAATTTGGTACATACTATGAAAATGTCATAAGAACAAGATTTGGCTATAGGGCCATCGCAGATTTGGCCCCTGGCCCCATTGGCGGCCATTTTTCAAAATGGCCGACCTCTTTACAGATTTTAAATTATCTCAGCTTCCAGTGCACTTAGAATCGTCATCTTGGTGTCAAAACATACATAGTTAGGGGCGAGGATCCCAGCAGAGCCATTGAAAATGTTCCCCATGGCTTCAATGGCGGCCATTTTCCAAAATGGCCGAACTAAAAAAATAATACTTCAATATCTCAGCCACCAGTACACTTAGAATCGTCATCTTGGTGTCTAAACATACATAGTTTGGGGCGAGGATTCCAGCAGAGCCATTGAAAATGTTCCCCATGGCTTCAATGGCAGCCATTTTCCAAAATGGCCGACCTAAAAAGGATATTTCAATATCTCAGCCTCCAGTACACTTAGAATCGTCATCTTGGTGTCTAAACATACATAGTTTGGGGCGAGGACCCCAGCCATAGCAACCACCATTCTCCATAGCAACCACCATAGCAACCACCATTCACCATAGCAACCACCATTCTCCATAGCAACCACCATAGCAACCCCCATTCTCCATAGCAACCACCATAGCAACCACCATTCTCCATAGCAACCACCATAGCAACCACCATTCTCCATAGCAACCACCATAGCAACCACCATTCTCCATAGCAACCACCATAGCAACCACCATTCTCCATAGCAACCACCATAGCAACCACCATTCTCCATAGCAACCACCATAGCAACCACCATTCTCCATAGCAACCACCGTTCTCCATAGCAACTACCCTCCATAGCAACACCATTCACCATAGCAACCACCATTCTCCATAGCAACCACCATAGCAACTACCCTCCATAGCAACACCATTCACCATAGCAACCACCATTCTCGGTGTACGACTCTGGACATCATATTTATATGGACAATTATTTTAGCTCCCCCGCGCTGTTTGTTGACCTGAAAATGAAGCAACTGGGTGCCTGTGGAACTTTGAGGACCAATCGAATGGGAGTACCACAGCAAATAAAGTCAACCAAGCTCAAGAAGGAGGGTCCGGCAGTGACAGAGAGGGATGGCGATGGTCTGCTATACATATCATGGTTCGATAGAAAACAAGTGAATCTGATATCGTCAATTCACAGCACACTAGTGTTTCGAAAAACTGTTCGTACAAAATCCACAACAAGTCGAAGGAGAATAGTTGATAAACCAGTGGCTATTGAACTGTACACACGCTACATGCAGGGTGTCGACCGCTCAGACCAACTTCTATGGTACAATCTGTGCAGACATAGGCAGCAGAAGTGGTGGAAAAAACTGTTCATCTATCTATTAGAAATCTGTATTGTCAACGCCGGGGTCATAAACCGGGAACTACATCAAGGTCAACGTTTCGATCCAACAAAGTTCCGCATGGATGTTGCACGAGGGTTACTTGCTGGATATCAGCGACCACTTTCCAGAATTGGTCGCAGGCCTTTGCAGCCACTGCCAAGTCGACTAAGTGAGAGACATTTCATATCAAACATTACAAGTACAACCTCTGGTGGAAAATCTCCACGACCGGACTGCGTGGTGTGCTCTGATCGGAGTCTCAAGCGGCACCAGATTAGGACAATATGCAAACAGTGTGGAGTTCCATTGTGTGCAGTACCATGTTTTGAACGATACCACACATTGTTTGATTATAGAGCCAAGTGTACTGAAGAGTACCACCAGTGAACAGTTGAGCTAATCCTTATATCTATAATATAATATTTATTTTAGTATTTGTTCCAAAATGACAAACTGCTTTGTGATTAAATGAAATATTGCATGCAATATATCTCATGAAATGACTGAACAATATTCAAATGATCGATGCAAATTCTCAGAATGAATTGTACTCCTTATAGAGTTAGTCGAGCGATCATTGGACCCATATTCTTCTGTTCTTCATAAATCAAAGTTGTTTTTTTATATCATTGTTGGGTGCTGATGCTGCTTTTTAATTGCAAATATGATTTTGGTGAACTTTGTGCTTTTTCTGTAATGACATACTTGAATGTGTCTCTTGCTTTCACAAAGAATTATATTATGTATATTTATTTCAAGCTGATTTGAGTTTTTTCTGTAGATAAATTCCAGATTCTTATACATACATACTATGTTAAGGAGAATGGTTGCTATGGACGGTGGTTGCTATGGAGAATGGTGGTTGCTATGGTGGTTGCTATGGAGAATGGCGGTTGCTATGGATGGTTGGTTGCTATGGAGAATGGTGGTTGCTATGGCGGTTGCTATGGACGGTGGTTGCTATGGAGAATGGTGGTTGCTATGGTGGTTGCTATGGAGAATGGCGGTTGCTATGGATGGTTGGTTGCTATGGTGGTTGCTATGGAGAATGGTGGTTGCTATGGTGGTTGCTATGGAGAATGGTGGTTGCTATGGTGGTTGCTATTGAGAATGGTGGTTGCTATGGCGGTTGCTATGGACGGTGGTTGCTATGGAGAATGGTGGTTGCTATGGTGGTTGCTATGGAGAATGGCGGTTGCTATGGATGGTTGGTTGCTATGGAGAATGGTGGTTGCTATGGTGGTTGCTATGGAGAATGGTGGTTGCTATGGTGGTTGCTATGGAGAATGGTGGTTGCTATGGTGGTTGCTATGGAGAATGGCGGTTGCTATGGATGGTTGGTTGCTATGGAGAATGGTGGTTGCTATGGCGGTTGCTATGGACGGTAGTTGCTATGGAGAATGGTGGTTGCTATGGAGAATGGTGGTTGCTATGGTGGTTGCTATGGAGAATGGCGGTTGCTATGAACGGTGGTTGCTATGGAGAATGGTGGTTACTATGGAGGTTGCTATGGAGAATGGTGGTTGAAAGAGTGGTTGCTATAGAGAATTGTTGCTATGGAGAATTGTTGCTATGGACAGTGGTTGCTATTGAGAATTATCGCCAAGGAAGGGTGATTGCTATGGAGAATGGTTGCTAAGGAGAATGGTTGCTAAGGAAAATGGTTGCTAAGGAAAATGGTTGCTATGGATGGTGGGTTGCTAAGGAGAATGGATGTTCAGGTGGATGTTGCAAAGGAAGCTAATGAGGTTACTAAATATGCTGTAGCAGATCAAAAGCTGGTTGCTAAGAGAATAGTTGCAAATAATAGGGGTTGCTAAGGAGAATTGTTGCCAAGGAAAGTCGGTTGCTAAGGAGAGTGGTTGCTGAGGATTCTGGTGGCTAATGAAGCTTGTTACTAAAGATTCTAATGCTGATCTCGAGCTGCTCTGTATGGAAAATGGTTGCTAGAAAGAATGATTGCTAATGTTAGCAGTTGCTAAGGAAACCGGTTGTTAAGGAAGCAGGTCGAGTGGTGCCGGTGGGGGGGTTGTTTGGTGACACTATCTTGTGAAATAACAAGCACAAACATTTTTTGCAGCCTTTTATGATATTTTTCATGATATTTTGATATATTTATGCTGTTCGGCATTTTAAGACCACCACACCTAAAAAGAGCAAAACCTTACCTGCAAATACATGCTGAAAATTTGTACATAATTAAATTCTAAACAAATTCGATGTTTACACTTTTGTTCTATCTGCTGTACTTTATGAGATACAATGGTTTTACCATTAAGCAGTGAAATGGACCAGAATCTCAAAAAGAATCTGGCCGTGGAGGGAACAACAGCAAAAAAAATCTGGCATGCAAAGGGTTAAGCACTCCGATACAGTGTTGCAAACACACTTTAAATTTTAAAAAGCTTTAAACTTTAAATAAACTAAAATTATAAAATACAAGCATCATTAAATTTTGTTGTGCTGACTTACAATACAGGTTAATTTCATCAAACATCTCCTGTCAAAAAGATTTTCCAGCAAAATTAAAGTGAAATGACATAACTGTCTTGTTACATTGCCATCAATGACAATATTTTCACCCTAATTTCAAACTTCTTAACTCTGGTGAAGTAAATGCATCACAACTAGTAACAGTTTCTTGTTTTAGTATATGGAGTCACATGATGTTTTCATATAATAAATTATGACCAAAGAAATCATGATCGTATGCTCTTCGTACCAGAGTGTTACTTATCACTTAAACCGCATATATGCTGGTCACCAAGCGCAGAAAGGTTTTGGACACATAAATATTTTGGTAGCTTACATACCAGTAAGTATCCTATTACATGTACTTTCATATCATGGTAAGTCTGCTACCAGTACCACATGTGTTTCAACATGTGTTTCAACTATTTCGTAGTCACAAGGATGATGGAAATTTCTTTATAACAGTGGTTGTGTTAACTGACTGAAATCCAAATTCTGGCTATTGAAAGTGGAGCACTTTAAATGGGTGCTAAAACGAATCAGGTAAAGTGAAATAACCTCAATTTCAAAATTGCAGACAAAAGTAGAATTATTCAAACAGCACTACAGGTAAAGATTGCATTTCGAATTTGCCCATCAGTATCATCTATGTAAATATGTGAACATAATATAACACAAAAATACCCAGTTAGAGAAACTCATACAGGAACATTCAGTGGCTTATATTGTAGCGTTACCTTTCAGCTATAAGAAGAGAACCAGTGTCAAGAGCTTGACAATTTATGTATGCCTTTGTATTTTCCTGCCGGTGCCTGACATCTAGTGGAGGCTCAATCAGTGTCACAAAAACCATTGTACCGAGATGTTCCCTATCAAACACAAATCTGGAAATCACAGAAACACAGGACATGAGAATTACTGAATAACTTTTCAGAGTTCATTCTCTGTTATCTAAATTTCTACCGCTGTGGGCTTTGCTAACTGTAGTCTTTCATTAACATAGAACCAAGCTAAACATGTGGCAGATCGCAGTTCAAAATCCAGAATGTCAATTCTTTCTTGTGGACTTTAATCTCTAAAACCAAATTTGGAATGGATCCCTGAAACTTATTTTTTAAGTGAAACTTTTTGTGTAAATTCTAACTTCATAATCTCAAAATTTCTATAGCACTTAAAAAAGTCATGTCGTGGTAACAAGCTAAATAAAAAACACTTAGTCAAAACAAAATTAATGTGGTAATTGTCAAGACTACCGTAGTCAAGTTCGACCAATCAATCACTATATAGAAAATATGGTGCCTCCGGCTTTTATCGAATAGAGAACTGCTACCTACCAGCAACACCAACCCATAGTGCAAACACCAAGTAAAGAAACAGACTTCAATTCGGTCCACAATACATCCACTAGCTACTAATGTAACACAGAACTACTTAAAGGCATATGTCTCTCTAGTTAGTCATAATGACAGTGCCGTACACATAAGTAAGTAATGTTTGCCCCGATAGTAATTTCTTCTATTGCTGCAATAAAAAAATGTCCTATTTACTTACTTATCTAGAAATCGCGTTAATTTGTTGTGCTGATTACTTCCTTACTGAACGCATTTCATCTTGAGATGTCCTGATAGGTTGCAGTATTCTATTTTAGCGATTTCTTGGACGGCCATACAGATGTATTATGGACAGGATTGCAGTCTACATGAATACCGTTTACATGGGCAGGATCGTAGTCTTTGCGATTACCGAATATTCTTTAATTGACCAATTGCCATCCGCATATTGGTGTACAAACATGGTAATAAGCATGCCAATCAGGTAATCCCAAAGACTGCGTACCTGTGTACATAAAAATATGGATGCCAACGACTGGCCAAAATAGAGCGCTGCGACCTATTTCATTCTCATCATTTCGGTAATGATGCAATGTGCTCAGTAAGTAATCACTGCCAGATATAAGGCCAAAAAAAATAATGTTGTGTTTCCGGTAACCCGACCGACCCTCTTTTATTGCCGCGACCCAAATAATTTTGTAAAAAAATTTTATTTAAAAAAAAAATTTATTAAAAAAAAAATTTTTATTAATTTTTTTTAAATTTTTTATTTTTCTTTTATTGACATAATACGGTGACATTGCCTTCTGTATAGTTGGATCTTAGGCTAAAAAAATGTTGTGTTTCGGGTAACCCGACCGACTCACTTTTATTGCCGCGACTCGGAAAATTCTGTGTACATTTTTTATTTACAGTGACATTGCCTTTGAGTTTCACGCCTGCCTAACTACTTCCTGGTTGCCAGTCTTGAGAAACCTCTAGCCTTATCATTCTCACTTGAGCCACCTCTAATGGTGACTAGGGAAAATAAACCTAGCAACATCTAGGTGTAACTAGTCACTGGCTCGGCCAGTCTGGAACGACCCCTAGCAGTGATGTTCTGTTCGCACTCATCTTCCCCTTGCCTTCCCACTTTATCTTACCAGAAAAAATGTCAACAAAATGAAATTAACAGAATATTTTTCTAGAGCAATTTTAGGTGCAGACAGTCGGGAAATAGGCAGTTTATACTTGCTTAGAACACGTACTTTGTTGCAGCATGTACCTTTATGCAAAAAAGAGTTGTTGGTATAATTTTTCGGATAGTCACTGTATAAAAATATTTTACCAAAATAAAAATATTTTTCGACCTACCTACCCAATTTTTTGGAGCTCTGTTACCGGAAACACACCATTATTTTTTTTGGCCTAAGTAAAAACGATCATGTTCACAATTAAAAATGAGTAAATAGAAAGTTCAAAAGTGAAAAAACCTCAACTGCGTAAACTGATTAGGCACTTTTGAAGTTAGGAGTTGACTTGCGCTTCGCACTTTGGTCCCATTGTCCAAATTGATCCAAACGAAAGCTCGTGACATACAAGGCCGTTTACGGGACAGAATTTCTATCATTAAATCTTCACCCACCCTTTAAAGTTTTTTCGGGGATTTTTTCTGTTGCTGAAATTCAACAAATGTCCTATTTTAGGCCTACTTACTTAGAACTCATGTTAATTTCTAGTTAATTACTTACTTACTGAGCACATTGCATCATGGGATGCGGCCTATAAGGTCGCAGTGCTCTAATGTAGCGATTTCTTGCGCGGCCATATTGTTTACATGGACAGGCACGCAGTAATCGGGATTACCGCCATCCATGACAATACCTGTTCGGAGAGATTTGGATTTCGGGAGAACACTACGCGCACCATTTTTAAGGATGCGGTTTATCTTTACAAACGAGTTTCGGTAATCCGGCGGAAGTATTCCCGTTCTGGATTCGGGAAATCGCTACGTACCCAAATAAAACTGACTTGGCCCACAAAGCGGCAAAATGTTGGTTCACACACAACTCAAGCCACTAATCAAACTGGCCCCCGTTGGTGTCTTTTTAGGTTTATTAGGATGCTGAGAGTATACTGAGCGATAATATTCTGTAATATAAAATTTCACAAGCCAGAAGTTTACTTACGAACGACAATTTTAAATCGATGTACACCATGTTGCAGCGGTAAATATTGTTGGATGCCACATTTTTATAGCGCTATCATTTAATGATGTTTGTTTATGTAGAGGCACCCTTTCCTTGCCAAGGACAGTTTCATTGGCGCCCTTTAAGCGGCTGTGTTACGGCGCCATAGAAATTGTCGTCATTGTTAATATTATCATTCGTATCGATGAGGATGATAATTTAATAAATAATAATAATAATTACGCAAGGATAACCGTTGACTCCAGAATGACAAAGCACTTCGTATTGTTTCTTAGAGCCTGAAGGATAATTTTTACCTCGGGCGAAAAATACGGGCTATAGGCTTCAGGACGCGCGTTAACACAACCCACCGGAGTCGAGGACGAAAATGACTCCGTACTGTAACAGTTTCTTACTTTAATTAATTGCTTGGTAGGTCTACTGTTTAACGAGGGGTTGCATGTCCTCGTCACACCTCTTTCTACCCATTGTCTTTGAAACACATGGGTCGTTCCCAGCAACCCCTTGTCCATTTCTGGAGAGCCGCGGGGTCGAGGTGACATTAATTTTGACTTTCAAATATTTTCCAGCTGCATTCAGCGCTACACGTCATCGCATTTCTTGGGACTTTCAATCTTCAATTCTCATTAATGTTGCGGTCGACGCCGCGTGAATTTTCAGACATTCAACAACAGCGCTTGACACTAGCATAATTTTTTTAGAAACCTGCCATTAAATATGACTTTAATTTCATTTCTGGAGTACTCTTTAGAGGGAAATTTTGAACTGTTCGTAGTGTTACCTCTAGTAGGCCTAACCAGAAAAAACACGCCTTGACTTAATTCTCATACGTATAGGCTACCCAGTCCGCCATGCCTGTCACTATATGACTGCTCTTGTGAAGTGTTCATAACAAAGTCATAATTAAAACAGCTTGAATATGGAATACGAAAATGAGGACGCCAATATGTTATACAAAGATTAACCGGTCCATTAAAATAAGAAAGTTGTTCGTGTTTTATAGCCTTCGCGAATCTCGCGTTTAGCGCACTCCTAGCAACTAGAGACCGCACACGAAACTTTCGATCAGTAATCAGAGTACAAAGTTGTCAACAACCATAATATTAACATGGTGGTTCTAATGTACAATTCTGCAGCTGTTTACCGTGAATAACACAAAAGCTTTGCAACAATTTTCTCTCTTTCCGTATGATATCATTTACTTTTATTATTTCTCACGGAATCTTTATGTCTTTTAAGTGTTTTATCATAGAGTAGTAGACGCTTGCCGTAGCCGCTTAATTGGACAATTAAGGGAACGGAATATCGATCCGAACTGGGACTATTGAAGATTCGTTACATGTTCCGCGTTTTGCAACCAGCAACGGATTCTGAGCAGAACTGACCTAAGTCAGAATCGCCAGCAACAGATCCAGATACATATAAGCCGACGTCAGAATGGGTTCAACCCAAATTCCCGAAACGAATTTTGACCGTATCCCCGAAATCGATTTTTTAATGCGCCACACGAAACCGTATGATTGTAGAAACTTAACTGCAGGTGCTACAACAGCACTATCCGGGTCATCATGTCATTATTTAATTCAACTCTGAAGACTCGGCCAAACTTTGGAATGTGGAATTAATAATATGATGTTGCGATGTATTGTAATTACCAAATTGATGAACCATCATGATAGCCCCAAAACTGAGTTGAAGATTCATTAGAAAATGACATTGTGTTGAATAGGTTTGTGTTTGTGGTTGCAGCAATTACTGACAACTCCGCTTTCACTGTCGTAGAATGGATGACTGGCGTGAACTGGTTTCATGGACATATTCAGGTATTAATTACAGCCTTGCTGGAAATGGCGGCCCAGAATGTGCGGCAATGGTTCCAGGCACGCAGAGAATAGCCGAAACAGTGTTCGTGGTAGTGATGAGTTTTCTGGAAGTCTGGCTAGCTTATCCACAACTGAAGCTGCCAGATCCTCTGCCACTGTGCAATGATCACGGCACAGATGGAGGATTTGGAAGAAGAATTCTTCTTGTTATTATGTGCATGACATTTGGAATAGAACTTGGATTTAAGTTTGCATCACGACAAATGATCTGGATTCTGAATCCGTGTCACATCGTAACCATGATGCAGGTTAGTTAGAAGTTATGATGAGAACTAAACACGTTCTGAACGCAGGTTCTTTTTTAATGCCTTATATTATTATCTATTAGTAAGTTCATGTGCTCAAAGGTATAATCTTTAAATAATTGGATCTTTCTTGTCAACTTTTTTGACTGAACAGCAGTTCATCAGTTTGTATGCTCTTGTCTGATCAAGAAGATCTGAATATGATTCCCTGATTGAGTGCAGAGTAGATAACATTATAAGCTTTTTTGCTTCAAGGTAGATTATTCATAGGCATTTGCTTTGTTGTTCTTAACAATGATATAATGTGATCTGAATAATCTGATGCTTATTGTTCTAAGTTTTGTTTGCCTTAAACCTGTTGTCTAACTCTGCCAGTCACTTTCTTCTTGGTTTTTGCAACCATGCAACCTCTTGTACATTGCCATTGATGCCTGTCATCCGTTATTCTGTCTTCGAGCAGCATCTTTCCACTTTATGAAATGAAATGGTCTGGATTAGTTTCTCCTAAACACTTGACTATTTGAGGACCACAAGCGCAGAATTGCAACATCGGATAATTGATTGCCATGCAGGCTGCAATATTTCAAATGCTTATATTTAAATAAATTATTATTTAATTGGATCTATGAATTTGCTACGATTTCCCTTTGGCTTTTTTATTCAAGACGTTACATGTATGTGATTTTTGTGGAAGTATTTGAACGAAAAGTCAGTAATTGTTGCTTTTGATGATTGAATGTAATAACTGCAATGGCAAATGTTAATGTAATTTGCCATGAGGTTTGCGCTTACTTTGGAATGAGGTATTGAGCTATTTCTAAGGATTTAACAATCTATTGGTAGCAGAACTGGGAGGCGGTAACTCTTATTAAAAATGAGTCCATGAGAAATTTGTGCTAGAAGTTTGGCATCTATGTGGGTTAGAAGAATTAGCTCTTCGAAAAGAGAAATATTTTGTTAAAATATAAAACCAATTTAATGAACCAACAAGATGTTCAGTAACAGATAAATTATGAAAGCAGACTAGAAATATTTAAAGTTTAAAAGAGTCGGTAAAAAGCAGCTAAGTACTACGAATGAAGGTATATTGTGTCAGCTATCTTCTACCAAGACTTGGCACAAGGTTTTGCTGAATGGATGCGAAAAACTTGTGACTGTCTGATATATTTTCGTAGTTTTAATATATTAAAGCAACAGTGGCTCAACATCATTGCCAAACCTAAATATGCAAAATATTTGGCTCTAGGACCATTCCTCATAGGCTGATTGCTCATAGGCTGATTGGTCATAGGCTTATTGCTCATACGGCTGATTGCTCATAGGGTCTTTTGCTCATAGGCTCGTTGCTCATATCTCTAAAATACATGAACTTTGTCCTAGGTCCAAAACAAATATACCGTTTGCTATATCGATGCCCTTCTTCACGCATTAGCTAGTGCTAATCAATTAGGGACAATTAGCGTTGGTAGACTAGTCTGCACATCTGTAGTAGTTAACACTGAAGTAGTTAACATGTAAGACACTGAACTATTCTGTATTGGACATCTCTAGTAACGAACACTGTTGTAGCTAAAAAGTTTAACTGTTTTTAACATTTAACATTTAAATCATTTGTTATCTCTACTGTTTGTGACAGCATATTCAACTATTCTCTATTCGAGATCTTTAGTAATGAACACTCTTGTAGTTAAAATGTTCAAAAGCGTGATGAACACTGTTGTAGTTAAACTGTTTTTTACATTTTAACAATTACACAAGCTAGTAAATGAATGAAAAGCCTATGAGCAATAAGCCTATGAGCAATAAGCCATATGAGCAATAAGCCCTATGAGCAATGAGCCGTATGAGCAAAAAGACCTATGAGCAAAAGGCCCTATGAGCAATCAGCCGTATGAGCGATAAGCCTATGACCAATCAGCCTATGAGCAATCAGCCTATGAGGAATGGTCCGTACACCAAATATTTTCCTAGCAATGAGGACTAAGGTGGAGATAGCTGCATGTAAACAGAGTGTGCAACTGCACATATGTGGATTGAGAACATTTTTCCACTTGTGTTGAT
This sequence comes from Lumbricus terrestris, assembly GCA_949752735.1. Taxonomy (NCBI): domain Eukaryota; kingdom Metazoa; phylum Annelida; class Clitellata; order Crassiclitellata; family Lumbricidae; genus Lumbricus; species Lumbricus terrestris. Next base: position 30,128,220 of record OX457039.1, read on the forward strand.
TGTAAAAATACACAATTGTTGCTGGACAATATAACTTTACCTAGATATGCCTGGACTGAGGTCTATTATGCCAGGCAAAAGTCTGAAATAAAATTTAGAGAGTTTTTTATGTACATAGCAGGGCCATGTCTTTGCCTTCTGTCTGCCAAAATATAACCTGATGTAAAGATACCATCTAGTATCACTGACACTGAAGATGTGTGCTTCATCCAGATTGCAAAGTGATTATTGAAAGATTGAATTTATTACATTCCAAAGTGATAGCTTACATTTCAAATCCGCAATGATAATGACTGTCGCCTGACTCCATAGTTTCCATTGGGACCTATTAACGGCTAAGGAATAGCTTTTTAGTAACATTTATAATTATGTTCATTTATTTTACTAGTAATGTAATTGTTGATTTTATGATTTTTGGTAGAAAGAAAGACAATTTCATGAAACTCATATACCACACCACATTTTTATATCTTTTTAAGGTACAACCATACACATATAAGTAAATTACATAAACTGGATAAAATTTTTCGTTTAATACACTTTGACTCTATCTTCTGTAGTTTATTAGATACACCTTTAATAACCTGTAATTTAAAGGAGTATTTCTTCTGATTTTTGTGTGAGATGAAAATGTGCTATAGAAGTTTGATGAATTTGACATTGCATTTGTGTGATGCAGATATTCCTTCTGGTTGCTCCACCGAGTCGCTTTGCTATGATGCTTTTTCGTCTACACATTCATTGGTTAAGTGGTGCAACGATTGCTTTGGTTCTGCCTGTCCTCAACACACGATTAGTTAGTTAAATTATTATTCATTATAAAAACATTGATTATTGACAAAGGACATTGACTAAATTGTCACATGAACAGTGCTGCTAATGCAGATGCACTTTGCAGGTATAAATGTTTATCAGGAATATTTGATTTTTGTATTTTCCAGTAGTGAAATCAATAATTTCATGCTTTAGAATGTAGGAAATTTTTGAACCGAGTAACTGTTTCTATACCACATGACAAAGACTTAGTCTCTGATCTATTGTATTTTGATGTGCTTCTATAAAATTACAACAATGGTAATTAATCACTCATGAATGTCCTTGAAGCTTTATCAGACTGTATTTATCGCCATAAATAGCTGTCACATGACTGCCAATTTATTAAATTATTTTTATCTTATGCAAACTCATCTTCCAGCTGGTCAATCTTCCCTTTCTGCCTGCAGTATATTCTGAGTTTCATAAAACAACATCTGCCCCTGCTGTTCAAGTGATATCACGTGTCCTGCTGTGGATTAGGAAATATTAGTAAAGTCCTATTAACCCTTTACCAGTTCATTAAAAAATTTCATATCTCACCCTCACGGTTCATTTATTTTGTATAAACATGCTTTTTCATGTTTGAGCAGTGCTCAATGGTTTTAACTTGAAAAGAAAAAATTTAAAAAATTCTGTGTTCTGAATTCATACATGGCACTGGCCAGCGACCATAATGGAATAAAAATTTCGACCAGGACTGCCCGTGAAAGCGTGCTTCTGACGTGGAATTGTTGGACGAGATGACCACTTGAGAGTGAGAGCATCCTCCGAATCATCAGGTTCTGAATCCGAATTGGAATTGTTTTGTGTATCATTCTCCGGCTCAGAACAACTGTCGGATAAATCGTCCGAATCCTCCAGCTCTGAAAAGTCTGATTCGTCAAACGAATCGCTGCCTAAAACTTGTTCTAGCACAACGCTTACATCACGCGTACGAAAGCTGCGTTTCGTAGCGGAACTAGGCATTTTCCGTCTCCGTAGAAATATAAAAATCCGACCCAAAACGCCGAAATAAACAGTCAATAACAAATTTTCTCACGCCATTTATATCCACATATAATCTTACTAATATAAAAATACCATAGACCATCAATATATTTAGAATATTCGTTGCAAACTATAGCGGAAAGGTTATTACAATGGTTGGCGAGTTATCTCGGGGCAAACGCTGTATGACGGATAGCCGTTGGCGAGTTATCTCGGGGCAAACGCGTAAGAGGTTAAATGTCATTATGATAAAGTACATGCTGTGGGTAAACGGACCTAGTGATATTTGTTCTTGCCTTCACAGAACAACTTCACTTTGCCATTGGTCCGCTTTCTAGCCAAAGATTTAATATATTAGAAGGCAATTGAAAAATTACAGTATTATACACTATTGTAAATGTCTTTAGAGGGCTGTGCTTTGAACAGAGTTCCATGGTTATTTTTTGAAATTTTACTTTAACTTGTTGCTGGAAAGAAAAGTTAAGTAGTTACTTACAAAACATAGCTAGTTACTGATTACTGCCATGTTGAAAAATTAACCAAGTAATTTGGATTACTGTAAGTGGGAATGTTGACTTAATTTTTAACTCCCCGATGATGACATTAGACTTTGAAATTGTCAAATACAATCTTGAGAAGAGTTAAGAGACTTGAGCACCGTCCGAGTCGCTTTGACACATGCGAACCAAAGAATTTGCAGGTTGATCTGGATTCTGAATCCAATCCATGTCACATGTTATCGTAATAAAGTATCTGTAATAATAATTATAGCTCAGAAGTAGTTTCAAATGTAGAGCTATATAATGTATTCCAATGAAAAAACCGTCAACGATATCAGTTGAAGTAACACAAGTTCTAGAAAGAAAAAAAAACAGCTTTATGAACGTTCAGATTTTCTTAAGGTTAGCTATCTGTATTTATGATGTACATGATTGATTACTTATTGTCGTGTTTGCAGCTGCCTTTTGAAGTTCATGTCTACTACATTCAGCACATCATGATGCTCGTCATTCCTCTATTTCTTTTAAGCCTTGGTGGTAAGAAAGACTTTTTAAATTCATTGTGTGCCAGCTTTGGAAACCATGTAGAAATTTGCAAAATCCAAGGTTTAAGACTGTTTAGTTTATTTAATTTTTTTTATACTTTTTAACCTTACTGAATGCTGACACAGTTGGAAGCTGGCATGTGACAACTCAACACCATTTTCTGACCATTTGACCCAATTTTACATATTGGATACTGAAAGTCAGTTTTCTTTTGCCTCTTACTGTCCTAACACATTTAGACTGTTTTGGGTTCCAGTAGATGTGACTACTGTAACTCCCTCTTCGATACTATTAATTACTAAAATGAATCTTCACAAACTATGAAATGGCACAAAACTCTTTTGTCAGGACCAGCTAAGAAAGATCTCTTGAGTGTCATCATGCCACTAGGACCTCACCCAATTTGCCTCCGAGTACTAATGCTGTCTGACAGGTATCCAAGGACGTCGTCTGCTATGCTCCACAGAACACTGAGTTCTCTTCGTTCCTTTTCTTTGTAATTCGATTAGGAAGAATTGAATCTTTCTGTTCCGGGGCCAGTGGTCTGGAGCAGTCTTCCTTGAGTGCTACATTTAGTACTAGACCTTCTAGTACCATGGTCTTGAACTACCACAGCACAGCATCATTCCTTTGCCTCTGTTGGCCCTTTGCTGTGGAATGGTCTTCCTGCTATAGCTCGTGTTCATATTTTATCTGGAGGAACTACTGGTTTTGCCAATTGACTTTTCTTTTTGAGGGGGTTCTTTGCTTTGGGAGCGCCTTTTATTTGGTTGTACTGCAAGAGGCGCTTGATGAATTCGTAGATTGTATAGTATCGTATAGTATCGTATAGTATCGTATAGTAAAGTATAGTATTGTATAGTACTCCCTGGGGTTCTATCTGAAACATTCCTCATGCAACTTAAAGCTGTTCTTTTTAAGTGCATTGGAGTTGGAAGTGCCTCTGAGTAGTTTCCTTCTAAGGGGTTGCTGTATAAATTTCAGAATGCAGGAATGAATTTTGCATCATGATTCCATTCATTGCACTTGCTGCCCACTGAACAAAATCCATTTCAAACTCCATCTCAAATTTCACATTATAGCCAAGCAACTTATCACTGTTGCATGCTCATCTATTATGCAAACGGAATTTTTTGACAAATTATTGAATTTTTTCCGAGGTAAACCCGAACATCGTGACTTGCTTCTGTGCTCCAATAGTGCTTGGGGCAGTTTCCCTTCCTGCATATTGAAGCAGATTTACAATCCTGCTAATTGGACTAGTCTTGGAGAAGGGGATCTTGTGGAGCTAATATTCTGCCTTCATACAGTGAGGTGGAAGATCAGGACGCTATGGTAGCATCACAAAGGGATCACGACTATGATCAGCATGAGTTGACCTCCAGAGAATTTAATAGTGGCACTTATTAAGTTAGAAATGGTAATAACGATTTCCACCTTATGCTAGGATTTTGAAATCCAGTGAATAGATTAAGAAGTTGCAAATCAATTTTCAGCCTATCAATGAAAGCATTTTAGTCAGCCATGTTGAGGTCTGGATTGCTGGATGAGGCCATGCAGTGAGTGATTTGAGATGTCTACTGGTGTGCGGTGGTGTAGTGGGTATGTTCGTTGCCTTGCAGCCAAAGGGTTACAGATTCAAATCCACCTCAAGCCACCTCATAGGGACCGTCAGCAAGTTCTTGACTCACAATTGCTCCATGCTTTGATGTGAAACTCCGATTCAGTGCCCGCGCTGGAGTCGGGAGCGCTTCTGAGTAGATGTCTTGAAGGAGCGCTCTAACAATTGCACAATGCACTTGCATACAGGCACTTGCACACAGGCACTTGCATTTTCATGATTTGTGTATGTGATTTGTGTGTTTGCGTTCATGTGCTACATTGCCGGAATTCTTTTCTGGATCTTTGTACAGGGATCTACACAATTGAGCGAATGACTGACTTCAACTGGTCGTTGGCCGCTTCAGGATTTGCTTTTGCATACCACTTTCTGCCATTACAACTGCTTGCTGTGGTAGGTATTTTTGATTAGTTTTTTTTAATTGTACAGGCTATTGGTATTATGCAGATTAACAGTACCACAGAATTTTAGTGGATTAATTCCAATGTTCATATCTTGGGAAAACTGTAATATTGGCAGTGAGGCTTTCTGGCAACTCAACCTGTTTTTCGACTATTAAGCACAAATGAAACTTTCTGCAGCAATATTCCATAAAACTGGCACTGCATTGGGTGTGTGGTAGTTGGATTTTAATTTCGCTTTCTACAATAGTTAATAGTTATTGATTCACAGATTGGGTTCAGAGTCTTAAATTTATAACTCAACTATATCTTGGCAGCTTGTCATGACCTGAAATGGCAAGTGGATTATAATATTCAACTTTCGATCCTGGTTGGGATAGTCTACGTACAATGTTCAGTAATGTTGTATTCACAGATTGGGTTCAGAGTCTTAAATCTATGACCCAACTATATTTTGACAACTTGTCATGACATTGCAAGAAATCTACCTTCAATGTTCAGTAATGTTTTATTGCCATTTTGGAAGATGATAATTCATCTGCAGAGTTTTGCTTTCAGTGCTTTACATGTATGAAGCATAACGATATTTTTTTGGGTAAAAATTGCATTCAGACATTCAGTCAAAGTGAGTGAACTGAATTTTATTTTGATTATTATTGATGTGAAGTTTGTTTCTGTTTCGAGACGTTGCAGGTGAATCTGAACAGCATTCTATGCCCGGCTGTTTCCGATCCATTCTACGGGCGCTGGTATCGTATATGGGCCATTGTTCACCAGTCACTGTACATTGTTATTCATGGCAAGCTCTACACATACTTTGCCTTATTCGTCTTACCAAGGAAGCCACTGGACGTTGTGACAAGCAATGGATATTCCAAACATGACTAGAAATTGATGTCATTGTGTGACACTTGTTCAGCTATTTCGGATGAGGTGTAATCGTGCGGTTGACGCACGTGTATGGAAAGGTGCCACTATCTTAAAATCTGGAAAGGAATTGCGTAAGCAGCACGCGTTTTTCAGGCTCAGTTTGTTTGTTTTATATATATATGCATTCAAATTTTAAGATATGCTGCTTTGCATTGCACTGAAGATTTTCTGTTCAATTTTCATTCCTTTACTTGTTACTAGTTGTGAGTCTTCTTTGCCTGCATTTGGTCTATTCTGTGTGTGTGTGTGTGTGCTGTTCAAGTATTCATCAGGAATATTTAGGCAGTTGAGAGCAAGTGCTTCTTCAACTACTTCGTTTGATTGGTGGCCATTCTGCTACCATCTCTTTTCGTATGATTTCGAAGTTTATGATCGCATGCTGTGATGTTTGGGTTTCTTTTGAAGCTGTGTTTGTGTTTGTGTTGCTTGTTTCTCCGTTGAGTGTTTTTTAGGAGAAAATAACTGCAATTATCCTTGTTTTCATGTGATTCTGTGTAAATCACATCTGCACAGATAAGCATTTTTCTCTGTATCGGCTATATTTGTAGTATATAACGACTTTGAAAGGGGTTTGTAATAGGAAATGTTATCCGTGACAATACTTGCTATTGTTTTTGCTAATTCTAGGATTGCAAAACTTGCTTCAAGACTGAGTTCGTTCAATATAATATTACAGGACATTGGTAACCATTTGGAAAATCTTATAACTCATCTATACTCAGCCACAAGTGGTGGTCATCTACTTATTAAAAGGTCCCATGGGGCTATCATTTTTTTCCATTGGTTACGAATTGGTTAGGTACTGATTGAAAGGGTAACAACTGATAAACCTCAATGTTGTCTGCATTTTGGTACTATTTTAATCTGAAATTTGCTACAGGAGAGTAATTATCAATTCCAGAAATTATCGTCCATTAATAATAATAATCACCGTTTTTTAGTGTGACCACTATGTGTGAGAAGTGACTGTCCAGCCTAACGGGTTATCGCAGAGGTTGTAAGATTTTAGGCTGGATTTTAGATAATTTACTGGCTTGTCTTTTTTATATCAGGTGAGTATCATTTGCAGGTTAACTAGTTATTATTATCATGCTTTTTGTTGAGCTTAGTGCTGCTTGAGATTGCCCCTCAGTGACAGTTTGGAAGAAACTTATTAAAAAAATAAGGTCTGTAATTTTGAGTAACTGTTAACGTCATTTTATCATAACATTAGTCTTTCAATAATAGAAAATGACGTGGGTTTAACTACTTTGTAAGCCTGCTGCATTAAAATCACATTATGGTTTTAGTGAGAAGGTAATTTTGCTTTAGAAAAACATGTTAAGAAGGTACAATAACAGCAAACTACGAAGTGTTCAAAGCTTAATAAAATAGCAAGCGTGATCTCAGAAATTGTAGATTTTCCGACAATTTTGAATGAATACATTCCGTATCACAAACGTATCATAATGAAATGCCATAATGCACTTGTAATTATTATGTTTGCTTTCTTTCCTTGATATCATTTTATTATATAGTAAGGTGTAGTTTTTGATGTCTATAGTGTGAAGTTATTTCACATTTAATGCCATTTGTCTTCTATCTTCTTTGTAGTAAGGTAAATAAGTAAACTAAAGCGTGAAAATAGTTCCAGGAATTTCTTACATGTTCATGGCGGAAATGCAAATGCTGAAATTGATTCTGGTTATAAATCAGTTTCTAGGACTTGGTTTTTTGACCATTTACCTTAAACTACGTGTTGGCTGCTTTGATGTTCTACCTATTATTTTTTAAACATTATTAGGACTTGTAGAAGAGCTGATATATTATGCCACTGATTCTCGATTACCCAGTAAGTGATACTTTGTCTTCACTTCAAATGCCTCTGTGAAGGCATTTAGATCTTGGGTGGTATTTGGGATATTATTCTTTTTGAATATTCTGGGCTTAAAATTGTGCCAGCAACATGAAATATTTAATATGTTGAAAGTTTGAGTTTTGCGGGGTTCAATTGCCATCATTTTGTTTTCACATGTCGGCTGAGATCAGCACGGCAACAGTCGTAGAAACAGGAGGAAGGTTTTTTCTTAATGTTTGTTGGTTGTAGACTTGAATATGTTGTATGTGTTTGTTCCTTAACTTTTTTCAATTCTGTCTGTTAACTTTTTCAAATCTGCCTGTTAACTTTTTCAAATCTGCCTATCGTTAGATGAAACAATAATGTAGTTAACCTAGATTTAAGAAGTCATCACCGACCGAATTCTGTAATGTTTTATTCAAAATTATAGAATCTGATGTTATATGATGCATTCACAAACTTCGTTACATATCACATGTAGCTTATTTAAGTTTTGCTTGATTGTACTTTTAAATTTCAGGCCATTTATTTTTAAGTTATGTCATATACCCAGTATATGAATGTTAAAAGTTTCGGTTGAAAGTTTCCATTTTGTCTTTCATGCATGCAGCCACACACAAAGGTTCCAGCTGTCAAATATTATGATTTTACCACATGTGGCGTAATTTCTGTTACTCGTACTTGCCATGTTTCAATTAGAGGCTTCTTCTAGTTGACTTTTTCGTGTCTGCGAGTGCCTGCCAGTGGAGACCTTGAACTCTGGACCTTGAACTCACCATTTGCGTTCGTCTCAAATGCTACTGTCGTATAGCGAGCATAGGCTGAGCGCTGTTTTCAAGAATTTCTTCCTCCATGTATGACTGCCTATAGATGTAAATGCAACATTTTCTTGTTTTTTTAAGTTAAAGAAGGACTCAAAAATGATGTGCACACGATGCAATCTATGTCAGTTTTACGTTTAGCGCCATGATTCCTTCAATGCATGCTGTCTTTTTTATTTAAATGAGCACATAAATGTACCTTGGTACTTGCATGCTTGCACGTACATTGCATTGTTTAGCAGTGCTAGTGCAAGACAAGATCAAGAAATTATTCAGGTTGTATTCAAGTAGGCCTACATGTATATGAGGCCAGAAACCAGGAAGAAACTTTTGAGAAGTGTGACTTATTTTGCATGAAAGTCATTTCTGTGTCTACTAAGCAGATGTGCCAATATAGGCAAATGAACAGTTTAAAACGAACAAATGATCTCTCTATAAGATGCATTCATGGTTCTGAGTGGTGAGCCCATGAAAAAGTAGAATAGTTTAGAGATAAAGAACACAATCGTCGCTCAACTTTTAAGCAGGTTTGACAGATTTAAATACCGTCCGTTAAGTACATAGGAAAGCGGATTATTATTATTTATTTATTATTATTATCATTATTGTTATAATGACTTTTCTGATTTGTTGTGTAACTTTTCAAACAGTTGTGATGGTATATGCAGTTGGTCTTTGTCGTTATTAATTAATTAATTACATATTATATAGGTATACAAATATATATATTGTAATAATAAATATATAATGTTTAATAACAGGAGGGTTTGCATGGCGCTGTGGCACAGCAAAGGCCAAAGGAAGCAGGCTGTACAATGTACATGAGTTCAAAAAGACAATGCCAGTCATGTGTGATTGTCTAAAAGATAGGTCTTGAGCTGTAATTTAAATTTCTCCTCAGAAGGAACAATCGCCAGCCTTCATAGAAGGCCAAATTTTTTTAGTGAGGATCGTAGACAACATATGTGTTCCAGTGGTCTGTGGCCAGAATGCAGAAGTCTTAGATGTTGTTTGGGGTAAAATTAGTGAGCTAAGCTTTGCACAGTGTGTCGGTAATCCACTAAGGTGCACACACCCAATGTCATGTAGCAGATTCATTCATTCATTTGTGGGGCACGGTGGTGTAGTGGTGGCGTCGTTGCCTTGAAACCGGAAGGTTCGAATCCACCTCAAGTCGCCGCGTAGAGACCTTGGGCAAATCCTTCACTCACAATTTTTCGGCGTGAAACTCCGATGCAGTGTCCACTCTGCAGTCGGGAGCGCCTATGAGTAGTAGAGAGCTTGAAGGGGCGCTATAGCAAGTTCACATACAAATTTATACAGCGCCCCTTCCTGGAAACTATTTGGTGATGCTCAGGATTGGCAACGTGGTCAGATGGTATCAGCCATTATATGAGATGTGCAATGAAATTAGACATCGACTGTTTGTGCTGTAGCTGTCGGCAGACCCACTAGCAGGCTGTTGCAGCAGTCAATCCTGGAGACAATGAAGCTGTTGACAAAGATGCTGCTGCTTCCAGGTGGAATGAATATGCAGATGGTTTTAATGCTACACTATTGGCACATTTGGTAAACACAACAAAGAGTTGGGTCCCACATTGTGTCGTGTATAATAATATATGCATGTATATGTGCAATATGTATATATACCGGGTATACATATAATTAATTAATAGCAGCGCACCATCTCAATTGTTCCACTGAACTGTTATGCTTTTATGTTTTTGTTTAATTTCGCTGAAGTTATTACAGATTGCCTTCACAAAGGTTTTTTTTATTGCTTTGAGGTTACTACGAATTGTCTTGGAAAATGCAACTTCAGTCTTTGTTGCACCTTATTTGTGGTATTTTCTTAGGCTAAATTTGTATTTGTAAAATATTGTTTGTCAATGTCGGCTTATTTCTGTTCTAAAATGGAGAAAATGTATCAGCTGCATTATTACCTGTTAAAAGTCCTTACTTATGAAGCAGCAGTTCGTTTTTAGGATGTGACTTTAATTAGCTTATGCTTTGTTTACAAGCCATAAAACAGTTGGGATGTGGTTGGGAATTAAAACATTATGTTCAGTCAAATAACAAACTACGTGTATGAGAATTCCTAGTCATGTCAACTGAACGTTTATTCAAGTTTCTTGCTAATTTAGTTCTAAAGTATGCATAATTGCATATATAAAGGCACAATTCAAAGCGATGACTTTGAAACAGTGATGACTTGCAGAATAAATATTGAATTTGAAAACAGGAACAGAATACCAAAATGGAGATGGTCAGATAGATATGAACACCTAGAAAACTGGCTTAGCAAATGAAAGTCATGAATGCAAATGATGAAATGTGCTGATAATCAGATATCCAATCAAATGCTGCACATCTCATTTGTTTCGCTGCTTGGCCTAGAATGCATAATTAGTTTTGTTTTACTTGCAGTGATGTAACGGAAGGTTTGTAAAAGGACGATGCTTTTCAAAATATGAAAGTTATAAAGCATGAAGTTGAGTATCTTAAGAGAGAGGTTTTGAAGATAGGCTGAACGGCAGACTGAATGCACTTCTCTGTTTATTACACTGATTGGAGATGTAGCCATGCCAGGCAGTCTAAATAAAAATTGCAAATAGCATGACAAAAGCGGTAAAATTGGAAAGGAAGAATTTTTCAAGGCAACATGGTTTTAGATTTGCCACAGCGAGTTTCGTTAGAAATGATAACTTTGACGTATTGATACTGTTTAGTGAATACGCATTTTGTATTTAAAAAGTTTCCAGTTTTTTTGCCCAGACTTAATGAAATTATATAGGTTTGTGGTCATAGAAAACAAGCACAATTGGGGACTTGTAAGAATAGAGATGTGGCCTTAAAGAGACCGTGTTTAATGTTAGTTGTGTTCTTGCATGTCAGTTTCTACGTCTGCAGATGTTGTGCTGCTACATTAAACTTAAAGTTATGGCATGTCAGTGAAAACTGTTATTAACAGCAGTATTTGGATCTACACTTTCAAATGTGACAAGATTCTTCTAGCTGTAACTTTGCAATATTTATAGGAAACACGAGCCACCATATATCACTCAGTTACAATTGATGAGCGTTTCTTCTAAGAATGAGTACGGTACTCTGTTTTGGCAACTGTTAGTGCTTTGCTTCAGTGTCTCAATGCATCTTGTTGCAACAGAAATATAGGCTGTTGCCTAGCTAGATGCCAACTCTGCAGATATGGTTGTTGTTGTTGGTCATTATGATTGCAGTTGTTGCTGTTCGTATGCACACATACATTCCTACATGTTAACATTTTGAGGTTTTTGCCATATTCCAGATGCGAATTTGTCCCTCACAAGTTCAAGTCCGCCTAGTAATAGCACATTACTGCACATCAATGGCTGTTGACGTGTCATATTATTCAGGCACTGGAATTGCAGCCTTGCAATTAATGTTGAAAAGACTTAACTGCACGCTACATTAAGATAAGATAAGAATAGTCTTTAATTGACCAACTGCTATCGACATTTTGGTTTACAGACATGCTAATAAACGTACATACTAAACATCCACACAGCCGATCAAAAGTCAAATATTTTAAATTCAGACACATTCTAAATCCAATGTACGTATATTCCTTATGATGACCAACTATTTATACCACACTTTTGTTTACATGACATAAACCATCTTTGACAAAAGCATCCTTAGCGAATCCGCATTTCAAAATCTGGTAAGATGTATATGCCTCCAACTGTGTTGTATTGCCGGCCGTTACTTTGTCTGCAATACAATGCAGCAATCTCAAACTCGTTTTCTGAGAGCTGTGTGCTCCCAGCCTCGTCTGAAACGGTGGATTGCAACTGCATTATATTTGTGCAAACGGCTTTTGCAAATCAATGAGAACGCGAGCAGTATCTTGGTACATATTTGGAGGAAACTGAAACTCAATTAATTTTCGTCTTGAAAAAAGCACTGTTATTAATAGTCGAGGAATTACAAATTTTCTACGAACTTTGGGCTTTTTGCGAAAAATAAGTTGTGTACCTGCAGACTGTTAAAAACGGGACCATATAATATGTCCATCTATTTTTTGAACACGCAGCTGGACCAAGACGTGAAGCTCACAAGTATGACCACTGGATAGTCAGGTGATTGCAGCTCAGCATGGCAAACCTAGCACCCGACTTCCTCGAAGCAAAATTTTTCCCGTGATATGTTCTTTAACTCGCACATAAATGCTTGTATACAATACAATACACTGATGCACCAATGCAGAGTTCATTTGTTAGATCTCAATAGTCAATACTATTCAGATTTCATCGTTTCGCATTTTATGCATACTTATCTGCATTTTTTAATCACGATTGTGATGCATACGATATCTAATGACATGCTGTAAAATGCTATGTTGTTGTACTTTGTTATTGAATAATGAATTAATCAACAGCAGGGGAGCTGTATACCTGCAGTGTACCTGGATTTTATGATGTGGTCTGTTTAAGGACTTTGAAATGATTTTTTATCTGGAGCTCCATTTAAGTTTAGACTACACGTGCACTGTTATGTCATGTACTTAGTTGCAGGATCGTTATTTGGGGTTTTGTTTGTAGCTAAAACTAATTGCAGACAGTTGCATTTTGTGCTGATTTACATGACTAGCATTTCCAACCATGTATTAAGAATGTAAATTCTAAGCACTAACTTAGTGGTATTAGACATTTTTGCTTGACATTGCTAATTGCTCTATAGGCACGATTGTCTAGAACTGCTCGAGTGTGGTTCCCATTTATTCTGTCTTATTACGAGTTTTTGTAGAGACTTGTTTCTATTTTTATGCTATCGTTATTGTGATCGTATTTACACATTCACTTAACTACTGTTTTGTTCAAACTGGACCTAATTGTTAGCATCAAGTCAGATCTCATTTGATCTAATTAGTTAAGGATTTGATGAGACTAACGTAACTTTTTTTAACTTGATGTCAAAGCACGAGTTCCTGTCTTGTGATTTTTTTAATTCCAGTGGTACATCTAAGCAAGAAACATGGTCATAAAGGAGATTATTGAAGAAAACCTATGCAAAACATAACGAATAAGAACAGAAATAAAAAATCTTGACGGGCAAAGAACAAAGCATAGGAGTATCTTCAGAAGTTCAAATAACAATGAAGAATGAACTTGACCATAAGAATGCTTCAAGACTGGAGTATGTGAATGAAAGGAATACTTATGTACAACAATACAAACAAGGAGGAAATAGAAAGTTATGAGCAGCATATGTCCAATATCATTGGTCACAAATTTGGATCAAATTGCAAATAAGCATAGGTGGAAACTTGGTCCTGGCTATAGGGGGGATGAAATTGGCCAAAGGACGATCGCCCAGACATGAGGCGCCGAGTAGAGGAAGAATTGGGGAGTGGGATGTCACCTTTCCCATTTAATTTTTTTTTTAAATTTGCACACTGCAATGGTAGCATTTTAGACTGTCATTTTAATTAAATTGCTTCATTGACTTCATTTCATGAGCGTCCCCTCCCATTGTTTAAATTTCTGCACTGTAATGGTAACATTTAAATTTGCACACTGTAATGGTTGGATTTTGAGCTGTCACTTTAATAAAATTGCTCATTTTTGAATGCCTAGTCATAGTTTAAGACGTCAGAGTGTCGTCTCCCAATTCCTCAAACTTGTTTAAATTTTCACACTGTAACCATAGCTTTTTAAGCTGTCATCTTAACAAAATAACTCATGATTTCAGCACTCAGAGATGTTAAGACTTCAATAAATGTCACCTCCCATTGTCTACAAATTTTTTAATTGCACACTGTATTGACAGTATTTTAAGCTTAACAAAATTGCTCATGATGGATAAACAGTGGATAACACTAAAGATTTTTAATATTTATTAAATATTTCTAAAATATTGGGGGCGATAGAAGCATCTCCGTCCCCCCTCCACCACAAACTTTGGAGAACTGTTCTCCCCACCCATAAGTCTCTGCTGATGCAAATAAGCCATGGGCCAATGTCAGATTGTATACAACGATTTATTGATACAGACCATAATGTCAGCTCAACATTTGCCCATTGTTAGAAATAACTTACCGGTAGTAAGGAAGTTGGCTGATATTGGAAATATAAAAATCGAAGTAAAACTACATTGGGACAATTTATTGGCTGAAAACTGGATCAAATTTTAAACAAGTTGTGGGTTGATAATTTACAAATTTAGTCACCATTGCACTGGCCCAACACAACCGATGTCCGTTGTTCAGTATATCAGTGCCCCTCCTATTGCACTGGTGCTCTTTCGCATGGTATACAATAAGTAACTGATTGTAATACTTATAACATGGCATAGAGTTCCCAATGCAAACTCAGCATTTTCATTGTAAAGTAGTAATAAAATAAGTTGGATTTTGACCCAACTGAAATGCAGTGCTCTGGTACCTCTGAACAATGAAAAGGAACTATTGTCACATCCAAAAAATTTGGTCCTTGAATCCTCTTCGATTTTCTTAGATGGATTCTGCAATGCATTCCATCGAGTGGTGTAATTAGAATTTACACCGACCACGAAACTAATGCAGAACTCATGCTAACCTAAAATGCTGGAGTTTCCTATTTGCTAGTAAATACAACTTAGAAATGATTATGAAACAGCTGCAATGACCATCAGATGAATAAGTTTAGCAATGACACATCACATGACTTTGTCAATAATCATTAATTGGCAAAATTTCAAATTTAAATAATAAAGACATTCATAGAAACTCATGACGCAGATTTTATAATATAACACATCACCATTCAAGCAAACAACAAATTATTTGATTGTAGGTGATCAACTCTTTTAAACAGCCTGAGTGAGACTTGAAGATCAATGTGAAATCTCAAGAAGATTAACAGTACCTCTGGTTCACAGAGGAAAAACTATCCATGGAGAAGCAGCTATGGGAATGAACTATATTACCAATAAGTTTTTTTGGCCTTAATGTACAAGAAGAAATTAGCCGTCTCCTTACCACTTACCAGCAATCTCTAATGGACATTCAAGTCGGTGCAATGAACCGGACAATGGAGGCTTTGGAGGCCTGGATGTCCTCCAATCGCCTTCGGCTAAACTCTACCAAAACCCAATTTATTTGGTTTGGCACATGCCAACAGCTCGCCAAAATTGACCTGGAGGTTCTTGCTCGAGAGTTCCCTCACTTTACCTTCTCTTCCTCTGTCCGGGATCTTGGAGTCACATTGGACCAAGAACTTACTGTTACGCGGCATATCAACCTGCTTTGCCGCAGTTGCTACTACCAATTGCGTCAGCTTAGAGTGGTGCTCCGCTCCTTAACCTTCAATGCTGCCTTAACGCTAGTCCATTCTTTTGTCGTCTCTCGTCTGGACTACTGCAGCGCCCTCTATGTGGGTCTTCCGGTGACTCGGGTTGGGTGCTTGGATCGGGTCTTGCGCTCTGCGGCACGCCTTGTTGGTCGCATCCCAAGATTCGGCCATGTTACTGACTATATGCGGGATGTCTTGCATTGGCTCCCTTTTTCACAAAGGATCACTTACCGGATATCTTCCTTGGTTTGGCGCTGTCTCGCGGGTGTGGCCCCTGTTTATTTGCAGGACCTCTGTTGCTCCACCCTGAACGTCCAGCGCCGTGGCTCTCTCCGCTCTTCTAAACAGGCTCAGCTTCTTGTCCCCCGGTCACGCACTTCTATTACACAGAACCGTGCCTTTTCTGTCGTTGGCCCTACAACCTGGAATGGGCTTCCTGTGGAACTACGTCTTGTGCCTAGAGCCTTTGAGACTACGTTCTACTCTGCTCTTAAAACTATTCTTTTTAACCGTGGTTGGGTCGGGAGCGCTTCTGAGTAGATACTCTTGAAGAAGCGCTATATAAGTGTTTGAAATGAATGAATGAATGAATGATGGTTGAGTTGGCACTAGAGGAATGAAATCCCTAAAACAAATTTATGGTTAGCAGCACTAGCAAAAAATCTTATTTCTGCCATGGCAAGCAATTTTTTAATAACCATCCTCTGAATGAAAAACCCTGTGCAATAACCATTAGAATTTTGTGCATCAATTGCAGAATTATTTTACACCTATGCAGAATTGTTCTAGGTCTTTGCATCTTGTAAGCAAAATCCCTAGAGAGGCAGCATTGGAAGTAGTTATTGCAAGGCAAATTAAGAACATCGGCCTTTACTAACAAATAAACGACTAAAGTCATGATGATGACTCTAGGTTTAAACCCCAAACACAACTACAAAAGCCTCAGTCACCAAATACTCTAGAAAATAAATATTTTTTATTTTAAAAATGAGACAATCCAGGTGGCACGCTGCACGCAGTCACATGTCGTAGCACATTAAATAGAAACAAACATGTGAACAGAACTATGTCATTGATGGCTGGCAAAGAGGACCCTAGGAATAAAGTTTTTAACATTAACATGCCTTACTGGTAGAACAAATGGAAATTGGTTATTGACAACGATGGTTATGTTTACAGATTTGGATACACCAGCCCAGCAAAAAATCAGTCTATACGTATATCACTAAATAATTAACTAGAAAATTCTGTATGTGAGCATTCGCATCAATGTGCTTATTTTTAAAAACAGTTCAGAAGAACTAATAAGAAATGTGCTATAGTCATTCAATTGAAATATGAGCAAAACTCAGGAAGGTTTGAATGCACAATTTTAACCAATTAAATTCTCTACATAGGTCGAAGCCATTATTATTAGTCCTGGAATATAGTAGCACTGAGGAATAAGGACATTTCACCTGGCAATATCATTGCAAAACAGTGTACATATAAAGTTATAAAGAACTTGTCACACTTGATGGTAGAGGTGCACATGCAGTGTTTTGGTCTGCATTCACGATGCTCACAGTATTGTAAATAGGTTAGAAAGAGCAGAGCTGTGAAACCTGTTTGTTGCCAGTTTCTTCAGGACTAATTTACTCACTCATGCATATGCTGCATTTAAAACTTTGGCTTGGAACTAGCTAGTCCCGATTGTGCAAACATTCTTCAAGGGTAACACACAAAATGACTTTTGAGCATTCAAACATAGCAGTTTTTCCAACTTTCATACAAAATGGCATATCTAAAATGTGACTAAATCCATTTTCAGGATATAAATACCTCAACGTATAAAATAAATCTGCATGTCATTTTACACTTTCATTATGCATTAATAACTACAAAACTCACAAATTAACTTTTAGTTTTATAGTATACATTCCAAAAACAACTCCCAAGAGAATATGCCCAGCAAGAGTCATTTAAAAATACTATTTATAACTTCTGTCCTTGCACAGTTTGAAATGTCTGTAAGAGAATGTCTCGCTTGAAATTCAGATTATAACAGATTGCATTTAGCAGCAGTTCAGTAGTTTCAGCAGTTCGATTTTGTCAACATACCAAAGCAATAAAAATTTCAGAAAAAATTTCAATTGACTATAAATACTTGAAGCGACTCTCCTAAATTTCTTCTAAAAAGTTATGAAGCTTTTGCGTAGTGGCTCTGTACAAAACTGAGATACTTTTACAAAAATACAGAACCAGAATGTTAAGCAAAGTAGTTTGCAAACACTCTGGCTGGCAGATCATCTTTTTATTAATTAACTCTGGACTATCAGATTACACTCAGTGAGATCTTGTATCAAAACAGCCTAAACAATTTTGATTATAACAGCTTTAACAGACTGTAAATATAGAACAGAAGTACAACCTTAATTGGCCCCAATCTTGTAATAGCAGAATTATATATCAACTCAAAAGCAAAAACAGTCATGTTCCATCACGCAGCATTGACCTATGTATACGGTCTCATCGTCTTCATAGTCAGACCAAATGGATCTTTAATCTAAAGACTGCAGTTGTCCAGTGATAGTCCTAAGAATGTCTAAGTACAAGACAGTTATGGCAGGTACTCCGGAAGTGCATCTATCTTGGCCTTGTCTTCGTCAGAACTGTTACGAGCAATGTAGAGGACATGACCCCATCCACAACCAATGCCCGAAACATGAATCCCTTCGAGAGGTTTCACCTCTTGTGGAATGGTTGATGATTTTGCTTTGCCATCACCATAGCCCTGCAAACAGCCAAAAATATATGCCTGCAGCAATTTAACTTAGATAAGAGAGATTGTATAAATCTGCACTATCATTACTGGCCATACATGCAAACATCCTCACAAATATGATCCTGAGATTAAGACAGTTTAAGCCAAGACATATTAACAGCAATTAAACACGGCAACTTTTATCAAAAACAAATGTGACCCATCTGCGCAAAACCAGTCGTAAGTCGAAAATTTCCGTTTCAAGAAAACAAGCAAAAACTAGAGCAAGGTCAATATTTTCCAATTGTTAGATTATTGCAGAAAATAATTTTTGAAATAATTTTTTTGGCAAATAACCAAAAAGTTTGCATTAAGATAACATTGAAGAGAATTATTTGAATGATTTCTTGCAAGTTATGATTTGCAATTTATATTATTAGGCCAACTTAGATGCATTTTTGTCGATAAATAGTATCCATAATGCAAGTAGTTTTTCATCCATAAATTCCGTTTGGATCAAGATAGAGCGATAAAATTGGTATCATTTTAAAGAGAATTTGTTTCTGTTTAAAACAGTACATTAAGCTTAAAAAGTGAAAAATTCGACTTACGACTGGTTTTGTGCAGATGGGTCACAAATATAGCGCTGATAAAATACCAAATGCAGAGGCCTAGTCTAATCAGGAAATGTACTTTAGAGACATTATTACAGCAGAAGATTTTAGTAAAACTGCATTCCATGTACAGGATCAATGAATCCATTCGAAAATGACGAGACCTTTTCCTCTGAACCAAACAGAGAAGAACTTTGTCAGAGACCTTGCATGGTGGACAAAAGCCGCATATTCAGAAGCTCAGACCAGCAATAATGAACGTCCAAGTATCAGATCATAAGACTAAAGATCTTAGTCACAAGATTCCACCACGTGCATTTGGTAGTAGCGACACTTGAGAATCATAAAATGAAATATCAGTTTATGATTAATAGATAGTACAAATAACTTTGTGGCTGGGCAAAAGTCACATTATCGATATATGTTGGAGACTTTTATCAAGCACACCAAAATCCCCTGGGTCATTCCATGTCAAATCAACCAGCAATGTGGCAATTTTGGTTCTTGCATATTTGGAAAGAGCACAAAAAACTGATTATACAAAAAATATTTCAGCCCTCTTGCTCGTTTCATGGCCGAGATATAACAGTCAAAACTTGGTGGATCATGCCGTTTTATCGCTGTTCGCTTTTTGGTCATTAACTTCAAAAATTAATATCTCGGTCAAATTTTGAGATATTCTGCTCAAATTTTCACTGTTATTCCTTATATTGCATGTAGTTTTTGTACAAAAATTTTCAGAAAAATCCAAAGGGGTGTGATGTACACCCCTGGTTGATTTGACGTGGAATGACCCCCCTATGAAAGCAATTCACAAATTACAAAGCAGGATATATCTTCTCGTCGTCATAAGCTTGAAAACACAACTACTCCCTCTTGCCATCCAATCAGTGTATTATAAATTAGTTTGCAGGTCCTTAGCAAACATTCATCAGGACATAGATTCAGATTTACCATCCATGCAATAAGTAGGTATGTACGTAAGTGGCAAACAGTTCCGATTTCGTAAGAAATAACAATAGTACATACCAGTTCTCCATAAGTTGGATGTGAACCCCAGCTGACGACACTATTATCAGCAGCAATTACAACACTCTTATGACTACAACATATATGAAATAAACAATTTATTAATTAGCAGTGCACAAATTGGACATTACGCAGGAGTGAGTTCTTAGATAATTGATTGGCCATACCGACAACTATCATACACATGCTCTGTAGTATCTGAGTTTAGATGCCAAAATTTTTAGAAATAGAACTAGTTAGAAAAATCATCTGGTGCAAGTTGATGAAAGCAATAATCAATTCAAATTTGACTGTTCCCACGTTCAATGTACAAGATAAAACCACATAATCTAGTACCGGTACTTGACAAGTTACGTACATGGTTCATTCTGCTAAGCAAACAGAACTTTTTTAGTAATTAAGGTAGGTCTATGTGTACCAACAATTTGTAAAGTAAGAAGCAGTCACAGTAGATAATGTCATATTGAGTGATTGGGGAGAAAACCCGCTGAAGGGACAAAGTCCCACTAAGATGGACCTATTTAACTTTGGAGAAAAAAATTTAAGGTGACAGAAGATTTAAATGAACAATATAAATGGGAACATCAACTTTAGTGTCCACTATGATTAAGTTATAGAAAACGCAAAAGAAGATGAATACAAACTAACTAACGACTATCATAATGAATCAAGAACTTCAAGATAACCAAAAAGAGTAAATCTAATGTATAATTGGTGACAAAACAATAAAATCAGAGACAACATAAATCACACAGAACTGTCATCATATGAAATCCCTATTGTTTTTAAAGAAAACAGTGAATGACTGAGAAAAGCTTTACAATTTTACATTTATAGGATTAGTTAACCTACCTGTATTGCATAATTGTCAGCACCAGCAAAACAAATTTTGCACACATTTATTATAGCACAAGTACTGGTTATCCGTTTCAATTTCATGGATTTTGGTGATTTGCTAATCTGAGCTTCTAAAATTAAGCATGAAAACAGAACTAGCAAAAGAAATTCAAATCATAGCTTGCTTTTCACCTTAACCAGACAAGAACTGACTTTCTCCATAATATTATGAATATACCAAATCATAGAGTAGATATCTCTGCTGTGAACATTTCAACAAATAATGCTGTGCTACTTAAAATTGAAAGGAAAAAAAATGCAGAAATGCAACGCACCACAAGACAAATTAACGTCATTGAGGTTACTGAGGTGGCATTGTTCAAACAGCATTATCATTAATATGAAAAAGCGAATATTTTCACAGCTACTCCAGAGAAATTGCAAATTTATAAGAGCTGATCATAATTATGACCCAACAAAATTTTCTGTGAACATTAACAGCATTAGCAAACCAGCTCATCATATTCACATGGCCAGATACTGCTAAGATGACACATTGTATGAAGCTGATAGGAAACAGTAAGAGAAAAATTCTCACTTTCAAGGCTTTATGCAAAGGGAGATCAAACGTAATAATACATAAGCAGTTAAGCACTGCTCTTATTAATGCATCACTGGAAAAAAATAATAAACGGGAAACAACAAGCGAGACCAAAGCATACACTTACCAGCACCCAAGACTTCTTATTTTCCAACCAGATAAGTCATGAATTGGCTTTGGATACATAGCGGCTTCACCCGTGTTCTTGCTTTGTCCCCAGAGATACAGCGCCTCTGCAGAAAAACAGATGAATGGAATGCTATAGATCTTACAAATGGAATAAGAAAAAAAGGACCTAAACTGCCTGCAACTTAACAATTCCCTTCAAATAGTCTGCAAAATACAATGTGCAATTTAGTAGATAGCAAAATACAAACTGCAAGCATAAAAGTTCTATGACATTGAAAAGTTTTGCTTGAATGTCATATTGGACAGAGCCTAACATAACGACACAATCTGTCAAAGAAAAATCATTGCACACTGAGCTAACAATGCAAACCTTACTAGAATAAATTACATGACCACGTTAAAGAAATCCTCATAATGAAAAAAACTTGATACTGTACTGGGTTGGTCTAAATATTACCATGTTTTCCAGACTATAAGTTGCCGTTTTTACATGAGCTGCTAGAGATATGTGTATTTTTGCTAGGAGCAACATAAGAATGATGATCTCAGGCAAATTTTGGTAACCCTGGTAAATAACTAGCAGTGCTGTAAAGATGGAGAAAAATGAAAGACATTAAAACGCATATTCCCCACTAATAATGATCATTTTGTATTGTACAGCCATAATGTGCCCAGATAGCTGAGACTTAACACGTTGGCCGCTAGGGACGTGTATACACGTCCCAAATTGAGTCATTTAACACAGCAAATCAGCGGTCAACGTGTTAAACAGTCAGATGAGAAAACACATGCACTATAGCCTCCTGCTACACAATAGTGTACAAGTTACCTTGCAAGACCACATTGTAATGTAGTTAAGGGATAAAATGTGACTCAATATCAGATGGTTTATATTGCGGGCGATTAAACTGTGTTTCATTCATGGTATCATAATAAAATTACATGCAGAAATGATTAGTGAAACTCTAAGCAAGGACTTTGAACAGCTTTAAACCAAAAATATGCAAAGAAGACAATCTGACCTATTGTATGCACAATTGCACATCTGCCTTCTCAGCATATATCTAACAAATAAACTCTCCAACTTTGAGAGATTTTCTCAGGCAAGGTTGCAAACATCAAAACTCATTATTTTCTTACCCAGACTGCTAATGGCCATTGTAAATGTGGAACCAGCTGCAACTTTTCGAACTCCACGATTTGGTCCATCAAAAAATTTTAGTAGACGAGGAACCAGCTCGTCTTTTGTGTCACTGTGTCCAAGGCGCCCATATCCACCAAAACCCCAGGTGAAGACTCGGCCCTTCGTGTCAAGAGCCACCTGTTAACAAAAACAGAGACCTCTAAGCAATTTCATATTTCTGGCTATTTGTGGCATATAAAAACCAAAGCCCAACCGTTCATAGGTTTCAATTCAACTTTAAGAAATGTCTGATTTACAATACAGTGCCGCATATAATCCTGCCTTCTCTGACTATTTCACATTGCATATGATGCCAACTAATCAGCATTTCTACCTAGAAGGTACTGTCGTCAGTTGGGCTCTTTGTAGGTCTGGCAACCTACCAGTGGCCACTCCTCTAGTTCTCCAAGTACTGTTTGTTTCCTATGAACTTTTGTTCTTAACTTCTTTTACATTGCTAGGCCAGCATAGGTAGCATACCGTAGCAATAATATTCTGAAGAACTTAAAATAAAATGCCTGGATAACAAAATAACTAACTACCTCAATGACTCATAATTTACAGTTTGTATGCATTACATTTGATGCCTGTGTTAAACAAGCCAGTGTTGTATTTCTGCAGAAGTTGTACAAACCATGTGATTCTGGCCACAGGCAACCTCCTGCACTTCTACGTCAAGTACCGGAGTGATTTGGCCCTCTTTTGCCTTGTCAATGAAGACCATGACACGCTGTGGACGCACCTTACAGTCAAAAGCCAACTTGGAACTGGTGAGAAAATACTTTCCATCTGAGTTGTGACCTTCAAGACAAAATCAGTTAAATCATTTAAACCAAATGAAATGACTCACGAGGATCTGCTATATGTTCACTGAGTGAACAGAATCTGAAAATACAGGTAAGATATTATTAGTCATTTTGAGGTCCCAACCAGATACTTGGTGGCATCTGAGCCAAGGTAACAGAATTTCTGCTATATGCAGCTTATTAGTGTTATAACTTCAGACAGTGGCATCGCAAATTCTTTTAATTTAGCAATTCTATGACCCTGAACACTTTGAACAGATTTCAAGCCTTTGCAAATTATGTATAGAAACATAACTCAGGAAATTGAACGATATGAATCTATATTATAATTCCGAAACACTTTCCATATGTTTGTTTATTTGTTTGTACGCTTTTGACTCTCCCCTGCAGAATAGGCTCATGAAACAGCGTCGGTTTAAAAAAAAATTTGCAATCGATTCTTACCCAAATTATAAGGTCATCGCAACTATTTTCAGGTTTTAATTCAGTTTAAAACAAAAGTTATTAGCGTTTTAAGACAGATTTCATCAGTAATTGATCACACTAGCGCTTTTAGTCAAGAGTCTACGCCGCATGACGTCATACCCGCCCAGTAATAATTTCCGTAGCGCCCCGCAGGGGCGGGTTACGTTTGGCTTTTTGAGGAAGCGGGGTGGGCTAGAGGGTTGGCGAAAACCCTAAATTTAGCGGTCAATGTTGGGTACCACAGTGGAGTAGTGTTTAAATCCCTAAATTTCCCGGGCAACGCCGGGTTACACATCTAGTCAATAATAAGAATCACCAGTTACACTAGAATGAATGAATAGCTTTAACCCTTTAATGCTGAGATGGTAGTAAATGGTATGGGAAATCCTATACCCTCCGGCATTAAAGAGTTAATGATAATGCTAAAGCTTCAAAAAGCCTTCCAACAACCAAGTAAGTCGGATATTTTTAACAAAGCGATTGCCGGACGTACCAAGCTGGCCGTACTCAGGGTTACCAAATGTGTAGAGGTTGCCACGGACGTCAACAATGGCACTGAAATCTGACCCACAGTCAACAAGCTTAATGGGTGGACCTTTGTACAAAAGCTGTTACAAAAATACAAACAGAAAACAACAATGTAATTGAAGAGGACAACTGTTTGTATCTAACACCTGGTTAAATGTACAAGATGTAAGCAAAGGTGTAAGAAATATAATCAGGTCATAAAAATTCCGAAGGAAATATTTACAAAATCAAATCTTATGGACAACTGGCAGACAATGTTAATTTATTACATGTAAAAGGCAGTAGAATATGTGCGTGCATTTGTGCATGTAACACACGATATTGGTGTATATAAGTTGTTGGGTTCACTTGCTCTAGTCTAGGAGATGATGAGTAATACTCAGGTCCGTAATGTAAAATAACATCGATTTATTCAATAACAGAGCAGTCTGACAAGAAGTAGGTTAACGTTACCCAAAGCTGACATGAAGTACGACCGATACAGCTGATTCGACAGAGCTGACGTGAAGACACACCAGGCTAACGGAGCCCAAAGGAAGACGGATGTAGGCCAGTTCACCAACGGGGTGGGACGGCAATCGAAGAAGACAAACGTCGTAGAACACGAACCACACGCCACGCTCAACAGGAGTCGAACACACACCACAGAGTAGACCCACGACAAGAAGCAAGCCCCCACAGTAGTAGCCCTTTAAATAGGCCCTGCCCTTCCCTCAACTCCCACATAGTCAAGGAGAGTCCAAGTAAGGAAGCCCAGAGGGGTAATAGGTAGCTAACACTCACATACCCCCCCACCAGAACATGAGGAGTCCAACGGGGACGACGAACTATACGAACAATGCTACGCCTAAATGCAAAATCACTCAGTACAATCCATTACACGTACTAAGCAATTCAGCAAGACTTAACTAAATAATGCATCGCACTCATAAATAACGTAAGAGTCCGATATAATCATGATCTGAATACACAAACTTCATATAACCCAAATCATCAGTTCACACATAATCACGATATATATACATACACATCAATAGTTCAAATGTCCAAAAAACTATATCTGAAACACAAGAAAAAATTTGGACACCAACTGGTGTATCAAAAATGAACCAAAATGTATAATGGTCATCGGCACAAGCCACCCTACACTACAGACACACTGAAGAGTTCATTGCCGAAGAATTCCGTGCTTTCCTTTTATGACAGAACGTTCCATTGAAACTGTTTCTGGACAGTGTTTGACTTTTCATGACAGAATGTTCCATTGAAACTGTTTCTGGACAGTGTTTGACTTTTCATGACAGAACGTTCCATTGACATACGACGAGGATAGACGTACCAGAGAGCATCTCTAGCACGCCTGACGACTCCGCTGTGAGGAGACAAGTGGAGACACTGATTGACGTGTGCCCTCACCCGCTCCCACTCACATTACGCAGATGGACGACTCAGAATGTCCGGCAGAACATTCCATTCGCCTGGACGATGTCGAATGTCCAAGTTGTACTGTTCAAGCTCCAAACTCCATCGCAAGAGCTTCATATTTTTGTTCGCCATCTGATGGATGAACTGCAAAGGTTTATGATCGGTGAACACCAGGACGACTGCGGATCCAAAGTAGACACTAAAGGCCCGCAAGGCGACCATCAGTGCCAGCGCTTCCTTCTCTATGGTCGAATAGCGAATCTCCTGCGGCAGCAGCTTCCGACTCAAATAGCAGATCGGGTGTTCCAATCCATCCTTCATCTGAAACAAGCACGCTCCCAGACAGAATTGAGAAGCATCAACACCCACACAAAACTGTTTAGTAAAGTCAGGAGGTATTAAGATAGGTCTAGAAGCCAGACGAGATTTTAGATCAAGAAAAGCAACCTCCGCTTCCTCATTCCATCTAAAAGGAATCCCTTTCTTTGTCAAAGCCGTGAGCGGCAAAGTAATATCAGAGAAATGAGGCAAGTACCTCTGATAGTATCCCGCTAATCCTAAGAAAGATTGCACCTGTTTTTTAGTAGCAGGCCTAGGAAATTTCAACACCGCTTCCACCTTCTTCAACCTTGGCTGAACTCCGTCAATCCCAATGTGATGACCCAAGAAATCCACAGACGCATTAGCAAAGACACATTTAGCCAGATTCAGAGTTAAACAAGCATCAGCTATTCGAGATAACACTTTTCGCAAATGAACCAAATGATCCGACCATGCTAAGCTGAAAATGATGATGTCGTCTAAATAAGCATCACAAAACTCATTCAATCCATTCAGCACTTTCGTAATTAACCTTGAGAACGAAGCCGGAGCATTCTTCAGGCCAAAACTCATGTATTTCCATTGGTAATGCCCTTTCGGGGTGACAAACGCAGTTAACGGAACTGACTCCGGATGCATCGGGATCTGCCAGTAACCTTTAGTCATATCCAGCTTTGTTATAAACCGTGACTGACCCACTCGATCAATTAACACCTCCACCCGTGGCATAGGAAATGGATCCGGAACAGATAATCCATTCAGTTTCCTGAAATCTGTACAAAGACGATCTGTACCGTTTGGCTTAGGCACCAGGACAATCGGAGCTGCCCACGGACTCTCAGACTCCTCTATTATCCCCGCTTCCAACAACTGATTCACCTCTTTATCCACCCTCGCCATTTTCTCAGGATTTAACCTGTAAGGGTATTGTCGAACAGGGCGAGCACCTTCAACCAAATCAATTCTATGAGACACCATAGATGTTTTACCCGGTACTTCACTAAACACATGTGCAAAGTCATGCAAAACATCCCGCAATTCCGCACGACATTCAGCAGACACTTCACATTGTAAGACCTTATCCTCTAAAGTCACATCATTCATCCTCACATCCGGATTTACCACCAACACAGAAGCCACCACCTCCTCATTCGGTCGCTCATACACCACATCCATACGATCCACATAGCGCTTCATCAGATTCACATGTACCACCCGTTCCGTTTTTCTTCGATCCGGGGTACTCACTAAATAATCGACCGGACCAAGTCGACGTACAACCACATACGGTCCACAATATTTGGTCTGTAAAGGTTTACCCACCAACGGAATCAAGAGTAAAACCTTTTCACCTTCCTCAAAAGACACAGCACGTGACTGCTTATCATACAGTTGCTTCGATTTACTTTTCGCATCAACAGCATTTTCACCAGCAAGTTTCAATCCAACACGCATACGTTCACGTAATTGTAAAACATAGTCAATCACGTTCTTGCCAGACACTTCATGTACAACATCTTTCGCCAACCATTCTTCCTTCATCAATTGCAACATGCCACGCACATCTCTGCCATACATCAAATCAAAAGCAGAAAAGCCAGTACCCTGTACCGGAACCTCTCTATATGCAAACAAGATCCACGGCAACATTGCATCCCAAGAACCCGGATATGTTTCAGCCAACGCCTTCAACATATCTTTCATAGTACGATGAAAGCGTTCGCACGAGCCATTCGTTTGTGGTCTATAAGGACTAGTTTTCAACTGCACAATACCACATTCATGCACAAACACTTGCATCAAATCAGACATGAATTCCGAGCCACAATCAGATAACAATTCTTTCGGAAATCCGAAAAGCGAAAAAACTTCACACAAACATTTAGCCACATCCTGCGCCGTATGATTCTTCAACGGAAACGCAAATGGAAAATGGGAAGCCAAATCAATGACCGTGAGAATAAACCTATTCCCCGTTCCCTCACATACACTCAATGGGCCTACGATATCCATTGCCAAGCGTTGAAACACTTCCTCCATTACAGGCATACTGACCATGGGCGCCCTATAATTTCTGTTTCCTTTGCCTAAGCGTTGACACACATCACATGAACGACAATACTCACGAACGGCTCGATTCACATGAGGCCACCAGAAATGCTTCGTCAACCGATCCAGTGTCTTTCTAGTACCCAAATGCCCAGCCGCTGGTATATCATGGGCCACATGCAACAACTTCTGTCGTAAGTCACGAGGCACAACTATTTGTACCACACCCATTCCTAATGGTGTACACTTCTCCTCCCATCGACGCACCAAGACCTCGTCCACCAACGCATACGGTTGTACACGCCCACCGACAGACACCGTCTCGTCGACTTGTGCATACAATGGTCTCAATTCAGGACACCGGCGCTGGCGCAATATTAATTCCTGTCGGCTAACATATAGCTCCGATCTTTCTGTCACAACAGATTCTGTCGCTGCAAATAAACTCGATAAGTCGCCTTCATCGAAATTCATTCGTTCAACTTGTCTGTCAATTATTTCACCTGGCGTTCGCTCTTGGTCGGCCGACTCCGTACTTTGACCCACTATCTCCGACTGCCCGGGCGCCGCTTCACTGCACACCGCCGTCTCCCTCTCACTCTGTCTCACTGCATGTGCTCTAGCCTGTGCACGAGTCGTCACCGCTACCTCCAACACCTGTCCTGCCAGCGCTGTATCATTACCCACAATGCAATGCACCCCAGCCATTGGAAGTGAATTCATTAGACAGCATAACACCTCACCTTGAACAAATGCACAATCAACATTCACTTTCACCAGAGGACATTCCACAATAGAACCAGATATACCTCTGAGTAACCTCGTTTCATTCATGTGTACAAACTCATGCTCATTCAACCATTCATTAGACACCAAAGACTGCAGCGCTCCACTGTCCCTCAAGAATACCGCCTCCTTTCGTGCACCCTCATCATCAATTACACATCCAATCACACAAAATGGTGCATACAGTTTATCAACAGATTCAATTGGCTTTGGAAAACTCTGTGGTTTAACAGGCGCCGAAACAGTCTGAACCAAACCCACAGGTTTCGCACCCCTCCAATTTTCCATTTGAGTCCCCTCCTTTCGTTTTAATTTCCAACAACTGGCCTTCGTATGACCTGGCGCTCTACAAAATGCGCGCGTGACCGGTTCCCCAAAACCAGTGACGTCATCATTTTCCCGCACAGGCTTATTAAACCCATACGTTCCTCTTTGAGGCGAACGTCGACCCCAATTTGTATCACGACGCGTACCATCCTTGTACCCCACGCCTTGACGCTCCCATACATCTTTCTTCTCACTTTCATCAGATGAGAATCCTCGTGTACGGTCGAAAAAATCCCTGCGGAACCCCCCAGAATAATGGTTCGGCCCCTGCTTGTATAACACTGCATATTCATCCGCTAAACGTGCAGCACTTGCAACAGTATCAGGACTCTTATCTATCAGCCACCTGTGTACTTCAATAGGTAACGCTTGTACAAACTGCTCCATGAGAATTACCTCTATAAATTTTGCTAACTCCTCCCACGAGTTTGTACCCTCAATCCATCTCTGAAAAGGACTCTGCAGTCGAAATGCATAATTCGCATACGTTTCCCTCGGTTCTTTTCGCAACCCCCGAAATTTCTTTCGATAAAATTCCGGAATACGTTCGTACGCCGTCAATAGCGCACTCTTCACAATATCATATTGGACGCACTCCTCCAACGATAAAGCCGCAAAAACTTTCGCCGCCTTCCCCGACAACTGTGGCTGTAGGAGGGACGACCATTTTCCCATCGGAATTTGATGCAACGTCATTGCTTGCTCAAACGCCGCAAAATAATGTTCGATATCGGCCGAATCAAATTTTGGCACAAATTTCAGAGCTGCCCCAAAACGCAAATCCTCATTTCCATGCGCTGGTCGTTCGACAGCACCACCTCCTTCTATCCTCCGTCCGTCCATTTCTAATCTCTGCTTCTCAAATTCCATATTCATTCGTTTCTCCTCCATGTCAAATCTCCTTTTCGTCTCTTCTGCTTCAATCCTCAATTTATTCTCCTCTGCTGCAATCCTCAATTTATTCTCCTCTGCTTCAATCTGCATTTTCTTCTCCTCTCTCTCTGCTTCAATTTGCATTTTCTTCTCCTCGAATCTCATTCGCTCCTTCTCTCTCTCCCACTCTCTGTCCTCTTTTAAGTGCAAGCGCTCTAACTCGGCCTCCTCTTTCTTAGCCTGTGCCTTAAGTTTCCAAGCTGCACTACCCAATTTCGGTGACAATGGTTTCATAGCCATTCTCCTCACCTGTGACCTAGACACGTCCTCCACTTCCTCACCATATGTCTCACTCACCAGTCGAAGTGTGTCACTTGGTATGTCTCTGACATCCCCAAATTCAGGAATTAACTCCTCCTCTAACGACGCCATTTTACCTCTACGCCCTGTCGACTATTCGACGCGCAGACCAACGCACAGCGCAAAAATTCACCCACGACAGCTCACTTCAAAACTGTCTCGACCAAATTTACAAAACTCGCAAAACTCAATATCGCAAAACGTCGAAATTTCCCGCACTAATTTTCCCGACCTAATTCGCCAAAAACAACAACCATTGACCTGTCTTCACGGCCAACCACCATATAACACTTTTCCAAATTTCACGGAAACAACGCCCCTTTTTTGACGCAAATTTCAAATTATCGTGAAAAAAATCCCGAGAGACCCCATCTGTTGGGTTCACTTGCTCTAGTCTAGGAGATGATGAGTAATACTCAGGTCCGTAATGTAAAATAACATCGATTTATTCAATAACAGAGCAGTCTGACAAGAAGTAGGTTAACGTTACCCAAAGCTGACATGAAGTACGACCGATACAGCTGATTCGACAGAGCTGACGTGAAGACACACCAGGCTAACGGAGCCCAAAGGAAGACGGATGTAGGCCAGTTCACCAACGGGGTGGGACGGCAATCGAAGAAGACAAACGTCGTAGAACACGAACCACACGCCACGCTCAACAGGAGTCGAACACACACCACAGAGTAGACCCACGACAAGAAGCAAGCCCCCACAGTAGTAGCCCTTTAAATAGGCCCTGCCCTTCCCTCAACTCCCACATAGTCAAGGAGAGTCCAAGTAAGGAAGCCCAGAGGGGTAATAGGTAGCTAACACTCACAAAGTGTGTGTGTGTGTGTGACGTGTATGTGCAAATGATTGCCTACTGTGGCTATGTCAATCAGGAATTTTTTCAACTCTGGATTTCCACTTGTGTCTCGTGACATACAAACCTTTGCAGATGTAGTGACTGGTGTTGGACTTCGACTTCCAAGTCCCAACTGACCACTTACATTACAACCAACTGAATATGCTGCACCCTGGTCTAAAACCACAAAAACAAATCCTCAACCAACAAATTATCAAAGCACACCAAACACAATACCTGTAACCATGAAATCGATTAACAAAAACTATGTTTACAAACATCAAGAAAAGAACAAAAGAATTGTTCATCAATTCATTCTTAGTGGGCTAGTGGCATTACTAATATCATAATTACATTATCTAATCTTGCTCTCAAACTACTGGCTTCAATTGTTGGTAATATATAAATATTTTACTTAAATTAACTTTATTGTTCAACATCATGAAACTTCAATACTTCAACAATACTTCTAACACTTGAATTCTATTGTGTGAAAGGGAACAACCTAGCCAGTTAAGCCTTAAGTAGTTACATAGTTTATTTTGTAATTGGCAGGTCAAAACTAATATTTCTCAGCAATTGATATATAATCACATATTAAGGCTGCTGACACCAATAAACTTCTTCAAATAGAATCTGCAAATTGCTCATCATAGGTAACAGGCAAGCACTGCAGAGCATTCACAACTACAGATAGCCAACTAAGGCATCAAGTATATATAGGTATGAATGCCTTTCAACAATAAGGATATCTATCTAACAGACCTCAAGCAATGTGACTTAACATAAGATGGAAATCATAATGGCATTCAAACTTGATAAAAACCAAATGTTTCTCTAAAGTCACAGATGAAAATAGTCAACTAACCGGTGAGGAAGAGAGTGTGACCTTTACCACAGGCAGCCTTAACAATGTTGAAATCTGATAAGCTATCGATTACAGTTGGAATGTCACGCCTCACAGTGTCTCCATGGCCTAACTGGCCAGTATCATTACGACCTTAATGGCACAAAAAAATCATCAGTTTTCAAAATGGAAAACCCTACATAAGCAATAAGCCTAAATAAGCAATTATAAGCAAAACAGAAGAAGCAATTATCCAGAAAAGCAAATCGCGTAAAACTTTACAAATTTCTACGAGATAATATAGAACATCGTAATCATTCAGCAAATGTGTTGAAATCAATAGCATAAGAATAAAAAATCTGAAGACCATGACAGAGGAGTTTCAAGACAGAGACCAAAACAAAGACTGTAGGGTATCAGGACTTAAACGGAAAACAAGACAAAATGCCCAACGCAGTACAGGCTTTTTGGATTTCTTCCAAAGAATAAAACAAACGATATGGTAAAAACAACAAATGTAGGCCAGTCAGTTTCCTAGTTTTTCTCAAGTACCAATGTTACATTTTCTGAACATAAGAACCTTAACCTTTTGAACCCTGAGCTCCACAGCAATCGCACATATACCCAGGATTCCACAAATATTTTAATCTCTACTCTGAAAAATTATAAAATCCTATGATATGACCACAGACGTGCCAAAAATACATAATTTGTGAGCATGAATACAAAATGATGTTGAACTTATAAATGCAAGTTTCCGCATCTAGTTTCTCACAACATAACTTTCCTGCAACTCCCTGCTCTACAGTTCGGTGAATTAGGCCATCACCAAAATCCAACTTTCGAATGATAATCCACAAAGTAGTTATTGCTAACTATGCATTGCCTAGTCAAGGCAGATTTTGCAGCAATATTCAAACAATTCAACAGTTTCTGATTTCCATTATCACATGCTGCCACTTTACTCAGATAGTCACCAGTCAGCCTTGAGAAATGCCAGACCAAAACTGCACAGTTTCGATTGCACCTAGTACATACCCCAAGAATAGACTTTTCCTTCAGTAGTAATGACCACACTGTGACAAGACATGCAGCCAGACACAACGGAACGGACAACAATTCCTTTGAGACACGGCAGGCGGTGAGGACTCCAAAGGTTGCGACCGGAATTCTGACCTAACAAGCCAAAATTTGCAGAGCTTATCATCCCAGATCTTAGAACAAATATTGCTGAGTCAAGTTCTTATAGTACTACCAATACAACTAAACAAACTCAGGATAAGTTATGTAGAAAAACTCCACTAGTCTGGATCATGTCAGTGATTTCAATGTGCTGTGACAAAAGTTACATCAAATAACAGACCATAATATAATCTTATAAAGAGTAATTGAGTATGCTACAACTTATCTACATTATAATGGGTGATTCCGTGTCAATTCAACCAAATTTACAACCAAAATTGACATGACCGACTCAGATTTACTTGAACTTTGGCATAATTGTTGGGTCACACGAGACATGCGTAAACACAAGAAAAAAACTTTTTGGGGTAATTACGCTCTGAGATACGGGTCATCAAGCTTTGACCCGAAACGCCCGACCACGTTCTTTTGGACGTCTGTATCTCAGCTTTAATATATAAGATATTAAGAAAGAAAAAAAAAGAAAGGCGTTCTTGCTTTCGTGACAAACTTCACTTTACAAAATTAGACTATAGACGAGTCAAATCAGTCATAACAAACAGTGAAAAATTCACATTTAATGCAATAATAAAAAATAAATATATTTACCTCCTTTTGGAATTTGTTTCCTGCCGGTTAAATCCCAGTTTGTACCACCAGCAATTAGCAGCTCTCCAGCTTCTTTATCACCCTCAATCGTCTAAAATACATTTTCAGGTTATAAGGTAAAACTCATAATGGTTTGTAGTAACCAAAGCATCCATGGCATTCCCTCTATCTCTCAACCTCTCCATATGACTGTCTCTTTCTCAATGCACTCAAAAAGACGAGCAGTCTCTTTTCAATGATAAACCTGTCATGCATATTTTGTTATACCAACTTTACTTTCTTATACTGTTGATTAACAAGCAGGCCAGTATGTTGACCAATACACTATCGCATGTGTACTGGCCAATATTTCTCTGGAATTTACAATTTCACCAGTAACCATAAATGCTCCCAGGCAACCAACAATGGATTTAATATAACACACCCAATCAAGTGAACGAGATTTATTCATCACTGAAATGCATTCATTCAGATACAAGGTGCAATGTTACACAGAAATGAGAACTCCACAAAGTCCACATACACGAAAGTCAAGACTAATAATGAGTCACCATATAATAATAATAATCTTCATTTAATTTCAAACCGATGCACAACAGTATGAATACAATTCATAGTATGAACGGATGATCACAAGTTATTACGGGAGTCGAATGTAACTGCTGGCAGCCATGCAAGGCGTCCATCGCGTCCTATACTGCTCAGTATACTAAAGCCATCTGCCTAATGGAGGGTTGAGTGACCCTTGGGAGGGTAGTAGGAAGCGATCATGCATCCATGCGCTTTTGTGCCACAGAGTTTACCAATGTTCTCCTAACCCCCTCCCCCATATCTATTAAGCAAAAATGCCATTCGTATTTACAGGCAGCAATTAATGTGTTACAAACATGATTAATATTATCCTGCAATTAACAATTTAACACAGCCCCTTTAAGGGCTTACATAATTTGCAATCGAGGGACAAACATTACTTACTTGTGTGTATGGCACTATCAGTGCTTCACCAACAATTAGAGACTAAATATACCAAGAGGGTAGTCTTTGTCGTGAGAGTCGGCTAGTTCAAGTTAAGCATCGTGAGGGCTAGTGTTGTCATTAGAATCTCTGGTGGATTGATGAAAATAATATCGCTGGAACAGAAGCTGGATGACAATTTTCCGGAAATGGAATGGCTCTTATTATAATTACAATTCATGTTTCAACGCCACTTGCGCTGGCAAAAGACGCTGTAAATTTTTCGCCCCGATAGTAAATGCAAAAAACACTGAACCATGCTTGTCACAAGGTGCACTTTCGAAGTGCAACGACGCCTTACAAGATTTAGAGTCTGATTCGAGGGACAATTATATCTTAGGATATGTCTTGCACTTAAAGCAAGATCAACAAAGGTCATCTAAAAGACTTCAGCAGCGACAATTCAGTTAAAAGAACTGACATAGTGAATTTAGTGAGTGTGAACTGATTCTGTAGACAACGCAGCTTCAGTGGTCTGCAATTACAGAACCGACTGCACGAACTAAATGAACCCTTTATGATTATGCACCAAATAAACTCACAACTGAAACAGTTGTTTGTTCCTCATCTTTGACACTGTCGCCAATCTCACTGCCTTCAGGCGACGACGAATTGGATTTGCGACGCTTTTTTTCGGCACCAAAGTCTTCGTCATCTTTTCGCTTTTTGGGTGGCATTTCAGATAATTAAATTACTCAAATAACCCGATACAATTTCAAAACAATGGACGATAAAACAGCCGCCGGTTAATTTTACGCATGCGCGATAGGGCATTTCCTGTTTTATGCATGCCACCAAGGACAATAATATCCCAAGAGGTAGGCCTAAACTAAAAATGCCGATTTAGCGACTAAAGCGCCACTCAAAAGCAAATCGCCTTATTATCACCAGCTTATTCACGACCGAAGGGGGCAGAAGGTCATATAATTATGATGGTACTTTTACACTGCTAGTGGTTACTAAATAATCAGAGGTGACCGAACTATAGACACGTAGCTGTTTAAGGTTGGTGACGTTTAGGTCGAGAATTCGAAGGTGGAAGATCAGATGAGTCGGGATAAGAGTTCCTTTGGGGGGTCCCGTAGCTCAGTGGACAGCGAACACGCACTCACGGGACCCTTACCGTTTTCTCCCGGGTATCCGGTGCGGTTTTCTGACGGGTTTTGTCCGTGGTGTCCGGCCGGGAACCTTCTGGTGCACCCCGCGAGCTTGTCGCCGTCTACCGACTCGATCTACCGGTATAGCGCATTTTGGTTTATTCCGACGCCATTTTGTGTGCCGTTTCGAATGCACGAGTTTTAGGAGATCGGGATTTGTTTATGTTGAAGGTAAGATTACGTTTTATTTATTGCGCCAAAAATATACTTGTCAATATCAACACTTTAGTACCGAGCCCCTAAAAGGACATGAATGCAAAAATATGATCTCGTGCGCACGAGATATTATCTCGTGCGAACGAGATATTATCTCGTGCGAACGAGATATTATCTCGTGCGCACGAGATAATATCTCGTGCGCACGAGATAATAAGTCGTGCGCACGAGATATTAAGTCGTGCGCACGAGATATTATCTCGTGCGCACGAGATAATATCTCGTTCGCACGAGATAATATCTCGTGCGCGCGAGTTACTTAGCCAATCACAGATCGTTTCTGCGATGCGTCACTGGTCGTGTTCAGTAAGTTGTTGCCATGACTGCGGTAGCGATAAACGCATGTTTTGGTTCGCATGCTGGCGATTTTGAGCGACGAATTGCCTCGATAGCAGTCAATTCCTTGTTGGAATGTTTTAAAAGAATGTATAATTTATTACTAGTGTTAACTGTGAGCTTTGCGTTTAAAAGGTTTTTATCCTTTTCAATCAGATTCAATTAACGTGTAGACCTACGATTAATGGTTTACAAATTTTAATTGCCAATTTTTTGACGCGTTAATCGCACGAAGGCGAAACTGCAGTATCAGGGACCGTGTATGTCGGTTAGGGTCAGGTTATGCGTCGTGAGAGTCGGTCAGGTCAGGTTATGCGTCGTTAGGGTCAGGTGAAGCGTCGTGAGGGTCGTTTAGGGTTAGTGTCGCCATTAGATACTATATAGGGTGAATTCGGATAAACCTGGCCACCAATCTAAACATGGCCACCCAAGGTAGTTCATGTATAATTCCAGAATGAACCTCCCTTTCGGCAAAAATTGCTTACTACTTCGTGTGCCTCTTGTCTTCCTTTAAAAGCGCTAGGTGTCGCTTCAGTTCGTATCTAAAGTTGTTGTTTACATGTCAGAATATTTGGCGTTGACGATTAAACTGAATCTGAATCTTTCGACTTGAAAAGGGTGAATTTCTGCTAAGCCTCATGACTCCAATTTAAACCTAAATTCAGTGCTGTTTGTGTTTATAAAATTAATGTAGTTACTTTTATAGCATTTTGGTAACAAGCTTTGTATGTTTCACGTATAAGGATTGGAATTATAGACTGGAATGACTTGATGGACGCCTTGCATTGCTGCCAAACAGCTAAATTTGACCGCTGCAGTAACTATCAATCTCCTTTCATACTATGAATTGTAATTCATACTGTGGCGTGTCAGTTTGAGATTAGACGAAAATTCATATTATTGCAAAACTTATTAAATGGTGTCATGTCCTCAGTAAGCAAATGACTAATTACAAATTATATCCAAGTTGCACGATTAATGTATCTGTACCATAAATTGTTAGTCACGGAAAAGTAAAAAAATAAGAAGATGATGCAAAACCTACATGTTGATTCATTAAGTAGAATGGTTTCTGTTTTACAAACATGTGAACATTTCTTGTGTGGTGAGAAACTTGCTGGAGGTTGTTATGTGTGACAGTTTTGCTTGGTGGTGTGTTTAATAAGTTTAAGGATGTGACTGACACGTGAACGTGGATATTGATGATTGGGCACAAGACAGGTTGTAACAGATCACATAGCACATTCCGAGTAAACTGTTACATTGTGAGTCAGAAATGTCCAATTGCCCACCCACTGATGTTGTTTCACCTTAATCTTAAAACAGCACTTCATAATAATGTTTCTCCTTCATTAATATATGCAAATATTATTAATGCCTGATTTATCCGCAATGTGAGAAGTGAGAGTCATTTCTAGGAAATCCTGCCTGTTTTCGTGGGGCGCGGTGGTGTAGTGGTGGCGTAGTGGTGGCGTCGTTGCCTTGAAGCCGGAAGGTTCGAGGTTCGAATCCACCTCGCCGCGTAAGGACCTTGGGCAAGTCCTTCACTCACAATTGCTCGGCGCTTCGGCGTGAAACTCCGATGCAGTGTCCGCTCTGCATTCGGGAGCGCCTCTGAGTAGCGAGAGCTTGAAGGGGCGCTATAACAAGTGCACATACAAACAAAACCATCTTGAAAAGATGTAAATAAGTACGTATATTCTTTATTATAACCAGCTGCTAAACAGCACTCTTCTGAACAAGTAGCATAATATAAAATTCGTATAAAACTTTAAAAAGCTAACAAGCCTAATTGTTATTTCAACAACATTCTAACTAAAAATGTTTTCTCATGAGATTGATAAAATTATCATGGGTGCAAGATTACTGAAAGCTCCTGGTACTTTACCCTGAACTCAATACGCTGGCGAATAGGGCGCCAGTGAAGTACCTCAAGCATGTAGTTTGAGACATGACCATATTTAGGGATTTGCCCAATTATGCCCACAGAAGAGCGCAACACCCCGTCAAGACAAGTCAATCTGCTGGATCAAGGATGGGAGGCCAATGTAGAGCGAAGAGCAATAGTCAATGTGAGATGTAACGAAGGAATGCACTAAAGTAAGAGTAGCACTGCGCTTTACATTTACAAGTTATGCAGTAATCTTAATTAAACTTAACTACTAAGAGAACAGACAGCTTCGCAATTAAACTGCGCTAATAGTAGCCGACAACAGAAATCCGCCCAAAGGGGGCTCGAACTCGCCACACACTCTACGCCAGCGTGTTATCCATTGCGCTACCAGGTCCCCAAGTTAATAGGTAATTCTCAATCTATTCATCAAATGAAAAGTTGTGATGTACAATGTACAGCACCAGCTGGAAGGAACATCATCTCAAGTTCTCCACACAATCCTTAGCCAACGCTGCATCATGTCTCTGAAATATGTCCCTGATTTTGTGCACTTTTTCAGTTACTCCAACATCATTATCATTCACCTTCCCCAGACCACTCCAACCATCACCTCTTGAGCTTTCCCTTCCAAACTACCAGAGGCGTAGCGACCGCCCTCCGTACCCTCCAACCGAAGATTCATAGATTATAATAATATAATCATTAACGACGCTATGGGGGCCCCTAAAATGTAATCTGTTTTTTTACATGTAAAACTGAAACCATATGCGCGAGATTTCAACCAAACGACTAAAAACAGGTCGTTTGCCGGGTGAAAATGGAAAATTTTCATGAGATTTCGATTAAATGACAACAAATAAGGTCATCAGAATTTTGGCAGGTGGAAATGGAAAATTTTCATGAGATTTCGATCAAATGACAAAAAAATAAAGTCATCAGAATTTTTACAGGTGAAAATGGAAAATTTTCATGAGATTTCGATCAAATGACAAAAAAATAAAGTCATCAGAATTTTTACAGGTGAAAATGGAAAATTTTCATGAGATTTCGACCAAATGTTTAAACACAGAAGAGAAAAAAGGTCAGACATTTTGGCGACTGAACATGGAAAATTTCCCCGCGGGAATTCAGCCCTCCACCCAAACTGAAATGCAGGCGCCGCCACTGATAATAATAATTATCAGATTTAAAGCTCAATAATAATTATGAACGAAATTACTTAGAATAAGAACATTACGAAATTACGTACATCGCATACCAGTTTCAGCATTGTAAGGGACCCCACCGCCCCGGACATATGTTCGGAGGGGGCCATGCTCATTGTTGCTACGGCCTTGCAAACTAGTCTCACCTCTTCAAGAACTATGGAACCAGAATCAGCCCTCATGCAGACAACCCTTGAAGCAGAGCTCATGAATAAACTGATGCCCTGTGCTAGGCTTTCGAGTGACGTTATAGAAGTTTTAAGAATATAAATACGAATTTGCAATCGTTCAGCATTCTCAGCTTTTGACCTGTATTGCACCCGACAATATCCATGTTCGTATATCTGAAGAGAACATTTCAAAGAGAGAACTCACCGAATTCACAGTACACAACATGAACCAGTGGACCCTCTGCTTAAAAAACTGAAGAATATGACCAAAAATTTGAGCAACATCTGCAATGAAGTGCCCCTGAATGATAATTTGTGTATTGTGATACAAGCACTCTGGTTTGTAAAGGAAAAAACCCAAAACAATTCTAAATATTCCAGGCAATAATCATTTGCTAACAAAGAGCGTGAATCGGACTTTTGCAAAAATACAAGAAGTACACAACACTGTTGAAAAAATACAGGATTTTAA
Source organism: Lumbricus terrestris (assembly GCA_949752735.1). Lineage (NCBI taxonomy): Eukaryota > Metazoa > Annelida > Clitellata > Crassiclitellata > Lumbricidae > Lumbricus > Lumbricus terrestris. Next base: position 30,169,017 of record OX457039.1, read on the forward strand.
AGGACAAGTGAAAAATTACAGGACATTACTGTACAGGCAATACAGGACCACTACGACCCCTGCAACAAGCAGCCTGGTTTAAGAAATCCATTCTACTACTATGCTAAACTCTTCTAAAGCCAACGCATTCCGCCAGTGAGCGTGCCAGTCAATGGTTGAATTGATGATCATGTGGCCGCCCCCGATGTAGCCCGTCCAGAATGCAAGAACTGATTCTATCGAAACCACAGTGCTGTTTTCTGAAATAAGAAGCAAACATCTTGATATATGCTTTACACAGGTATTTGCATCAGAAATGTAGAAATAAATGATAGTTACAATTCACAGTAAATAGTGTCGCATACCGTGTTAAAGGGCACATTTATCCTAGTGGTATCACCTGGTCACCTGGTGCCGTCAGCTCTTGGAGCTCTGGCGACAGTCATGATGTATCCTCTCCATTGTCTCCTGTTCATTGTCGCCTCTCTTAGCTCTTCCAAGCTCATTCCAGGCTTTTCCTGTACTTCATCCATCCACCTCTTCCTTGGTACCTCATGACTGTTTTCTTGGCAGTAAATAAGGGGTGGTTTGCCATTGCCTTCCCCCCGTTTGCCATCCGTGCCCGTTCGTTCACCTCTCCTTATGGAGAGGCTACTAACAGGTCGCACCACGAGAAGGTGGGCACGGTGGACTTTGATTCGCCAGCCCAGGTCGGTTCCGAGTCCACGCCCCAATTGGGGTCGTCGGTCGGGTCTCCTCCCTGCTCTACTCACGTTAATGAGTGGCTGACGAACCTTTACGACCCTAGTGGTATACAGGTAGGAATTTACTGACTCTTAAATGCTTCCATATTCAACAAACTACCAGTTTTCTTATGAAATATATGTAATATAAAGTAAGTAATATTAATATAAAGTAAACCAATTTCATGCAAACACACAAACAATATTTCTAACTACTTAGTGTGGCGAGATATCTAGAAATATTTCATTTGTGCTTATCTGTTGACTAGTATGATACTCGGTTGACTTTGGTTTCTCTCCGTTACCAATCTTCTCCGTAGCTAAGAATGTTGATCAGAACGGTTTAAATATAGCCATGGAAGGAACCACATCAACTGTCTTACTCGTACCTTGCCGTTTCTGGATTGCCCGTAAGGCAAACCGTCGTATTTAACTTGTTAAAACTCTTAGGTTACCTGCAGGAATGACTTAAAGAAGTAGATTGAATCCTCTTGACTGGCTCATCTCCTGCTTCCATTCTCCACCCTCTCTATGCAATACAGCTTGCGCAGTTGCAGTAGAGACAATGGCGAGCTCTCATGAAGGAACAAAGGTTTCAAAACGTTGTTGGTTTTTTAATATTCCACAGATTGCTCAAACAACTGGAAAGTGCTGTCAGCTCAGCGGATGATCTAAAACAAAGTTTATCAAGCTGAGATGAAATATAAAGAATAGGATATTATTATGACATCATAATACAAGGGACACATCAGGGAGCACGAGGCTCAAAAAGGCCCACCGGCTTCCTCGTCAGTAAGAGAGAGGAACGGCCAGCACCTGGCAAGAATACCAATAAACTTCAACATGACTATGCGCCTAAATCAAAAAGTGGGCTCTAAGTCAGATTCTTCCTGGGGAAGTCAAAGTCCTCACCACTACTCCTCGGCTGCACCAGGGATGCGCTCATGGGCGCCCGCAGAAATTTTTGCAGGAGGGGGCAAAATACAATGGTAACAGTTACATTTTTGTTGCAAGAGGTTGAAAAATGCAAACCAGCAAATACGGAAGATGCATGAGTATTTTTCATATAGTGCTTTTAATATATATTTCTCAGTGTCATGTTCTTATAATTTTTAATATGAATAATGTCTTTAGTGCGAAGAAAGTTGTTTTAAAAAATCAAAAATTAGTAGTTAAAAAGCAGGTTCCTGAAAGGGTGCGATACGTCCACTTGCCCTCTTGAAAATTTACACCATTTCTCGTTCAGCTATTCATTCATGCTCCCTCTATAGTTATATAGTTAGACTAACTATATTTTGATCATGATTCCAAACTTTTAACTCGAAAGTCAATCGCAGGCACCAGCTTATTCATCAAGTCAAAGAGCTCTCAAATGGTAGTCAGAATGAGGTCCTAGTTCGGTTGTCAGAGGGGCGGAGGCGGGGCAGAGTAGCTGCTACAGTGGGTGTCATTTAGGATTGAAAGCTGAGAGATCCGATGATCTGATGAATAGTGGTAGGAATTCATTTGAACAGACGAGACTTCAGTTTTAAGTGGAACCCAATGGCTAGGGTTACAGCTTTTAGGAAGAGCTTGAAAATGCAAGGCAGAAAATTCAAAGCATTTCTATCTTATAGAGTTTTCTAAACGTAGATTTCTTAGTTTCACTTTGTCCATCATTAGTATAATTAATTCACTTAACTTGAAGAAATTTGTTAGAAACCCAAAAGTATCAGTTTGAGAAATTTTTCAGTGAAATGATTTGGCTGCCAACACTTCTTCTCTTATCTTATCTGACCATTTATAAAGCGCTTCTCGCAGCAAGAGCCTTTCAGAAGCACTCCCAGTGCGTTCAACCCCAAGAAAAAAGGCAAGTTTTTAGACGAGAGAAAGGCGAGGATACACTACCAGAAAGGATGGCAGAGCGAACTGATGGAGGAAGCCGATTCCATAGAGAGGGACCAATGCATGCAAATGATCTGGATTGAGCCATGGCGGTCCTGACTCGAGGTAAAAAGAGGTCAAGGCGATCAGAGGACTTAAGAGGATGCAGTGAGGTGGCAGAAAGGGGTCAAAGTATCTGATCGCACAGAGATACTTCAGAGCAAGACCCATTTGAGACTTAAGGACCAGAAACTTGCTACCATTTCAGTCTATGCGATTAAAGCTAGATGACAATCTGCACGAATAATCTACCTCTTGTTGACTATGTGTGCTCAACTTGCTGACATCGCTTCTTTGGGGGTTTACTAGACTTCCCAACCTAAAACAGCAAATAGCAACACAGTTAAAAACTATAGTTCACATATCTTTACTTACTGATCCCAAGTGACAAAAGTTCTGCAATCGGTGACAACAGAGGTGAACATAGTGAATCAGGGAGCGACTTACACAATCTACTATTAAGGTCTAAACCATGTTACGTGCATTCTAATAATCATCATCATCATCAAAATTCTTGGGCTAAATGCCCGTAGGGGTCCGACGCCACTCTCTGTCTGAGTCTGTCTCGCGTCATGCTGCCCAGCTTCAACTGGTCCGGTCAGCAGGTCCACACCATTAACATCTTGGAGCAGCTAGACCAACTTGTCGGATTGAAGAGAATATTGGAAGAGAGGCATGAAGAACAACCTGGGTCAATGCCCGTATGTGTCCCATGCTCTCCGCCGACTCTCTCCACTGGTCTGTCCTGACCGGCCTGTGCATGTCAGCTCCACATCATGACACCTTGAAGCATTTGGGTCGCTATGTCACTTGTGCCGTGGTTTTTGTGGATTTCAGTCGTCTTGGTCTGTTACTGCCAGTGTATCACCACCCATCTGGCAAACCTTCCTCCTTTTGTTCGAGCTTAGGACCGGCACAGGGAAGTTGTTGGTTCCCTGTGGCGGAGGATGGATGCAGTTTAACGTCGTGCCCAGAACCGGCATTCTAATACAGGAACATTTATTCTCCATATTCAATAACAGTGCTCAGCACCATTGTGGAATAGCTCTAAAAAAATAAGTTGATAAATTTCATTATCTTCAATTCACCAGTTTACATAAACAATATATGACAGATGGACAGATGAAACTGTTGCAGGAAAAATCACTATGGAAAGAGACCTTAACAGGATGATGAGGCAAAGGAAAGATGGTTTTTCGTTCTTTAATGTACGGTAGCGCCTGCAAACTCACTGCGCTTTACATGTACCGGTTATGCAGGAATCTTAATTAAAATAAAACTTAACTACTAACAGAACAGACAGCCTGCAATATACGACGCTAATAGCAGTCTACGAAGTATATCCGCCCAACGGGGGCTCGAACTCATTACCTCTCTCTCTCCATGCCAGTGTGTTAACCAATGCACTACCGGGCCACCCGGTTGGCACAAATCCAGGATGAAGTCTGACTATTTGTCCAGTTCGATCGAAGCAGCTTGACAGAACAAACAACCGATTTCCTTGATGGTGCAAATCTTTCTCTGTCCATATTATGCACCCATTGTTTCAGTAGTTTTCACTGTGAATATGGAAATCTGTTGATACATTCAATATAATAAAAAAAATGTACATTCACAAATAGGAGTTATTACAAATTGCAGATATTTATAAAACATCTATGCAAGTTATTGGGTTGAGGAATTGTAAGCAAGATGCATATGATGGGAAAATTTCAAAATTCTGTAAAGGTGAATGATGCAATGTGTTTGTGATAAGGTTTCCTAACTTTTAATTGCCCAAAGTTACCTATTTACCCGGACCACGTGTGTAGCATCAATGCACCAAAATTTTCTTGCTCGGTCTGTCACAAGCACTCAAAAAACATCATACATGAAAAATCATCAATCCAGCTTCTATTTAAGATAGGAAACCATTAGACTTTTCATAAAACCAGCTCCTATTTCATACATAAAGAACCTTCATCCAGCTTCCATTTCTCATTAATCTGGCTTCTATTTCGGTGGACCAATTGTCGGTGGCCCAGTTCTCCATGGACCAGTTGTCGTTGGACCAGATATCTGTGGACCAGTTGCCGTCACACCAACCAGGTGCGGTGTGTCATCAGGACTTTTGTTTCATTTTCAAATAAACGAATATACAGACCATGGGCACAGGCTTTGCAACAGATGTTTCTTTCACAAAGTTCATCAAAGCAAGCCTAGCAAGGGGAAGACTTGGCTAGGAAAATATGCGTATCAAATTGCGGAATAGAGCGCTCAAAGTCTTTAAAGTTTCTGCTTACTAGCACAGACCAGCGCTTATGATTAGAATCCAATATTTTATTCCAAGTCAGTTTGGAGATATGGTATCCAAAATCGCACGAAAGCAATTAACATAATAATAATCAGCCAGAATAATCTAAAACCTCGTAAAATGTAGTAAGCAAAGATAATGAGGTTATTTGTGTTATTGTTACTGACGGCTCCGTAGGAAGTAAACAGTATGGCGGTCACAGATACACGCAGAATAGAGCGGCCTCAGCTCCGGCGATCGATAGCCCAAATGTTTCCGCTTAATAGTCAGTGGTCAAAAGACCACGAAAAGGTATATTTTCATAAATATTAATAAGCCTAAATAAGGTAAAGAATACAAAAATCGATTGACCCAATGTTTATCAATTCAAGCGCTAATTGGAAGTTTACCGTGTGACTGCACTGCATCTTCCGTCTATGGACAGGCACCGGATTATTGCTTTATTTAGCGCTAGTTTTAGTCATATCCATCGCAGATAATAATATGCCCATGTATCTTTGATAAAATATTATTGTCGGGCGACTAAAAGCTGGATTGAAACATTAGTGATCGGATAGATGAAGCAGTTAAGCTGCTCCGATGAACTAATTTACGACGCTAAAACAATTGATTGCGAAATGCTCCGTTTAAAAAAATTGTGTCCTACTCTATTACTTACTTCACACAACAGCACTGACTGAGGCGGAACCCCAATGTTTCGCGTGGAAACATTGGGCTATCGATCGCCGGAGTTGAGGCCGCTCTATTCTGCGTGTATCTGTGACCGCCATACTGTTTACTTCCTACCGAGCCATCAGTAACAATAACCGAGAATGACAAACCAACTTGTAGTAAAGTGGTCCGAACACACGCAAACATATTCTGTATTAGGAATTGGCCTCCATGCACGTCCGTCTGTATGCATTCTTTTGCACCGTGCAGCCACAGCCATCTGCGTTCCTGGACTCATGCGTTGACGTAAATTGGAAAAACGACAGCCTCAACGGCCTTCCAAATTCTTGCAAAGTCCGTAGCTGCAGGATTTGGGCATCCGACTGTGACCTATTTGTATTGAATATAGTTTGTAAATGACTAGTCAGAATTCGAAACGATGTATTCTTCCACTGTTTAATTTTTCTTTAATTTTTCTTTAACTTCTCTTTAATTTTTATAACCACCATGATGTGCGCCCACCATAGATAATATATTTAGAGCCCAGACATCACCCGTGACGCATCATCAAGAAACGATCTGTGATTGGCTGTAATAAGTCGTGCGCACGAGATATTAACTCGTGCGCACGAGATAATATCTCGTGCGCACGAGATAATATCTCGTGCGCACGAGATATTATCTCGTGCGCACGAGATATTATCTCGTGCGCACGAGATATTAAGTCGTGCGCACGACTTAATATCTCGTGCGCACGAGATAATATCTCGTGCGCACGAGATAATATCTCGTGAGTACGAGATATTATCTCGTGCGCACGAGATTTAAACAAAGAAAAAAAATTGCATTTATGTCCTTTTAGGGGCTCCGTACTTTAGGTAGATGCTGCGTCTAATTTTGGTCGGAATACGACTAGGCGTGACGGAGATTGGTTTAGGGTTATGGACACCACGCGCGTGGGTTAGAGTAAAACAGGTTCGGCAATCGGCCTCGATTGGTTTATGCATTGCTGCGTGTCCATGTGTGTTTAAGTTCACCTTTTATAGGTGGAACTGCTATATTTGTTAATCATATCGGCCCTAAACTCTGCTCGGTGTGCACTGAATGCTTTTGCCTGGAATCTCTAAGACTGCGTGCCTCACGGTGCCTGTATACAAAACAATATGATTGCCAACGACTTAACTAAAATAGAGCGCTACGACCTATGAGCCGTATCCCATGATACAATGCGCTCAGTAAGTAATTAATCAATGCGAGATCTAAGCAACTACGGTCAGGTTAATAAAATAAAAAATAGGGGAAAATCTGCAGAAATAGGAGTACATAAAAAAAATTGAGACTAATACCGCAGCGCTCTATTTGGATTTCTTGTGTGGCCATAGCTGATTACATGCACTGGCACACGCAATTTTTGGGATTACAATTTTTATCATCTACAATGCTAGTCCCTTTAAAATTCGTGGTAAACGTGTATTTTAAGGTCGTAATTCATTGACCATTGCATGGGTTTCAGCGTTGCTTGAATACAAGTCGGATTGAGGTGGAACAACAGTGTTCTTAAAGACTCGGGGCCAGTCCATCAATGCACCCCTCCTAGCAGATGCTCAGACCCTGTAGGCAATCCGAATTGGGAATGATATCCAATGCAAGCCATCCTGCATATGATATGAGACATGACCAGTAATTTATCCTTTGAGCCTGTTTCATGTGTTGAAATTATTATTATGTGAGACATTTACTATTTAAATTGGTTTTCAAGGCTTTAACTTTTTAAAAGGTACAGCAAGTTTTTAAAACTAATTTCAAATTGCAATGTCTGTGAATTTTACTGTCACTTGTTAAATAAAACTTGTTTGAAATGTTTAAAAATTCAGGTGTGGTGACGCAAAATATTCCTTTAACAGCACGAGGAAATTGTCGAGGACAGTTTTCCTGTTTGGTTTGAAAATGTCATGGATTGTCGCACTGAAATCAGCCGTTGAAATCTGCGCCTTTCACAGAGACTGAACATTATTCAATATTATCAATATTTTTAATGTTGAATTAATAAAGTTGATAAATAATGTTGAGTAAGCTGAGGTGTCATTCACAACTATTGTTGATTATTTATTGCTTTAACGATGTTTGGTAGACCAGGCAGAAATCAAGATTATGTTGGATACCACCCAGACTAACTTATGAAAACATAAGTTCGTGTTTTTAATTTTTCCAGGAATTTCTTATAAAAAATGTGTTTAAAATACTCCTGGCTTCATTTCATTAGCAGAATTTTAAAATCTATTTTGATGCGCCTATTTCATTTTAATTTAGTTAGTGTACTGTAAAATTTGCTATGCTTGATTCCAAAACCAGCATGCATCAATGTGGTTTTTTGCAACATATTGAGTTATATGTATGTTTTTAAAAGTTTTGCATCAAAATTCAAAATGGAAGAAAATAATTGCTCCAGCTTTATTCCAACTCAAGATATAAAGCAAATCATTACCTCTTGCTTTTGGCTTGAGTTTGAATAAGGATGTAGCAATTTTATTTGGTCATTTTTAAGTTTGTTGCAAGACTTTTGAAATTATGTATGAAACTCAATACATGCTGCAAATATGACTAAAATGGTTGTTTTGGTGTGTCGAACCATGTAAAACACAGCTTAGAGTACAATTTGCATTCTGGGTATACATTATCAGTCATCTGGGTATGAACTGGGTTGTCCGGCGCTGCTCGCGGGCTAACCCGTATGGTTCCCGTCGGGAAACCACGAACAAAACCCGCCGGGTTCCCGCCGGGTTGCCCGTACGGGGCCCGTATGGCAGCCCGTATGAGACCCGTAAGGTTCCCGAATTGGCTGGTTAGCTGGGGTGCATGAGGATTGAACCCGGGTTGCGCGGATGACTCTCAGTTTAACGGCCAGCGCTCTCGATCTAGCTAGATCGAGAGCGCTGGCCGTTAAACTGAGAGTCATCCGCGCAACCCGGGTTCAATCCTCACACGGGGCAAAAATTTATTTGAATTTTCTGTTAGCTGCCATTGGCGCTTTGCTGTTGTGTTGCTTGACTCGGGTTCTGCTAAAAATAAAAGATAGCCCCTCCCACTCCTGGCTTGGCCGATTCAGGAGTGATCCAGTACTTAGGCCATTAGTGTTAAGTTACCGAACCTGTTGTAGCCGAACTGCGTGTCGTGTGAAGCAGGCCGTATTTCGTATAACTTGTACATGTAATCGTTCTGCGGTTTGTCAGATTGAATGTCAATAAACGAAGATTATTAATATTATAAAGAGGACAGGCTTTAGTTTCGAATGGATCGTAATCGTAATCTGCAAATTTCTAAAGCGTTACGCGAAAGCCAAGCGCGGGGCACCAGCTAATTCACGAGCGCGGCGTTGAGTCAAAAGGGTTGTCCGTAAGAGCAGTGCATGGTGGTCCGGTTTGAGTTAATGGAGAGCCCGAGGAGTGATTGGCAGAGGTCCTAGAGGAGACTGAAAAAACGTGATGGACTGATGGTGGGTGAGCCCCTGCAGCTGCGACCATAAAGAATGGAGGAGCGGGGAAAGAGCGGAATCCAGGAGGCAGATCAATCCAGAGGCAGCTAGCGTTTGATACGGCTCGGTTGGAGACCTTGAGATGACAGTGACAGCTACAGAAGGTCGAGAAAGAGTTGTCTGCAGACAGGCAGGGGCGGATCCATTTGGATTTTAGAAGATCATCGATTACTGACCTGGAGAATTTCTGCTTGGCAGTTGGCATTATATATATAATTATATATTATATTATAGCCTATTTCAGTTTTTGATCATCTATAGTCCCTCGATTTGCATGTGGTGATGAATTCAGGTTTTTACCAGGGTAGGCCTATATATGTATTTGCCCCGATTTGCCCTGCTGATGCGCCGCCACTGATTACAAACTAATATGAAAATTATATTTTCACAGTTGCGCTAGTATAGAAGACTCTGGCTCAAGCTTCATCCTATATAGGCCTACTACTTGAGCTTTTCGCGCCGGCTTCTGTCTCTCGTTGCCGCCGTTTGCTGCTGCCCATGGAGACTTCCTTGTACTTTTCTCGCGTTCTTTGACCACTCAGCGAAGAGCATTCTCGGTAGGTCCAGCTATCTGGAATAGTCTTCCTGTACGTGGCTCTCCTCTCGCCTAATTGCTTGTGACCCTGTTGGCTCTTACTGTTCATGCTTAGGCTTTCTTGTTGACCAGGCGGCCCAGGCCGCCTGGGTTGGAAGAGTATATCTGAACAGAAACCTGTAAGGGGCTGACCGGACAGCATAATAATTATTCAATTATGCGATTGATTGATTTAATTCGTCTATTGAATCTACAGTGTACACGATAATTATAGTGACGCCATTATTTTCATAATGTGTTGCATAGCCCTTGAGTTCCGATCAAATATATGCCTATTAAGTGTTGAAATAAGCACTTAAAGACTTATAGCTCGATCTTACTTGCATTTCTGGCTGGTTTTAAGATCAATCTTCCTGGTATTAGAAACTGAAACAAGGGCCCCACATGTGTGCAAAAGTTGTATATAGGCTATATATATGTCAAAATCAGTATACAGTTTTCGAATAATTTGACAATTTGTTCAGAGAGATTTTACACTTATTTTTGCTATTTTAATTAACAATGATGACAAAAATATTCCTATTGCATGTGTGGGGCTCCCCCCAAACTGGCCCAAAGTGTGGGACCCTGCTCGGCCGAACATGTCGAGCACGCCTTAATCCGGCCCTGTCTATCAGTCAATCAATCAATCAATCGTAATTTATATAGCGACCCTTCAAGGTACCTACTCAGAGGCGCTCCTGGCCGAGATTAAGCGAAACAGTTTGTCTATACCCATGCCTTAAAGTAAAACGCCTCTGCTGAATAAGCCTAGGCCTATATTTTGCCGGGCTAACAAATCGTAGCATCTACTTCGGCGCTCATTAATTTTCTAGTGAGACTCTAAAACCATGTCTGCAGTTTAATTGGGGAGCACAGCGCTTTGCCTTTTGGTGACCGCGTGAAAATCGTGATAGCCTGCAGAGATTAAGATCTCTTTAAATATCCTGCAGCACTGCAATCGGCTTAGACCAACGCTTGCTCGTAAAAGCTGCGACTTAGGCTATGTTTACGAAGGTAGATATAACCATGCTGTCAGCTGCTCACCGAACCTGACTCCCCATGTAGCCTACTTTACCTATGTTTTCCTATGTGTACAAATATACACACGAACGATGATAAAGCATACTCGACGTGAGGTGCTCATTATGCACAGTGCTTCTGGCCTGCAGCAGCAGCAGTGCTACCAGGAGCTGCAATAGCGAAGCGGTTCACAGCGGCCGTGTATCCTCTCCTACCACATGCAGACAGCCGTGCCTGCCCGAAGTCGATGCACACACCATTCAACTGCATAAGATGCCGTATCACAACACCACAAAAAGAAGAAGATTATCAATAGGAACTGTAAGCATAACGGTAAGCCTAATTATTTAAACTTGCATCAGACTGTCTTAATCAAGCTGTTCCTTATTCAACCCGGTGAGAATGTCTGTTTCTTTACACGTGGCGAATTGGGCGCCAAGACCTAAGGACGCCGTCCGCTATAAAAAGCCCGCCATGATTTAGCACTGCACAGGTGCGCGCCGCCGCATCGCTTAAATATAGGCGTACAAACGGGTACAGGATGGAAGAGGCGTTTTCCACGCTTTTTGCTACCGAGATGTGGCATATGGCTGTGCTATCTAGGAAAGCGCCCAGGGAAGAAGCCATAGGCTAACAACTTCGAGGCGAAAGATAGGCTGGCTGCAACATCAGCCACTCTTACTGTCGTATTAATACTTGTTTGCTATTCTGTGAAGACCGTTAGGCTTAAGTTGAGGTGGATAGAGTAACTTGAATTTGTAAAGACCATCATCTTACTTAATCCATCGGTTAATTTGTAGGCTGGAACGTATACTGACACCGTTTACACGTGCCGTTATGTGGCTTTCCTGCCGCCGTGCAAACTGAGAAAGAGGCGCGCTGGCCGCGATTCAGTCCCAGGCGGTGAGGGCGCCCACGTGTTCTACTATCTGATGCTGTCCAGCAGAGTAGGCCTAAATAGGAGCCAAGCGCAACAAGAACGATCGAAATCTCTGCCAGTGACTATAGGCTTACTAAGCATTGGGATATTTGCTTTGTTGTTGACAAAAGCATGGAGTAAACGACACTAATTTCTTTGGAATAGGCTAATAAACAAAGGTAGGCAAATTTGCTTTTACGAAGTACAAGTCTATCAATAGGCCTAACATATTTATTTATTTATATTTATTTGGCCGCGCTAAGGCTGGGAGCGCCTCTGAGTAGTCCCCTCGAAGAGGCGCTATATAAATGCATATAATGAATGAATGAATGAATGAATGAATATTACATACATCATAATAGGTCTACAAGAAGTAATAATAGGCCTGTTATTGTTGTTAAAACAACTTATTTCGTTTTTGATCTCGTTCTCTGTTTTTTACATTTCGTCGAGTTGTTCCGTATTTTGCATAGTATCGTTTGCTTATTCACTGCTTTTACTATTTTTTAATTTTTTATTTCTGCTTGATGTCCCTTACGTTGTCTCATTAGGCCTACTTTCAAGGATTCAACTAATTACTTTCATCACTATTTCACCTCAAAATAATTTAATTATCAGAATTAAAATAATTGTTGCCGATAAATGTTAGTGTTTGCTAACAGAGTTAAGCTATTTAAATAAAATTGTGTAAAAAGTTTTCAAATTTTAAACTGCAATAGGCCTTGGCCTACATGGTGTCACGAGTCAATTTTTTTATTTCTTTGACAAAATGACTTTTTAAGATTTTTGACTTCAATTTCCTATTCTTAGGCTATATTCTATTGAAAGGAAATGTGTGTATTTAGTGCGTCAGACAAGACAGGGATCACCTGTTCTCGTAGAACCAATTAAATGCTTGAGAGGCAGCCTAGGCTGCATGGATTGTTGGCAAAGCATGAGAAATTGGCAGATGGTTTCCCCGCAGCCATGCACCGAAAATGCACAGACTTAGCCTAATTCGTGTGAGAGCAACAAAGGCTATACAGTTCCAGCATTCCATGCAGTGAGCAATTTAGGTCAGTGTTTATATTAGCATTGAATGAAGCACAGACTTCCAGCTTTGCAGCACAGATAACGTTGAATGTTTTTATCTTTGAAGATGGAAGGGTGGGCGTCTCATATGTTTTCAATTAAGATAGGTCGACCAGCTGCTTGTTGTGCAGTACACTGTATACGCCACACTGTGGAGCATATCTTAAATATCTCCAGACCCGTTTCCAGGGAAACGTGGCCCCTAGACACAAGGTTGCTGACTAGCCTCATGAAAGTGTCATTTGTCGAGGGGCGCAACCGCGCTCTAAAAGTTGGGGGACCTGTTTCAACGTCCAAGTGGGGTAAAGCGAGCACAGAGGGCGTCTGTGTAACTGTAACAGCACAACGAGAGAGCGTCGTGAGCGCCACCAAGCTGGTTCAATTTTGAGCTCGCAATAAATAAAGTGTATTCTAAACTCTTGTTCATATCAATTTTTCATGGTTGTATTATCGCTCGTTTATGCTGATCACTGTACAAGTGTACATAATTAGATTATTCTAATTTCAATTACACAATCTAGCTAGAGTGGTCTATAGTTACTTTTGGCAGTTGAGTAGGCCCTACGTAGTATTTTCGATTGCGGGACCGTCCCAGCTAGCTGGCCAGTGGCCAGCTTGTTAAAAATTTGGACGGGACGCGTCCCAAGGGTCCCATAGGGTGGTTGCGCCTTCTTGTGAGTCTGTGTCATATACTAAAAGTAAATTTCCAACAACCATTATAGTTATATAGCGATAAAACGCAGCATTGAAAGTTTATGCACCATGCAATGGGTTCCACTCGAGGCTACGAGTATTAGGCCTACTCAAAACCGCGCACACAAAACCGCGCAAACATAAACCGCACATATCAAAACCACGCACGATCATAACCGCGGCGATCATAACCGCGCAATGATATACGAGTATATGCACTTCAAGCAATTAATCGCTCTCTTTTTCGTTATCAGCACTTCAATTTAATTGTTCAGCAATCAAAGCATGTTGATGCTGTAAGTCGTAATTAATTAATTTCTACTTACTTTCATGTTGAATGTAAATGTTTGATGCTTTTTGATTGCTGCAAAATATGTGTTTGCCTAAATGGAAGTGCATGGGATTGATGAAACTAGTTCTTTGTGCAAGTATATAGAAGCTGGATTGGCGGAAATGACTGTTCCCGGAAATGGAAGCTGGATGAAATTAAGTCTACTTCAATAGAAGCTGGATCGATGGAATACTTTTTACATGAATCGAAATGGGTTTGATTAGAAAAATTCATCCATGATATAATTGGAATTGGTTTGATGGAAAATTCCTTGGTTAAAATAATAGAAGTTGGATTGATGAAAGTAATACTTCCTTCAATAGAAGTGGAGTGATAAATTCAAGACGATGTAATTCCAAGAGATATCCATGACCCAAGCATGCTAGACAATAATTATTGTCAACATCCTAAAATCCTGATCATTATATATTATAGTCTCGAGGTATGCTATAAAATACAAATCAAGAGGAGTAACTGCCTCCTCTTGCAGCTGTCTTGCCTCATGTAGCTACTCCTATGATGAACTAATGCTTTAAATAGGCTAGGCCTAAGTATATTTATTCTTTATTTTAACTCTGATGAACTGCTAAACAGCACTCTGGTGAACAAGTAGGCCTATTACATATAAATTTAACATAAGACATCAAAATTATTAAGACTAAACAAACTAATTAATATGTAAATAACATTCTAGTTATAAATGTCTTCCTCGCTAGATTGTCGACTCTTGGCAGTACCCGGTCATGGCGTCCGGCTATAACTCATTTGCTTCGCTGGGGGAGCAATTCGTGGAGGACATGGCCTATCTATAGTCTTGTCAGCACCGCCGAAAACAAACGGGTATCAGCATGACGACACAGTACTACAAATGTTGGAATATTAATTACCAGGAAGATAACGCTGTCGAATAAGCCTATTCATCAGGGCTTGGAGCCTACCCCTTTGTTGTAGCCCAGCATTTCCCCCACCATGCTGCAGGAGTTGCATAAAGCAGACACGACAGCGTAGTAGCTTGTACCACATCGTAGAGCTTGAGGCCAGCTAGACCATGAGCAGTGAGTACACGGAAGGCATAAAGAGACTGGGAATAATTATTGCATTTTTGTGCCATAAACAACGCATGCCAGCGTAGGCATATACATAAACTGAATTCTTTTTAGGCATCTGCTTATTCTAAATTGGATTCATGCCGTATTTCGAAAGCATGCATCCTCTGAATGTGGGAATTTCACTGTGATTTCAGAGAATGCGCGGGTAGGCCTATATACCTATTTGAATAATTGCATTCCGACCTTATAGAGAACATAATAGGGCCTATTGTTTCCGCTAGAAATTATTGCATTGCTATTCCATAGACTGCATAGAGCATATATTAATATTTCCGTATAGCATCTTCTTGTAATAATTATACAGACTTAGGTTACATAATGATTTTCAGTGCTGGATTTACCAATAAGCTAAAAGAGCTACGAATTATAGGTCCTATAATCCACACTGTATACATAGGTGCAATCACGTCCTAAAAGTTGGGGGGACCAAATGAATCACGTCCTAAAAGTTGAGGGAACATAATGATAAAGTTAATGGGACCACTCAAAAGTTGGGGGACGCGTCCCGTGGGTCCCATAGGGAGGTTGCGCCTATGACTGTATAGTAGGCCTCCTGTTCCACCCAGGGCTAAATTGTGTGTGTTTAACTAGCCTATATTAATGACTGCTGAAATTCCTATTTTGAAAATTACTTTTAATTAAGCCTATTTTCCCTGGTGTACTACATTAAAATCTAAAATGGCGATCGTGCCAACTTCACGATAAATAATGAAATATCTAATTGATAAAATAATGTACCGTATTCATTTGAAAAGAATTTCAAATTTTCACTAACTGCCTTGCTATTATAAAAGACACACATCGTGTTCTGAAGTTTTGCCAGCACTGTAGGCTTAAGTTTATTCCTAACAACGACCTCCAAGAGTTGTATATATCTTAGGGCTTCACTAAGTCAAAATCAGGCACTGGTGACTTCATACAGGATTTATATTGCCATAGCGACCTCTTGTACACTTACTGTGTTGTGATTTCACAGAAGACATAGTACCGTCCGTCGCAGCCTCATGTAGACGGTATATATATATATATATATATATATATATATATATATATATATATATATATATATATATATAGCTCATAAATCTTGGCACCTGATATGACGGCAACAGAAAGCTGTATAGATATATACTGAAACAATCGTCAACTCGCAAACATGTCATGGCAAGTGGCAACAGGTGCTCAGCGCCTCTCTTGTGTGTGTGTGTGTGTGAATGTGTGTGTGTGTGTGTCACAGTGTGAATGTGTGTGTGTGTGTGTGTGTGTGTGTGTGCATAGCTGTTTCTTAGACATCTTTGCCGCCTTCGACATAATTATTAGAGCATGGAGCATCCATACAAGAGCTACAAACTATTAGAGCTATACTATCATATCAAGAGTTATGTATGCCTCTCCTGCATGGTGGGGTCTGGCTAGTGGATTGGACAAATCCCGTCTTGAGGGCCTCATGAACAAACTTAGACGAGCCGGCTACTTACATCCTGATACACTTACAGCAGAAACTTTGGCTCAAGAGGCTGATAAGGGGTTCACTATCAACAGGGCGAATTTCAAAAGCGCGCAATCAAAAGGGCGCAATAAAAAGGGCGAAAATTAATAGAGCGCATTGTTTTTAGAGCGCACGGTCGAAAGGGCGAAATCAAAAGGGCGCATGTTTAAAAGACCGCAATCAAAAGGGCGCATGTATCCAGCCTTCGTCCAGCTTCCATTTCTTAAGCATTATTTTCATCAATCCAACTCCTATTTCATCAATAAAGGAACATTCATCCAGCTTCCAGTTCTTAAACAATATTTTCGTCAATCCAGCTTCTATTTCACATTAAAAGAAACTCCATCCAGCTTTCATTTCATAATCGTTCTTTTCTTACAGACCTCTTCAAATTCTTCTTTTCATCATGTCGTTTCAATCAGTGGGCTTCAATTGCTCGTCGCCTTATTAACACACTCTTTAATTGTTTAGGCCTGCCTTTTTCGGTTCCCTTTGGTCATTTAAAACTTGCGCACTTTGTCTGCCTTTTCGTTGTATTTGTTTGCGCCCCTTTGATTGCGCCCTTTTGATCACTCTTACAATATTTGTCTTTTCGCCCTATTGATCGTGCGCTCTAAAAACAATGCGCTCTCTTGATTTTCGCCCATTTGATTGCGCCCTTTTGATTGTGCCCTTTTGAAATTCGCCCTGTTGATAGGATACCCTGATAAGGTGCTTTTAAAAGCTGTTCTGGGAAACGAACTTCATGTCCTCCGTAACCTCTTTCGACTACAACGTGATCCATTATATAACTTTAGGGAAAGGACTCACAATTTCATCCTCCCCAATAAAGACTCGTTAAACTTTATCCCAAGAATGTTATTCAAAAACATGTACCGGGGTATACTAACTATTTTGACCATAAGCTTTAAGCAGCCATACTGTTAATGTAAACCTACAGCGTTCTGTCTGTTGTTTATTGAATAAAACGAATATACATAGCATGCTCTCCTTAACCAAACGCATACCTCAGTATATATGGTAGTATATGCTTCTATAGTATCTTATATATCGTGAATTAAGTGTAGTCGACTAGTCGTATATGCCTTTCTTCACGTTCTTTCACTCTCAATGCCGCTGGTCACGCATCTAATCCGCAACCCTCATCGGCGTGTTCCTCAAGGTTCTGTTCATTCTTTACACCTCGAGCTTCACTCAGCAAACTCATTTCCTCATGCTCTATACAGTACTGTTGTCAATCACATTCGGGTCCTCCTGGTTGACGATCGATGTACAACTGGTCATATCCTTTTCTCCCCTCACTCCCTTCCAGATGCACTAAACACCATACGTGATAACATCACCATGCAGTCTGGATAAATGCCATCCATCTCCGTCATACTTGTGTGATCTTTGTTGTACAGTCTCTGACGTTGCAGGCTTGCAGCGCGTCGTGTACTTCGCTCTTCGGCTAAGGGTGAGCTTCTGGTCCCGCGGGCTCGCTTGGCTATTAAGCAGCGCCGTGCTTTCTCAGTCGTGGGGCCTACTGTCTGGAACGACCTCCCGGTTACGCTTCGCTCTCTACTTCTGGTCCATCCGGCTAGGTTCTACAAGTCTCTCAAGTCTTTTTTCTTTGCTCGTGGTTGGGCTGGGAGCGCCTCTGAGTAGTTTCTTGAAGGGGCGCTATATAAATGCTCTGAATGAATGAATGAATGAATGAATGAATGAATGTATAGTTGTATACTTATAGTTATAGTAGACCCTTCGAAAACAGAATTCCTCAGTTTCGGCCTCAGATAGGCAATTAAGCAAACTTGCATATCATTCCGACCATGTCCAATCCAGATCCCACTTCTCTAGTTTCTTGCTCGATATCTTTCCTATTCACGATCTTAGAATCGTATTCGATGAAATCTTGCCATTTTCCCTCCACTTAACCCAGCAATCTCATTTGGGATTATCATTGGGATTATTCATAGGCGGAGACCTGGGCGGAGACTTGGGGGGACGGAAAGATTTTTGATGGACGAATGGCTGAGTGTCGCAGAAAAATTTCCATCTTTTGATTTCTGACGACCGGCGAAATCTCGAAAAAATTTATATTTTCGCCGCCAAAAAGTTGATGACTTTTTTAGTCATCCGGCGACGAAATCTCCCAGAAATGTTCTATTTTCGCCGCCAAAAAAGTTGATGACCTTTTTTTAGTCTTGGCGCTCAACGATTGGGGGATCAAATGCATGGGCCGTCCTTCCAACACCTCCGTTGGGGGGACCGTCCCTCCTGCCCCCCCTAGGTCTCCGCCCATGGGATTATTATTGATTTTGGCAGTATCCCATCGCCCAATAGGCTACTTCATCACTTGCAAAATAGAAATTTCAATTAGTCCATTGTTCATTCCAATCTCGACTACTACATCTAATCTTAATTTCCATTTAAAACAATTTCATCTGCGCAGTCACCAGACCTTCACAACATAACCTCCAATTCTCAAGTCGCTTCATTGGCCAAGGTTCTTAATCGAATCCATTTCAAAATCGTATATCTTACCTTCAACGCTCCTGATCTCTTATACCTTCAACGCACCTGACGTTTCTCAAGTCTCAAAATAATTGATGAATACAAGGAGTTGATTGTATTCATGATCAATTATTTTTTGTATAACCCCTCCCGCTTTTACTTTATCCTCATCATATCTTTCTCCTGCTCGGGCTCCAGTCTCCTCTTCTCTGAACTTCTCCGACGCTTCTTTGTGTTGTGCTGCACCAGCTCTTCGGAAGGACTCCCAAAAGACCTCCGATAGTTTGCTCGTTTTCCTATCTCGCCTATTAATTTAACCTCTCCTCTGCTTAAGCCGTGTCTGCTGATTTCTGCAAAACGAACTCTTCAAGATAGACATAATTATTTATTCTCATTCTACTCCTGCGCCACCACACAACATGCATCGTATACGAATTGCCACTGCACCAACCAATGTCCAACCATCTTGAACCATGCTGTCTCCTCTGCTTGCCCTTCGCGGATTCTGAACTGGCAACCAGAGCGAACAGAGAGAAACCAGCTATAGCGGACTGATTTGATATAGAACTGGTGAACAAGCTTGTCTCCGTGACGCGGGTTTTTAGGGTGATGAGAAATTTTCTAAGATCACAATCAGGGCTTAAAGTGTGCCTGGACGGTCATGGACGGCGTCCATGCACTTGTTTTAAAATCTGAACGCCGTCCAGCCACTTATTGGCGAGCGCAGACTGGAAAGGTAAGGGGCGTCCAGTCACTTCTTTTCCCACACTTTAGGCACTGATCACATCATCACAATACTACTTCAGTTCACAACTCTACTTCAGTTCGTTGGACTCTGAAATGCATTGGTGGGGCAGAGTGGGCATAGTTGGCCTCATGCTGAGATATGTAATGACGACGACGAGGACGCTCATCGATGTTACCTCTCGTATAACTATTTTATATTTTAATTTTTGATTTCAGGAACAATGGTAAACTTTGTTCGGAAGGTCTCCGTAGCCGGATTGATCGCTCAAATCCTTCTGATCAATATTGTCGTCTGCCTGGCAGAGACGCAGACGACAGCTGCGGCGGCGGCGACGGCAGTCGACCACCCCCCTTCAGCATCTCGACAAGTCCTCCTAATACACCATGTCCAGAGTCGAACCTCGTCAATCACCCTCAGCTGGGCGTCCAACTCCAGCCACTCCAGCTACCAAGTCCGAGCGCGCAGCCTTCTGAGCGGGATAACATTGACCGGGCAGCCGACGAACGAAACGGAATACACGTTGACGGATCTGATGATCGATACTCCTTACGACGTCTGCGTCACAGCTAAAGCTACAGAGGCATCGGTCACGACGGATTCAAGGAGCAGCGATGAAGGAAAAGCAGTTGAGGAGGATGAGGAGGCATGCCTTCAAATCAGGACCATACCATCGGTTCGTGTGGACAGCGTCTTAGTCTTATTCGGTGTCATCTCTTTCATTGTGCTGTCAGTGGCTGCGGCGCTCGTGTGCTGGAAGTGCTCGCAGAAGAATGACACCGATCCAGCGGCAGACGCAACCGCTTCCGATTACAAGGACGATGCGAACGACGGAGTGGATGGATCTGGAGCGCCGGAAACGGACATTAGAAAGAATCAGGACGAAGCAGCACGACCTCTGCTGGCCATTGGAAAAGCGGACAAGGTGAAGATCCAACCGGAAGTGGAATTCGTCTCAGGACCTGCTCCGCAGTCGTCGAACAATCTGCAGAGCAACGAAGTATCAGCTGAACAGAAATCCGATGGACCGACTCTCGTCTGACGACTTCACTTTCAACTCGAAGGGGGTTGGGGGAGTCACCGTTTGGATTAACGACGAATGCGCTAGATAAATTGAGATTGCCTCCCGTGATTATATTTTAGAACAGTCCAGAGAGGCAATCGTCATTCAGCAGTATACCTGGTGGAGTTATCTTTACGTCCAATTACAATTATAATTGTCCCAATATCTCATCCTCTTCCTTTTCTTGGATTATAATTTAATGAATCCAATTGTGAGTTCATTATTAATTGCGTGCGTTTCACATCGACTTTTAAATGTTAAACCTGAGGTGATATTTAATTTCAAATCCTGGATCACTTTGTTTTTGTGAGGTTAATAAAAACACAGTTATAGCAAAACTACTTATGTCTATACATAGCTTATGATGATGTTATTGGGCCTATCATATATCCAAAACTTCTAGTTCTATGATTAATCTATGCAACAAATTAAAACAGCAGAAATTAAGAACGAAAACGACTGAAAACGAAAACGATTAAAGAAGAACACGAATAAGAGCGAAAACAAAGAACTAAAAAGAAAAACATAACTAAGAACGAAAACAAATATGAATGAAATCGATTAAGAACAAGCGCAAATAAGAAATAAAACATAAAGTATGAAAAGAGAACATAACTAAGAACTATAAGCAATACGAACGAAACCGACTAAGTAAAACATAACTCAGAACAAAAACAACTAAAGAAGAGCATGAATAAGAACGAAAATAAAGAAAGAAAACGAAATGAAAGAACATAACTAAGAAAAAAATAAATAAGAATGGAAACGACAAAGAACAAGCATAAAGAAGAAAGAAAACGTAGAAGAAAGAACATAGCTAAGAACGAATCAGAACGAGCATAAATAAGAAAACATAAAAGGAAGAGCATAACAAAAACGAAAACAAACAAAATAACCAAGAACGCAAACGACTAAAAAAGACAAAACAAAGAACAACGAAAACGGTAGGAAAGGACATAACTAAGAACGAAAACGACTAAGAAAAAACATAAGAAAGAACAAAGCGACAAAGAAAGAACATAACTAAGAACGAAAACGACTAATAAGAACCTAACAAAGTCTACAAAGAACGAGAACGACTAAGTAAGAACAAAACAAAGGACATAACAAAAAGGAACATATAACTAAGAACGAAAAGAACTAAGAACGAAAATGACTAAGAATGAAAAAAACAAAGAATGAAAACGAGGAACGAAAAACTAATAAGAAAATGCAAAACAAAGAAAAAACGAAAAGAAAAAACATGACTTAGAAAGAAAACATCTACGAACGAAAACAACAAAAAAGAACAAAGAAAGAAAACGAATGCATGGAACATAACTACGAACAAAAAATCTACGAACGAAAACCACAAAGAAAGCACAAATGAAAGAACGAATATGACAACAACATAGCTACGAACAAAAAACTAAGAACGAAAAAACGATGAAAAAACGTAATTAAGAACGAAAGCAATCAATAACGAATATGATTAAGAAAGAACAAAACAAAGAACGAAAACAAAAAACATAATTAACAACGAAAACTACTAAGAACGAAATAACAAAGAAAGAACAAAACAAAGAACGAAAACGAAAAGAAAGAACTAAGAAAGAAAACAACTAGGGCCTACGAACGAAAACGACTAAGGAATAACAAAACAAAGAACGCAAACGAAAATAAACAAAATACTTAAGAACGAAAACAACTAAGAACGACAACGACTAAGAAAGAACAAAAAATAGCAAAAACCAAAACTACTAAGAACGAAATAACAAAGAAAGAACAAAACAAAGAACGAAAACGAAAGGAAAGAATATAAATAAGAACGAAAACAACTACGAGCGAAAACGACTAAGGAATAATAAAACAAAGAATGCAAACGAAAAGAAACAAAATACTTAAGAACGAAAACAACTAAGAACGACAACGACTAAGAAAGAACAAAAAAATAGCAAAAACCAAAAGAAACAACATAATTAACAACGAAAAAAACCAAGACCGAAGACGACTAAGAAAGCACAAAACAAATAACAAAAAACGAATGGAAAGAACAAAAGAGAGGAGGAAAACAACTAAGAACGAAAACGACTAAAAACATAGAAAGAAAACTAAAAGAAAGAACATAACTAAAACAGAAAACAACAGAGAACGAAAACGACTAAGATGAAACAAAGCAAGAACGAAAATAAAAGGAAAGAACCTAATTATGAACGATAACAACCAAGAACGAGAAACGACTAATAAAGAACAAAACAAAGAAAGAAAACGAAGACAAAGAGCACAACAACGAACAACAACAACGAACAAGAACGAAAACAACAAGCAACAAAGCAAAAAATTGAAAATGATAAGAGGGAACAAGACTAAGAACAAAAACAACAAAGAACGAAAACACCGAAACATAATTAAGAATGAAAAAGACCAAGAATGAAAACAACTAAAAAGGAACAAGGCAAAGAATAAAAACAAAAAGGAAGAACATAGTTAAGAAAGATAACAACTAAGAAATAAACAACAAAGAAAGAACAAAACAAGGAGCGAAAACGAAATCAAGTTCTAACATTAAAACAAGCTGTTTTTAGATTTAATTCCAAATTATACTCATGTCCAATTCCACTAAAAAAACACACAAGTATTTATGCGACATTAATAGGCCTATATCCATAGGCTGAGGCTCGATATTAAATCGGAAATAGGCCCCCGCCTGTAGAGGTGCTATTAAATTTTTAATAGAAGGGGAGACTTTGTATCGTAGCTATAGGTATAGAGGAAGAAGATTCTATTTAAATGGGGAGACTATTCCGATAGTCTCCAGCTGCAGGAGAAGACATTATTTCAGCCGGGGGAAACGTTTCGGGAAGACTTATAATTTAGGCCTCTAGCCTATCGTGACACCGACCCTGTTTTCGAGTGATTTACCACTGCCTTTTTAGATCACACTGTCCGTAATTGTAATATATCTATAGATCCTAATAGACAGCGGTACCGCGACTTTTGATTGGCCTTCAGTTTATTCTCAGTACCGCAAATCTAGCAGTCAGCTATCAAAACAATGCATTGCCATTGGTGACCGTCACGTGACCAACTGACCATCGCTGATATCGGCAAAGCTGTTAAACGCGCTGATGAGAAAATTTATAAAATCAATATTTAGGCTACCTTGTATCCTCAATGGGTCGTCTTCAAGAAATACGATCTTCGAAGTCACAAGCTGCTGTTCTCGAAAAAGATATATGAGTCGAACGCTGACGATCACCGAAACAGTTGAATTTTCCCAATATTCAAGAAAGTTTAGACTTTAGACGATAACTTATTTAAGCGTTTGACGAACAACGACGTCCGCTGATGACGTCATTCTCACTATTGTTCTATTTGTTGTCGGATTAATTTTTTGCGCTTTCTGTAGCGCCATTCGAAAAGAAAAGAGTAAGGCGGCAAGCCGAATTTCCGTGACGCAGAATTCTGATATCAATGGTAATTTATTACGGTAAATTATTATCAGCATTAGGCCTACTATTACCATTGTTATAAACGCGTCACTCGACGGTTTAGATCTATGCGCTTCTGACTCAAGCCGGTGCACTTAAGAGCAGATATGTATCGACTAAAGCTGTTTTTGATGCCATATGGTAGCAACAAAGAACGTGGCGCCTCCGAAGTCCGAACATATAGGTCTATGTCCGGGACGGTGAGACCCACTAGATCTACCTACAATGCAGAAACTGGAATGCGCAGTAGGGCCTATTTATTTTATAACTATATAATTATGTAAGGTATACTTATATATGGCGGATCCAGAGGGCCAATCCGGCCATGCCCCCCATTTAAATTTTTTTAAACCAGCTATTCTGGCTCGGAAAGTTTATGTGGCCACCCATGAGCACTTACGTATAGGGCTCCTCCCACGCGGCCAGGGTGAGAATTGCCGGGGGGGTTGGGGGGTTTCGACCCCCCAGTCTTTCTTAGAGCCCCATGTTAAAGTATGTTTTTACACCCCAATTCCAAGTGGATAATGGTCCAACCCCCCCAGTTTTTTCCCCACAATTCTCACACTGCACGCGGCCACGCCCCACAAGGTCCGTACGAGGTCCGTTCAGGGGCTTAAGAGCACTGCACGAGTAATAAAACTATTTTGGCGAATAAAATGGGTTTTTTGTTGGGAATTCGACAGATGACTACAAAAAGGCCATCAGATTTCGGTCACCAAGAAGAAATTTTGCACTTCCCCTTCGAAAATTTCTGTATCCGCCTTTGGGTTCATATTAGGCTACAGGCCTACATGTATCAAGGCCGTAGCTAGGGGGTGTTTTGGGTGTTTGATCACCCCCCGAAATGGAAAATGTGAAAAACAATAATATGCATTGCATATATACGTGCACATGATGCAAAAACCATGAAATAAAACCATGAAAACACTCCCAAATGGAAAATTGTAAAAAGCAGAATCAATTAATTGGTGACATTTTGTTAAAATTTCGGCCGGATGACTAAAAGAAAGGTCATCAGTTTTTTCGAAAGGAAAATTGGGTGAAACACCCCCGGAAATCAAATCCTGGCCACGGCCTTGACATGTATGTAGTAAAATTTCTAATTTTCCATATTGATAGCCTGATAGGCATAGTTTAAGTTAAGACTTCAGAGTGTCGCCTCCCAATTGCTTCCAATTTTTCGATTTGTAACCGTAGCCTTTTAAGGCTGATCTTAACCAAATTACTCATGATTTCAGTGTGCAGATTGTAGCGTATTAAATCGCTATTATCTATCAAACTAACTTGTCTGATATTATATGTTAATTCTAAGTAGGAGTTAAGCTAGATAATTTAGTCGGCGTATCTAGATTAATAATTTGGCGTCTAGTGGATTAGTAACTAGGAGACCACGAATCTTGCGTACATGAGTGAGGCAGTCATGGTGATGTCAAGTGGTTACTACGGACGCTTACGTAAGCGAAAACATTTGCATCGACGCGTAACCAATAAAAAGTATCGAAATGAGCGTAACGGACAGAATTGAATGGAAATAGCCACGTCATTGAAATTCAACATAAAACGGGGATTCCTTACATGAACATTGAGAAAGATGGTTGCTCAGCTGTGTCTGGCAATTCATTTGAAGTTTATTCAATGGTGAGGATGAGGATTATGCTCGTATCTGGTCGTAAAACAGTACGAGGCATTCGTGTGAGAGTAGAGGCGATTTAGAAATTCGAAGTTGCGAATTCTAACGTCCGTGAAGTCTACATTGTGATCGTGACGGTTGGTGAAACGATATTCGTGTGTTGAGAAACGATTTTGGGCTCGTTGTCTCTGGTTGACATTTCAAGGTCATTTTCAATTGGGAAGGAAATTCTCATTGGTTGGAGTGTGATAATTTGATGCTACGGAAGTATTGAATATTGTCTTGTCTGGTATTCGATCTGGATTCCACAGCTTGACAGTATCTCATTATCCTTCTTCAAATATAGCACGAGGTTGCTAATCTTCATTCAGTGAATCTACAGAGAATCTGCAGAACTATTTCAAGGCCGTTTAACACTACAGAAACGATATGTCATATATCTCAACTGTGGAGTACAGATAAGCATTTAGTTAATTATAATTAGTGATACGCCAAATAAGTAAATAGGAATATTGCGTAATTGTATTGTGTATTTAATAGTTTCAATTATATCATACATTTATAAAGAATTGGTGTCTTTTTGAACAGATCATTTAAATGCAGTACATTTTCAATTACCCGCTAAAATAAGCATAAAAACGGAGACGTTACAAATGGGATGCTCGCGTCGGGATAAAATTGACAATATTATTGTTGATTAGATTGAACTTTACTGACATTTATATTGAAGAGACAAAGCTAATTAAAATGACGATCTATTTGGAAATTGTTAAGCACAGCGCAACGCTAGCGCAGCGCGTGTATAGATTTAAGCATTAGAGTCGGTGCGATAATCATTATTGCGTAACATACACCAGAGATTGTATTACGTTAAGAGGGCGCACTAGTGTGACGCTTAATAATTTTAATAATTATTATAAGCGAGTGTGAAATTGTATAGCGCATAGTTTAGCGTTAAATTTATTACTACTTAACCAAAAGTGAGTAAGTAAGAATGTCGATCACGGACTGGCAACAGTGGTTGGATATGGGACGTTCATTCTCATTGGAAGGTGAAGAGCTGAAGGCATTTGTCAGAGACAGACAAAACGAATTTAGACAGCAGAGAGCAGATGAACGAGAAGAAGCAAAGGTTCTTAGAGATGCAGAACTAGCGCGAGAGGCGGCTAAAATTGCTGAGGCAAAAGCAGTTAGAGAAAACGAAATGGAAATGGCGAGGATGGCTGACGTTAGGCTTGAAAGAGAAGCAACCGAGGCAAGGCTTATACGTGAAGCAGAGATGAACGAGGCGAGGCTTGCAAGAGAAGCGAATGAAGCTTTAGAGCATAAGAGACTAGAGATTCAAGCGAGAATGAGAGAAATAGAATCGAGAGATGGACGAAACAGAGATGATGGAGATTCTTATATGACAATGGGAGACAATCATCAAGGAAACCAAAGTCATAAGGGAATGAAGAATATTAAATTCCCAATATTTAACGAGGCTAAAGATTGTCTTGATGCGTACCTACTCAGATTTGAGAGGACATGTACGACATACGAGATACCGAGAGATGTGTGGTCACTGATGCTAGCGCGACATCTAGAGTCGAAAGCATTAGAAGTGTACCAGCGTTTGTCGGCTGAAGAAACACAAGACTACGATTGTTTAAAGCAGCATCTCTTGAAAAGATTCCAATTGACAGAAGGAGGGTATCGTAACAAGTTTAAGACTAGCAAGATGGAACAAGGAGAGACTCCTTCAAATTTCATTTACAGATTGCAACGATATTTGCAGCAATGGTTGCTACAAGCTGGATTTGAGCAGACCTACGAAGGAATCGAGGACCTACTGCTAAAGGATCAATTTTTCCTCACTTGTAGTAATGAGTTGAGGATGTTTATTAAAGAGAAAGGAAAAATGAGCTTAAAAGACACATTGACGTGTGCAGAATCCTACATCGAAGCTCATGGGTACAGATATGCCGAGAATTCTGTAAAACCTCAAGGGAGATTCAATAATGACAGAGGTAATGGAAAGCCATTTGAAGAGAAATCGAGAGAGAAATTCCAAGGAAACATGAACAGAGGAAGAGTCGAAACGCGACAGAACAAAGAGACAAATCACAGTGGAAATGTGAATAGAGGATATAGTAGAGATAGAGAGCAGGCAGCGGAACACAAGATAACTTGTTTTGCATGCGGTAAGGTGGGTCATAAAGCATTTGATTGTGTGCATAAAGCCAAAGGGTTTGTTAAACACACAGCTGCAGCAGTACAGATTTACGAGAATAGGGCGTACAGGGCTGTACAGACGAATGAAAATACGAAATCGAATGAAATTGACAGAACAGTAGAACGCCAGGATAGGAAAGGTAAAGAAGAAGTACCGAAACACATGGCAGCAAGTACGGTAGTTACGGAACGGAAAGATGGTTGCATTGACATTGAAAGTATAGACGAATGTCAAGCGAAGGTCAATGGCGTAGACGCCAATTGTCTTTACGATTCTGGAGCGAGTACATGTATCGTGAGGAGATCGCTAATCAAGGATAGTGATTTGACTGGGAAGGAAACGCACTGCATCCTAGTTGATGGGAGCTTAAGGTGTTTTCCTACAGCCCATGTAAACATTGAGAGCGAGTATTTTACTGGTGAAGTTGAGGCTATGGTTATGGACGAACCAGTAAAGCCGATAATTATTGGACGCGTGAGAGGGTTAAAATATACAGTAACGAATGAGAACACGGATGAAAATATAATTAATTGTGACAAAGGAGAGAAAGTGAATGAGACGATTATGAGTGAGAAACAAGAAAAAGTTGAGTATAAAGGAATACTCAAGAGAAATGTGAATGCTAATTCACGTTGGCAAGATGCCAAGAAGACAGTAAGATTTGAGAGTGATGAAATGAGCACGGAATATGATGACGTAATAGAGAAAGTTAGAAGTGATGACGTCATGAACAGTGACGCACATCAAACGACAGCAGCGATAGAAACGAGAGCTGAGTCGAAGAAAGTGGTGAAATATAAACCACTCAAGGTCACAGAAATGCCCGACCTGAATATAACCACAAAAGAAATAAAGGAATTACAGAAGACAGATGAAACATTGAAGAGTTACTGGGATAAAGCATCTGAGTGGAATGGCGATGAGAAGAGTACAGAAAAAGTGCTGTACGTAAAGAAAGATGGATTGTTGTACCGGAGATGGAAGGAAGTATTGAAAGATGAAGCGAAGTGGCAGTTGATGGTTCCGAAACAGTTGAGAAACAAAGTTCTAGCTGTAGCACATAACTCGCTACTGTCAGCTCATCTAGGCATGAAGAAGACTCACGATAAAATTGTGAATGAATTTTATTGGCCAGGGATAAATCAAGAAGTTCGGCGATATATATTAAGTTGTGATGTATGCCAGAAAGCAGTAGATAAGAAAGTGAATTACAAGGCACCGATGGGACATCTTCCAGTGCTGGATGTGCCGTTCAAGCATGTCTGTGTGGACATCATAGGAGCCATAGAGCCAATGTCTATGAGAGGATATCGTTATGTATTAACGATTATCGACTTAAGCACCAGGTATCCTGAAGCGATACCGTTGAAAGGAATAAGTACCGAGGAAGTGGCGGAAGCCTTGTTTAACTTTTACTGTCGGATGGGCGTACCACAAAGAATTCATACAGATAGAGGAAGCCAGTTTACGTCAGAACTAATGGCCGAAGTAAACAAAATGTTATTAATCAAGCATACGATGACAAGTCCATACCACGCGATGGGAAACGGTTGTGTAGAACGTCTTAATGGAACGATTAAGACTACACTGAGAAAACTGATAGGTGAACAAGTTAAAGAGTGGGACAGGTACTTGGCACCACTACTTTTCGCATTACGAGATACTGTACACGAGAGCCACGGATACACGCCTTTCGAATTAATCTTCGGAAGATCATGTAGAGGTCCGGTACAGATATTGAAGGAACTGTGGACAAATGAAAAAGTGGAAGACGAAGTGAAGGATGTGTACACATATATGACGGATCTACGAGAACGTATAGAGGAAACGTGTAACATGGCGCAGAAAGCAATTCACAAAGCTAATGCGAAGAACAAGAAGTACTACGATAAAAAGGCACGATATAGAAAACTGGAGATAGGTGATAAAGTCCTATTGTTACTGCCGAGTTGTAATAATAAGATGCTTGTTAAATGGCAAGGACCATTTGTAGTCAGAGGGAAAATCGGCGATTACGATTATAAAGTTGAGGTTGATGGTGGAAAACTGAAAACATACCACATCAACATACTAAAGAGATATTACGAGAGGAGTGAAGAAGAATTGTCAGGTTCTGAGACAATAGCATATGTGTCAGCTATTGTACATGATGGTAGAGAAGGTGAAGACGAAGAGGAGGAGATATTAAACCTGTATGTCAGTAAGCAAACTGAGACTTACAAGGATGTTGATATTAATCCACAATTAGAAGATGAACAGAGAGGTGAATTGGAGAAATTACTGAGAGAATATCAAGACATATTTACAGATAAACCAGGAAGAACTGACATGGTGAAACACGAGATTCATCTTACGAGTGATGAACCTGTTTGGATGAAAGCTTATCCAACACCGTATCATCTACAGTCTGAAATTGATAAGGAAATTGAGATAATGTTAGAGAATGGGATAATAGAAAGATCAGAAGCAGCATACGCAGCACCGCTTGTTGTTGTTAAGAAGGCTGATGGAAGCAATAGACTTTGCTGCAACTATAAGCAATTGAACAAAGTGACAGTTTTTGATCCAGAGCCGATGATGTCAAACGAGGATATCTTCAATAAACTGAGTGGCAGCAAAATATATAGCAAGTTTGATTTTTGCAAAGGGTATTGGCAAATTCCAATGAGCGAAGAATCAAAAGATTATACGACTTTCATTTGTGCGAGTGGGTTGTATAAATTCAACGTTCTACCATTTGGATTGGTAAATAGTGCTTCAAGCTATAATAGACTGATAAGAAAGATTTTGCATGGAACCGAGAATCTGGAGAGTTATGTTGATGACATACTAGCTCATACAGAAGGATGGACTAAACATATGAAGATTTTACGAGAATTTTTTCAAAGAGTGAGAGATGCTCACCTGACTTTGAAACCAAAGAAATGTTCATTAGGCTATGGTCGCATAGATTTCTTGGGTCACACGTTAAACAACGACGACATTAGTCCTAAAGGAGAATCGATAGATAAGATTGTGGAGATGCCACAACCAAAAACGAAGAAACAAATAAGAAGCTTTTTGGGAGCGATAAATTACTACAGAAAATTTATTCCTCATTGTGCTGAACTGATGGCACCATTAAGTGATTTGACAAAGAAGTCAGCAGCTAATAATGTTGATTGGAACGAAGAATTAGATGAGAGTTTTAGTAAGCTGAAAGCAGCACTGGCTAAAACACCGATACTGAAGTTACCAAACTTGGAAAAGGAGTTCGTGATTCAGACAGACGCATCAGGAAGAGGAATAGGTTGCGTCCTGATACAGCAGTATGAAGGGATAAACCACCCGATTGCATATGCGAGTAGGAAATTATTGGAAAGAGAGACGAGATATTCAGTTGAGGAAAGAGAATGTCTAGCGATAATGTGGGGAATTAGTCGGTTTGACAGGTACTTGTGTGGAAAGCAGTTTGTGATAGAGACGGACCACTGCGGACTACAGTACATGAAGGAAGGGAGGATGAGAAATGCGAGAGTCATGAGGTGGAGTCTAGCACTTCAAAATTATTGCTTTACGATACGATATATCAAGGGAAGCAATAATGTTATGTCTGATTATTTGAGTAGAGGAATTACATAGTACTTAAATATATCAGTAATGTATTATAATAATGTAGATAAGAAGTTCAGTAATGTTGTATTGTTGTGTAAGATAGAATAAGGAAGTTGATAGAAATTTAGTTGATAGATAATTAGGTGAGATTGTAAAGCCTGATTACAGACTTTTGAAGGAGGGGTATTTGTAGCGTATTAAATCGCTATTATCTATCAAACTAACTTGTCTGATATTATATGTTAATTCTAAGTAGGAGTTAAGCTAGATAATTTAGTCGGCGTATCTAGATTAATAATTTGGCGTCTAGTGGATTAGTAACTAGGAGACCACGAATCTTGCGTACATGAGTGAGGCAGTCATGGTGATGTCAAGTGGTTACTACGGACGCTTACGTAAGCGAAAACATTTGCATCGACGCGTAACCAATAAAAAGTATCGAAATGAGCGTAACGGACAGAATTGAATGGAAATAGCCACGTCATTGAAATTCAACATAAAACGGGGATTCCTTACATGAACATTGAGAAAGATGGTTGCTCAGCTGTGTCTGGCAATTCATTTGAAGTTTATTCAATGGTGAGGATGAGGATTATGCTCGTATCTGGTCGTAAAACAGTACGAGGCATTCGTGTGAGAGTAGAGGCGATTTAGAAATTCGAAGTTGCGAATTCTAACGTCCGTGAAGTCTACATTGTGATCGTGACGGTTGGTGAAACGATATTCGTGTGTTGAGAAACGATTTTGGGCTCGTTGTCTCTGGTTGACATTTCAAGGTCATTTTCAATTGGGAAGGAAATTCTCATTGGTTGGAGTGTGATAATTTGATGCTACGGAAGTATTGAATATTGTCTTGTCTGGTATTCGATCTGGATTCCACAGCTTGACAGTATCTCATTATCCTTCTTCAAATATAGCACGAGGTTGCTAATCTTCATTCAGTGAATCTACAGAGAATCTGCAGAACTATTTCAAGGCCGTTTAACACTACAGAAACGATATGTCATATATCTCAACTGTGGAGTACAGATAAGCATTTAGTTAATTATAATTAGTGATACGCCAAATAAGTAAATAGGAATATTGCGTAATTGTATTGTGTATTTAATAGTTTCAATTATATCATACATTTATAAAGAATTGGTGTCTTTTTGAACAGATCATTTAAATGCAGTACATTTTCAATTACCCGCTAAAATAAGCATAAAAACGGAGACGTTACACAGATAAATGGTCTAAGTCGGTCCGGACAGTTTGCGTAAATACCAAAC
Source organism: Lumbricus terrestris (assembly GCA_949752735.1). NCBI lineage: Eukaryota > Metazoa > Annelida > Clitellata > Crassiclitellata > Lumbricidae > Lumbricus > Lumbricus terrestris. The sequence goes on from OX457039.1 coordinate 30,201,831, forward strand.
TGTCCGGTTCATTACCGGACGTCTGGCAACCCTATATAATGCTAATATTGCCATCATGATAATAATTCGCATGACGACATTTGGGCGGTGTTTTAAATTTTAAATATTTAAAACACCGCCCAAATGTCAAATTTTGATGGCATGCTTGAAAATTGGTTGGCAGCCCTGGCAGACTGGCAGCTCTAGCGTGAACTTAAGTCTTTGGTTAAACGAAAACAAAACTTTTGAGGCATAATAAACAGTGTAAATTCAGTTTTAAAAGTAGTTAGTTGCGATATTTGTTACCAAAGAAACTGTTATTGAAATTATAAGTGAAGAAAGATGAATCCCATAACGTAAGTACGTTTAGTTAATTAAGTTGCTACAGTTTTATGCAGATGTTTAATTATCGCTCAAGTGCTAAACGTATTTGAGCGATGAAAAAGGCTATTATCTTAAATTGATTGTTAAACACACATGGATGCAGTCTTTCGTATTGCTATTTGTGCATGAGAAGTAGTCGAGTGCCGAAAAATAAAGATTTCGATTAACTCTGGTGCACCAACGTATGGTCTCGTATAAGCCATCTGGCTCATATTCGATAGAGGGTGCGCCGCGAATTCCCAAAGCCTCCATCTGCGAATTGAATTTCAAACGGATCTCTTAGATCTATTTTCTAAGTGAAATCCAGGCACATCTGCAGATTCTGCGGCCTGTCTTCTGTTGACAATGAGCGGGATTTGGCCCAAAGGAATTTGATATCGATGCATCCGACCTCCAACCCATCCATTATTATTGGGTCATTCCACGTCAAATCAACCAGGGGTGTACATCACACGACTTTGGATTTTCTGACAAATTTTTTTACATAGACTACATGCAATATAAGGAATAACAGTGAAAATTTGAACAGAATATCTCAAAATTTGACCGAGATATTAATTTTTAAAGTTAATGATCAAAAAACCAACTGCGAGAAAACGGCATGATTCACCAAGTTTAGACTGTTATATCTCGGCCATGGAGTAGGACTGAGGAACTAGTTTGCATTGGGACATGCAGCACTACCCATGCTAAGGAGTTTTGGATGCGTTGCAGCCTGTTGAGCTCAGTGATTGAGAGACCGACAAAAACAGCGTTAGCATAATCAAGGCGAGAGGAGACAAGAGAACAGGCAATGGTTTGAGACATATCCATAGTCAGGGCCGACCTGATGTGACGTATTGCCCGAATATGATAGAAACAAAATTTAGAAATGCTTGTTTTGTGTGTTCGAAATGTGAGCTCATTGTCTAGGGTTACTCTAAGTGTTTGACAGTATCTGACAGATGCGCAGCAGTGCCCGCAAGGTCGATATTAGAAAGTGGAGGGAAAGAGCACAAGCGCTGGCGTGACCCAAACAAAATTGCCTCAGACTTGTCAGGGTTTATGGCCAAACCATTGAAACAGAACCAGGATTACATAGATGAAAGGCACTAATGAGAACAAGCTTGTCAAGTATGCTTACTTTCACTAATGCAGTCAACCATCGACAAAGAGTTCAAGCAAGTGTCCTCATGCGCCAAGCATAACAGCCTGAGTCTAAACACAACCAAGTACAGCCAAAGAAATGATGATTGCATGACAAGGAATTGATGTGTATCCTCCAATGCTTGAGGGAATGAAACGTGTCGAAACAATGCGGATCTTTGGTGTGACCCTATGGCATGACCTAGGTGTAGGACCACATGTCAACAAGGTCCTGAGAGCAAGTTCTCTTTATACTCTGTGGATATTATTTGCACATGTCCTACCTCCTACATCCATGTACTGTTTTGCGACACCCCAGCTTGGTGAGGCCAATTGGCAGAGACTTGAGACTGCTCATCAGAATGAGCACATGAATAACTGGCCTGTGGGCACCGCAACAGTTGCAGCGCGGGTTGGTTTGACTGAGGATTGACTGCTGTATGCGTTGGCCTTGAACAACTTCCGCATCCTTTGAGGCCTTTTCCCGCCGTTGTCCTCGCCTCAGGGCGTGAATGTACAATTGTGAATGTCCATGCAAAGATGATCGAAATTTTGTCTCAAGGGTTCTTTACGAACACATTACTGAGACGTAACTAATGATTCAACTCAATGACTGATTGCTCCACTCCCTCTTACTTTCTTTTAGTTTATTTTGTCTTTCCTGATGTACCAGGTTTTTGTTTGAATATGCTACATAGTCAGAAAAGTATTTGTCAAGACGAGGGTCAGTTGTATATTTTCATCACAAATGTTAAAGTTTACCCAGAATAATTGTTGCTTGTGGCATGCTGTATACTTGATTTAGAAAATCCTCTACCATTCAATTAAGACACATATTAATGGGTTTTAATGGGTTTTGGCAAGTCAGTTAGACCCAGCGACCTTATATATATATTATGAGACAGAGCTTCCTATGTTGAGCTGCCCAGAGCAGGAAACAAGAGTAAAATATTTAATATTATGGGGTAAGGTGAAAGGTGTGGACTGTAAAGCAATGAAAACAAGCCACGTCATCAAGCCATTTTCTATGATTTGTGAACCTTATTCCAAGATGTTTAAGCAGAAACCACTTGATCCCACCGGCCTGGTTAGATCCCTCTAGATATATAGATTAAGAGCTTATTTGAATCTGAATTCTTGGAAAATAGTAAGTTTTTAGTTCATTCCCATTAATCTTTGCCTTTTAACTGCATGCGTCTGATCATTGTAGTTTTACAGTTAACATCGGCCGACGTCCATTGTTGATTCATTGATTGGATTGATTGATTGATTGATAGGCATGATTGAATGTTTGTGCCTGTTGTGTTTATTTCTTTGCTATTTGCATAAATACTAAATACATAAGTCATTTCTTTTCAACAGTAATGCGAAGAATCTGAATAAGCTGAATGAGAGGGAGTTGAGCCTTGGTCTGACAGGATCAAAAACTTCATGGCACAGTCTTTATGAAGGAAGTGCATGGATATTTGTTGGTGGATTAGCATATGATCTGACTGAAGGTGACATCATTGCTGTCTTCTCACAGTAAGTATTTTCAAGATAATGTGTATTTATATAGTGTTTTTCCCAGGTGGTTGGAAGTGCATTTCTATTATCATTTTCTCTCTCTGTCTATACTGGAGCGCTGGAATTGCCATGTCCATTAGAATTCTGTTGCACCATCTCTAAATATACTTTGAATAGAAGCGATGAGGGAAAATGGGCAGAAAAAGGTGGAATATAGTGAAGCTTTATCTCCATTTGTTAAACACATTTATTTATTGAATTTGAAAGCCTTTCTAAATTTTCATATTGGCAGCAATGAGATAGCTGGGAAAAAGAAACATATTTGATGTTAAAAACAGCTCAGATGTTCATTAAGTGTTCTTCTAGAAAATTGGATTAATGTATAATGAGACTGATTTTTGAGTCAAAGACAGAATCAAGCTAATATAATTTTTTTAGACATAAATTTGAAAGTCTGGTTCGAAAAAGTATATTGTAAACGTGGAGCATAGATGGACTTGACTTGAATTCAAGAGGCGGTAACTCTGAGATGCATCCATGATCCAAGCATGACAGACCATAGGTATAATCCTAAAATTCTGGCCAACTGGTGGTCAATTTGTATATAATGTGAATATCCATACTTCTTAAATTGTTAACTCTGAATGTAAATGCATGAAGATGATACTCATGACTAAATTTTTCATATTGCAGGTATGGAGAGATTGTGAATCTCAATTTCATTCGAGACAAGAAAACTGGAAAGCCAAAAGGATACTGTTTCATCTGTTATGAAGATCAGCGAAGTACTATCCTGGCTGTAGACAACTTTAGTGGAATCAAAGTAAGTACATTCTCAGGCTGTTCATATCTTGTTTGCACTCATTTTTGAGGTCATCCATCCACTCTCTAGTACAGTTCTTGGAGTGCTCTGTGCTTGCTAAAACTTTTTTGGTAGCATTTAAGAGAATTATGTTTTGAAGAGACACTACAGAAATTCATGAATTGCAAATTTTCCTGAATTGTCGTAATGCAATTTGAGGTGCTGTGTAAAGACCACATGTCTGTAGAAAGAACTGTTGATGAGAACACTATACAATAGCATATATAAAACTGTGAATACTTTATCGTTACTACTCTGAAATGTAAATTTTTAAACTGGAAGGAAAATGTGATTCAGTTCAACTTTGGTGTCCAACATTGATTCACCCTTTGTCGGCAGACCAGTTTGAGCTACTGGTTTTTCTTACATGTACAAACTGCTTTCTGACAGCGCTGCTGATCCTACGAGTTTACGACTTGGAATGGCCTCCATGTTACACTGTGCTTATTGCCCAGGGCCACTCCACTCTGCTTCTTAGGAATCTCAGAACGTTCGTGTTTTGCCCCGGTTAGACACGGAGCACTTCTGTGTAGCCTACCTTAAAGAGACGCTATATTTATAACTTCCTTAATTATAATAATAATAGTGATTTGTAATGTTTTCTTTTTCTGCAGTTGTTGAATCGAATTCTTCGGGTCGATCATGTTCAAGACTACAAAATTCCTAAAGAATTTGGGGATGAAGACGAGGTCACACGTCTACTAAGAAGCGAAGGCTGTGGACCAAACGTGAAGCTAATAACTGAAGTGAAAAAAGAAAAGTTGCCTACAACTGAGAAAACTGACCAAAAAAGTGGTTTGTGAGAAATAGGTGTTTAATTAGTCTTAAAATATTTTGCATTGCTTCAGAATTATAAAAACATTTTTCACTTCTATTCTTTACTTAATGGAATTATTTTAACAACTTTGTCCAACCAAATTATGTGAATTTTTCTGCTGATTTCGACTGATAACTGTTTCTGATTGTTCTGCTAGAGAAGCTGACTGAGGTGAAGCGAGAGCACTTGGAAGATCCTGAAGATGAAGCAAGGAGACAGGATGAACGGCCAAGAAAACAAATTGGCAGGAAGGCGGAATTACATAATGAAAGTAAATTTGGAACCGTCAAAGTAAAAGAAGAGCCTGTTGATAGCCAGTATGACAAGTATAACAGAAGAGATGACAACAGTTTGAGGGACAAGAACAGAAGTGAGAGAAGAGCTGACGGAGTTGATGATGAATCGGAGAAGAGCCACAGGACGGAACATCAATCAAAAGAAAGAAGAGATGATTCGCGACAAGAGCAAAATGAAAAGCACAAAAAAAGTTCTGAAAAGAGAGCAACCATCCAAAGCAGTTCAAGTTCTGAGGACCATTCTAGAGGATTGACAGAAAGAACAAGCATGCGAGATGGAAGGGATCGGAGTTATGGAGGAAATAAAGAAGTGGAAGTTAGACGTCCAGTTGAAGATGACCACGAACGATCAAGGAAGAGGCGGACTGAAAGTAATACGTACGAAAGTGAGGATCGCAACAGGAAACGGAGAGATGGTGACGAAGAAAGACGTTCTAGAGTTGAAGAAAAGTCTTCGGACTATTCAGAATGGAAAGGCCAGAAAAGAGACAGTGATATGAGAAGTCGGCAGTGTGAGAAAAGTTATGGTGGAGACAGCCGAAGAAATGTTGGTCGTCAAGAAGAGACTGCAGCAAAGAGATACAATGAACAATATGATTCACCTAGTAAGAAGTCTAGAGATCATACTCGCAAGGATCGATCAAAAGATCGAAATTCCGATAGCGGCAAACGTTGGAGTCGTTCTAGTTCAAGCGACGAATATGATCGGAAGAAAAGAAGAAATTAAGATGGCCTAAGCGGCTAGATAAAAATATAGGTGCAGATAGGAACTGTCATAAAGTAACTTAGCCCTTTATCAACCATAGTGTAGTAAATGGTTTGGGAAAGACTATAACTTCTGTTGGGAAAGGGCTAAAGAGAGGTTGATAGTTCTTTGCATGATTTGATGATATGTGAATAGAGTGATGGGACATCATATCACTATAAATTTTTCCTTGTGACAATGAAAGCTTGCACTTGTGCTTTTCTGGCCAAGCTTTGAATCTTTACAACTTGATGTATTAATAGATCTATAGCTGTAAAAAGGAACCAGATTTTCACCCTTCTCATAAAATCGTTTTATTGACCAAACCAGTGACAACCATGTACAGATTAGCTACCAATTTTGCTTGCATACAACAAAAGTTCTATTACACAAGATGCGTGAGAAGTGACATTAAATAGATGCTGCATTGTATTTGACATGTTCATGATTGACATTCAGTGACACGCTGTTGCTTACTCAGTCGGACATAATATTAAGTGCACTGGATTGTTAATCCAATGATTAATTTGCAGTGCTAATCCAGAACATTGTTATATTTTTTTTTTTTTGTACCACGAGATCTGGCTTTCAGAGTTGAATGTTTCTAAAATTTCTACATCATGTTCAAAAGCCAAACAACGTAGCTGTCCTGCTGTTCAGAAGACTGCTGGGTCCATGGTAAAGATTAAAAGATATTGAAGCGGGATGATTGAGGTTACAATAAATGCATAACCAGTGGATATTGTGATTATATATATATATATATATATAATTTATATATATGTAAATTATTATTATTATTGCATAAATTTCTTATGTGCGCAAGGTCACACCGAAATGTGAATCTGAGGTGCGGATAGTGAACCACCATAGGAAGATGCAATTAGATAGCCAAGCACTTAAAAGCCTTGAGGAGAAATAGTGAGTTTTGAGCCGTTTTTTAAGGTCGGGAGTGAATTTGAGCAGCGAAAAGAGAGTGGAAGTAGATTCCATATATATGTATCATTCATTCAGAAACTTGCATAGCACCTTTTAAGAAACAACTACTCAGTGGCACTCCAGCACGCCCGAAAAGAACAGTTTTAGGTTTAGTGAAGAAGGATTCTGGTAGAGTCTCGGGGTGTAGGTGAAGCTCTAAAGGAAGGCCATTCCAGATCACCGGGCCAACCACAGTGAAGGCTCGATTCTTCATAGTTGCAATATGAGCAAAGAGAACTAAGGGGCCGTCCATAAAGTACGTCACGCTCCAGGGGGTAGGGGGTGTAAGAAAGTGAGTTTGTGACAGAGGGAGGGTCAGGCCATGTGTGACGTCACACATTTATTTTTTAAATTCTTTTGTTGTTCTTAGTACCTAAAATCCGACCTGGCCAGGCGTGTCTAAAACCCGGCCTGGCGGGATAAAAGTTTATTTCCCGTCACTATCAAAGTGTTTAGGGACACACGTCACTGTCAGAGGGATTAGGGATATTATCCTAGGGTTTAGACTGTTAGGTAAATGGTTATGTTTTTTAAAAAAATGTTCGAAAGTGTGACGTACTTTAGGGGGGGGTCCGAGATTTGTGACAGAGGGAGGGGGTCAAAAATAGCGTGACGTACTTTATGGACGGCCCCTAAGATCAGCAGAGTGTAGCAGACGACATCCTTGAATACCAACATATGAGGTAGCATAGCCATCAGTCTGCATCAGAGGAAAATTGGGTTGGGGTACTGACAACCTGCTGCAACCGAATAAAAAAAGCTCAGCACGCAGGAATCGGCAGGATATACTATAATTGAAGAATTGGAGCCAATAAGACCCAATGCACACGGTTGTTGCTCTTTGTAATGAGATCTGATCCATAGTCGGGTCAGCCGTCTCGTTTATATTATCAATAGTATTGCCACATCAACTCCTCATGATATTATTCGAATTACAGCTAGTGGCGCAGGTCTGTTCCTGATGTTGGAGTACACGACTTTACCCTCAGTAGGCCCAGGGCTTAAAGTGTGCCTGGACGGTCATGGACGGCGTCCATGCACTTGTTTTGAAATCTGAACACCGTCCAGCCACTTATTGGTGGGCACACACTGGAAAGGTAAGGGGCGTCCAGGCACTTCTTTTGGAAAGGGAAGGGGCGTCCAGGCACTTATTTTTCCACACTTTAGGCACTGATACTGTAGGCCTACGTAGCCTATAGGCCTACTGTCCCTTCTATGGTCACATATAGGCCTATATCTATATCATGTAAATCGGACAGCTTATTGTTTCCATTTCTAATAAGTTTCTTTAGTGTTTTCCATAAATTCAGCCTTCTGCTAATAACCCATCGAGGGTCAATCAATTCCGATATATGTTCCAGTCGATCTTATAACTTGGTTTGATTGCGAATCTGGACAGATCTATTGCAGTCGTTATTATTGTATTACCGGTACTAGCTGCATGGGGTACCCGGCGTTGCCCGGTAATTTTCGATTCGAGTGGACATCTATACGTTTTGAAATTATATCATTAGCGTCGCCATGCGTTTAGAGGTAAGCTTCGAGATCTGCCCTACTTGTATATCTCGGGATCGCTCGATCCCTCCCATTTCTCATCAGCGACTCTTGCAGATGGTTGGCTGTGCGCATTCAGCGAATTAACAAGTGTGTGCACTGGGCTTCGATCGTGCTTCCTTGCAGAGCATTCTATTGCTGACCAATCTCGGCAGCCGTGTTTTTCTGCAATATAAGGGGTGCGCGGAGGAACGACGTTACGTCGACATACTCTGTCGTCAGACATTGCACAGCATTGGAGACATTGACGAACCGCTGCAGCGTGTATAAGCGTATGCGCATGCGCCGTCGTCGTCCGACTTATGCAGCAACTTTTTCTAATTTAATTTAGTGTCAGAAGGTTATACATTATTTTGGCAGCAGTTACAGATTCTTTCAACTTTCAAGTGGCAGATATTCAGCTAACAGACCATATAAAACTATTGAATCGGAATTGTTAACGTTACCGTCGCTTACCGAAATCATTCAATTGGCTACACCCAGGGCTGAAAGTGAACCGGGTCGGTCCGGGTCTGCGAACCGGCATCGATTTTCGTGACCTGCTTTTGCCGGGTCTCAGCAGGGTCACAAAAGGCCGCCAGGTGCCAAAACTAGGTTTTAAAAAATGGTAGGATTTTAGATAATTTTGGGCAAATGACTAAAAAAAAGTCGTCAGAAAAGTTTACGGGTCAAAGGCGTGCTCGTCCGCCAAGGCGCCAACGTTAGACCCGGCAACTTTTCCAAGCCACTTTCAGCCCTGGCTGCATCAGCGTAATATGTCTACGATATCGTTATATATATATATATATCGTCATTGTATGTATGCTGATCACTGTTGTCAGGGCTTAAAGTGTGCCTGGACGGTCATGGACGGCGTCCATGCACTTGTTTTGAAATCTGAACACCGTCCAGCCACTTATTGGTGGGCACACACTGGAAAGGTAAGGGGCGTCCAGGCACTTCTTTTGGAAAGGCAAGGGGCGTCCAGGCACTTATTTTTCCACACTTTAGGCACTGACTGTTGTTAGTACAAATTAATTACTTGGCAACCGCGTGCAGTTAGCCTACTGTAAGTTTGAAGCTAGCCTGACCAAGGCCGTCGCCAGGATTTTATTGGGGGGGGGGGGGGTGTTTACTCGAGCGTGAGCAAACCCACAATTATAATTAAGCAACCGGTTTGGATTTGAAGAAGCGTCGATCGTCAGCTCGATCTCAAAGGGGCTTTGAACGGGCAATGCATAGGCTAGATAGTGTAGATCTTAAATCATCATGTGCTATTAAATGCACAATGCATTATTTCATTTTCTTAAATTGTTTCATTGGGAGGGGTTCAATCACCCAAAACACCCCCATAGCTACGGCCGTCGGCCCTGGCTATTATAAAAGTTTATTTTGAGAATATAGCCTAAGACTAGATCATTTGTAACGTCACTCTGATTATGATACAAATCTGCTATCATATAAGTTCATTTTGAGAATGTAACTATGCGTATTGTGACGTCACTTCGATTATGGTACAAATCAACTAGCCTATTATTAGGATAAGTTCAATTTGAGAATATAAAACTTGGCCTGTTGTGACGTTACTTTGATTATGATGCAGATCTACTATAGGTCTAATAAATATAAATGTTCATGTTGAGAATATAAAACTTGGTCTATTGTGACGTCACTTTGATTATGTCATTTATGATGCAGATCTACTACTATAATTATAAGTTCATTTTGAGAACACAAAACTAGGTCTATTGTGACGTCACTTTGATTATGATGCAGATCTAGGCCTACTACTCTAATAATATTGTTATAAGCTCATTGGGAGAATACGACACTAGGTCTATAATTGTGACGTCACTTTGATTTTGATTACATCTACTATTATAGGCTAACGAGATTAGGCTAATGTTTATTAGAAACGTTACGTAGACTATTAAACAGAATGACTGTCTGACAGTCTGTAACCAAGTGAGCTCAATTCTTTTCTGCCTTCACACTTTACAGGATTCGTGCGTGCGCTTGGCAATGATGATGATGACCAGGAGGGAATTTGCTGTTCAGTCGACCAGCACATCAGCTCTGCCATCGATGCCACTGCTGGTGATGATGATGATGACGTCGATACTGATGCAGTCCTCAGTGACGTCATTCGGATTATATGACGACGTGTCTTTGGGCGACGCTGATGACGTCACTTCTGACGTGTACAGTTCGAGACGGACGACGACCAAGTGGTGTCGTCTTTGTGTTCGTCAGGGTCTGCTGGACAGTCCCAGCTGCCGCTACTGTTCCGATGCCTTGGACACAGTTCCTCCTTCTTCGTCTACTTCGGCACAGTCTGCAGGTCGTCGCAACATGGTCCTGCAGCTGGCCGAAAGATGTTGTGTGGCGCTGGGCATCAGTTCCTGTTGCCAGAGGCGCACAAGTTTGCTGAGGGTGATGGAAGGAGGAGGGAAGGCGGGAGCTGGAGCTGCAGGAGTGGAAAAGCGCGGCTACGAGACGAGCTTTGTGCCTCTTGAGGATCTAGGTAACGGACTGTGTTCATGCTGCGACGTGGGGACGTACAATCACTTCTGCTGCACCAACTATTGCTACGGCAGAAAATGAAGACAGCGGATCGAACGGGGAATGGGAACGATGTTATAATAATTACATCGCTTATATAAAAATATATCTAGTGTCTTAATTCAGTCCATTGTAGCCTACAATTAAGTGTACAATTGATTCATTCGATTATATTTCATTCATTCAGAGAATTTGTACAGCGCCTCTTCAATAGACATAGGCCTACTCAGAGGCGTTCTCGATCTGCAGTACAGCAACGGCTATTATAGTTGAACGAAGACTCGCAAAAAATTGACAAAAACCGGGAAATTTAGAAAGATTATTGCGGAGCCAAAGTTCATACGCAAGAGGCGCCACTCACCAGCACTCATCCACTGTAATTATATCACCATCTCTGACCCATCGACGTATGGCGCCGCCCGTTCTTGATCAATTAAGTCTCCGCCCCAACAAAGTCCAAGTTCTTTTTAGCCCCCCCCCCCATGAACGGAAACCAAACTCCGCCCATGCACCTATACTTGAACTACTTCGACATAGTAGGTTAATATACGATGGCAGAGGCGACAATCAAAGTTGATAACAGTCAGAAAGACGTAGACGACACAGAAAATACAACTAACTGTTCATACAGTGGCGTACGTAGCGCAATAGGTTGTGCAGCGCACAATTATAATTAAGGGCCCCCGGGCCCCGGCTGTCAATTAAAGCCTTTCCATGATTAAAAAAAGAGTTTCTTTTACAGTGTGTATGCTTTTAGACACAGTGTAATTTAACCGAATGGGTCCAGGGCAAACCCTAAAGCGCTTCTCGAAAGCCATGACAAACGCGGGGCACCAGCTTATTCACGAATGCTGCGCTGCGTCGAAAGGTTTGTCCGTAAGAGTAGTTCAAAGGTGGCCCGAATAAGTGTTAGTGACCATGGGAAGGAACAAGAGGAAAGAGAAAGGTACAAAGATGAAAAGTGAACTCGTTACGTTGTAATGATAATTTTTTAATAAAACAGGCGCTAAACAAATGAACAACTCTAAAACGATCATACTTATAGATATATCTATGATTATATTAGTAAAGTCAGTGGTCGTGAGAATATCGATTCTTGAAACTTGTATTTTATGAAAAAATTGTTTAGTTTTTATTTTGTCGAAAACTTTAAAGGTAAGTGTCTTTTGACAGAGATTCTGTTATTGGCGAAATTGCAGTATCGGGGACCGAAGCATACACAGTATCTTACTATAGTATATAGTACGTATATAACGACGACACTAACCCTAACACTGATCCTAACCGACCCTCACGACGCATAACCAGATCCTAACCGACCCTCACGACGCATAACCTGATCCTAACCGGCACACACGGTCCCCGATACTGCAATTTCACAATTTTAACCCTAACCGACCCTCACGACGCTTAACCTGAACCTAACGGACCCTCATGACGCTTAACCTGAACCTAACCGACCCTCACGACGCATAACCTGACCCTAACCGGCACACACGGTCCCCGATACTGCAATTTCGCCCTGTTATTTGCTGTGAGCCAGCATTTTTGCTTTATATTGCAAATAATGTTCGCACTTTGAGTTAAGTATATAAATATGGAGAGCACTAAAACCCGGGTGAGTGTCAGAAACTACTTTATTTAAGGTACATAGGCAAAATAATGCTACATCTCTGTTAGGTGTTACATCTCTTTGTTTGGTTATTGTGACTAACCGCTCGGTAGCAGATAAACAATATGGCCGTCCCAGATAGACGCAAAATAGAGCGGTCTGACTTGCGGCGATCGATAGCCCAATGTTTCCGCGCGAAATCCCGCTTCAGTCAGTGATGTTGTGTGAAGTAAGTAAGTAAGTGATGAAGGTATTTCTAGATCTGAAATAGAAGTCGGATTGATGAAAAAACGCTTAAGTAATGGAAGCTGGATGATGGTATTCTTATATTTGAAATAGAAGCTGGGCTGACGAAAATAACAGGCGAGAAACAGAAGCTGGGTTAATAAAAATATAGCTTAGATTGGAGCAGGATTGATGAAAATGTTGTTGATTAAATTAGAGCTGGATGGATAAGGATCTTCTTAACTAAATTGGAGCTGGATTGATGAAAAATAATCATTATTGAAACAGAAGTTGGATTCATAAAACAGCTGATGCAATTGAAAAGGCTGGACTTTTACTTACTTACTTATTTTTGCCTGCTGTCTTATTGCACACTTGCCGTGTCTTTTGACCATTGACTATTAAGCGGAAACATTGGGCTATCGATCGCCGCAAGTCAGACCGCTCTATTTTGCGTCTATCTGGGACGGCCATATTGTTTATCTGCTACCGAGCGGTTAGTCACAATAACCCTTTGTTTTGTCTGATGTTTGCACCATTTTACGATGTAGGCTAAATTTTGCTAATATAATTGTTATATTAACATCCATTGCGCCACCGGGCCCCCGTGTTGATAATGACTAATGTACTGCGGAATTTGTCGCCGTTTTGCAACATAGCCATAGCGCAATCATAAATTTCGCTTCTGTCAACGCTAGCTTAAACTTTCATTGCCTTTCTACAGGCTGCACTGAGAGCATTTCCATTTGTGAGGTGTTGATAACCTTAAAATATTGACCTTGTTAATACTGGCGACCTGAGATCTTGATTATCTCAACTGTAAGACACTGTCTATTTCAATGACCGTACAATAGTTTGACTGGGCCAGTAATAATAATATTAATAATATTTTTTTAAATTAAACGCCTGCAAACGCACAGCGCTGTACATGTTCGAGTTAGCATCAATCTTAACTACTAACAGAACAGACAGCAGGCCTGCAATACACGGCACTAATAGCAGCCTACAAAGCACATCTCTCCGCGGGGGCTTCGAGACTCGAACTTTGATCTGCTGATCTCCATGCCGGTGTGTTATCCAATGCGCTACCAGGCCCGAGTTCCCTATTTTTTAACTTTAGGGCCACTTTTCTTAGTTGGAGGATATATGTACAGATAGAGTTTGTAAAATGGTAAGTGATAAATGGGTCAAACAATGACCTTGGAATAGACTACTGGGTATGCAGTCATCTTATTAGTATTAGGTAGACCTTATCTCCTTTTGGAGTTAATAACTTTTTACTGAACTTGTAATTTTCTTATGCATATAGACTGGGCAAGGGTGCCTGCAGACAATTTTGCAGAGGGGGGGTGCAAAACACAATGGCCCAGGTTTTTTTAGCAAGACCTTGAAAATAGCAGAGTAAGAAATTAAGAACATGACTTTTTTATCGAGGTTTCTAAATGTAAAGTTCTCAGTTTCACTTTGCCTATCGTTAGTCTATTAGTGCTTTAGTGCGAATAAATGTGTTAAGAAAACCCAAAAGGTAGTAGTTAAAAATATATGTACTATAAATTTTACAGGAAAGTGCAATTATGCTTTCTTGCCCCTACTTGCAAGTGTCCATGTGTCCATAGGACTGTGTATGGGACTAAGTACTGACACTAGCAATGTCATCTCCTTGTTGTATTGATCGATCAACAATATTCCTCAGAAATGTTTGCAATGGAAGGATAGTTGGAAACTATTAATAAAATCAATTGCATTTTAGTCAATCTTTGAAAGCACTAACTGTTATCTGAAGATAAGTGCGCTTTGCATAAGGTTCAAGCAGTTTTAAAAACAAATGCAAAACATGAATTATTAATATTGTTATTGAATGCAGAAGCACTATTATCTAATTAGCACTTAAGAGTCCCTAAAAGGACTATGTTCATTTGCATATAATTATTATGCATACTTTCATCCACGTGTTATGCTGTTTGGTTAAAGGCTGACATTTCAGTTGGGTATGCTGATGTTTCTTGCCGTTTAGATAGCTCGTGAAAATCCGTGAAATATGTTAAGGATGGCGACCGTTGAGCCACGACTGATGAATGGACTTCAGGAAGCTGTGCTGTTGCTGTGTAAAGCGGGGCTGAAATTTGAGTCGACTCTTTCAGTCAATGGTCTACTTGCTATTACAGTAGACCAAAAAGATGTTTTTCTTGTTAACTTCAAGCAAACAATAGGCGATTCAGAGGATGATACAATAGAAGCAAACCATAGTGATACACGTCCAACTGAAAACATGGAGATAAGTGCCGGAAGTTCTACCAATGACTTGGAGTTAAATCAGAGAAGTAAGAATATAACAGCAATTTCAGATAATTGTGTTCAGAGACAAGAACAGAAAAGTGTAGATGTTGAAAACTCTCAAGACGATTCTTTTGATGAAGGCAGACGCGTTGCAGAGGATCCTTGCAGTGACGAAGTCATGTTAGAAAAAGAAAGCAACCAGCGGCCCAGAACCTTCCGACGACATGCAGCAAACCTCATTAAAAGGCCGCCGAGTTTGCCTTTGCAAAAGAGATGCAAGGAGCAAAGGGTTAATTTTTCTTCTGGAAGACTACACAGTTCATCTAACTTAGAATATACTGCAGAAGAGGTTAAACGCCTTCAAAGGGATGAACTGGGATTGCAAGAATCCAGATTTGATATGCAGCGACATGGAATTAAGAGTGGGTCAAATATAGAATGTGCTGTTGCCACAACTGTTGTAGACTACGATCTCCTTTGCAAAATCAAGCAGGAGCCGCAAGATGAATCTCATTTTACATATCAGGTATATAGTTTTTTTATACAATTGCACTCATTCAGTGGTAGATTACAAAAGTGTAATATTTCTAAAATGCAATTTATTAATATTAAATTTGATTATTCTCCCACATATCTTCTCTTTACTTCAGACTAAAATGCTGAATCTCATTGATAAAGTAATAATTGTTGTAACCGTTTAAATTTCATCTCTGTCAATTGTTGGCAGATTTACAAAATTGACTATTGTGAAGACTTCTCACTCTTAAACTTTCTTCTAAGTCCTGACTTATTTATCAGTGAAAACACACTTAAAGAACATTCCTAGCCTCCATATTTACAGTACCTGATGACATCTACAGGTATCTCATCCTTTAGAGACGCTGTCTCAGAGTGAGATCCGTCATGAGGAGCCGAAAGACTATTCTCAGTTTTCAGCACATCATTCGTACAGCATGCATCACTTGCTACAGGCGCAGGCAGCTGCCTCAGACTGGTCTCACGAAGTACAATTGACGTCACTTCATCGTAATACATCAACTGCGGCCAATTGGCCAAGAGTAAGTGATTCTTCAGTTCCAGTAAAAACAATTATATTCTTTATTACTTCAAGCTTACAGTACAAATGCAGTTTGATGAAAATGCTCAGTATGATTA
Organism: Lumbricus terrestris; assembly: GCA_949752735.1. Taxonomy (NCBI): domain Eukaryota; kingdom Metazoa; phylum Annelida; class Clitellata; order Crassiclitellata; family Lumbricidae; genus Lumbricus; species Lumbricus terrestris. Next base: position 30,217,887 of record OX457039.1, read on the forward strand.
AAAGTCACTATATGAACGGATGATTACAAGTTATTACAGGCGTTGAATTTAACTGTATGGAGAAATGCAAGGCTTCAGTGATGATTTTACCAACACTACCTAGCAAATGAAAAGGCTGAATCGACCTTTGGGAAGGTAGCGGGAATCGATCCCGCATCCTACTTGATGTTCTGCTCTTCAAGCCAGCGATGTTGCCAATCATCTATCTCACTTAAAGTCTTTGAACACCATTAGTACAGTCGCATGATTAAAAGCACTTTGCTGCACTTGTATCGAACATTGAAGACCGGTTTATGCATGGCGTGTTTATGCAGGAATCCACTTCCTCAGGACACTTGTTTAGTATGCAAGGTACATTAACATGGACATTGGACACTGGAAATATAATGAGAAATCTTGTGTTTTTTACATTTATAGTGAAACATCTTCAGCGTTCCAATGACTCAGTGCATATTTAATATTTTTCTTTATATTTGCATAGCCGAAACTCACTACTGCATTTAATTTCCCAGGCATGCTGTTGCAGAACCCGAGAATCTACCAGTACTTTGGTCCATTTCTAAAAATTATTTCGATTGTTTTTTCTGTTAGAGGCAAATCAGGTCATCCGATAAATCAGTGTGCGTGAATTGTGGGACAAACACAACAACAGTTTGGCGTCGAGGAAAGGAAGGACAGTTACTCTGCAATGCCTGCGGCTGTTACTATAAACTGCACAAGGTATGTTGTTTAAAATGGAAAAGTATTGAGAGTTTAATTCTTTGATAACAGAAACTATGCTTTAAATATATATTAGCACAGCAAAACTTTGCTATATCGACCATTCTTAATAGTTTGATATATCTGAGGGATCTCAATAAGTGAGACAAATCAAAGTTCTCATGTTCTGTGTATAGTAACCTTATGACCTCGACCTTATTTCTAATGAATTGATTGGTTGAGATTCTTCACCACCACTGCTCATTTGAATGGAGCTGTAGCTTCTAAAGTCCCTAGGTGGTCAAGCCATGCTAGCCTGATATTAAAATCTCTGAAGCCACTGTGGGAGTCGACACCCTGACATAGACAGTCGCATGAGGTGTATGCTCTACCAAGTGTAGCCAAACAGATCATCAACTCATAACTGCCAGCCCACTTCTGGTGCATTTGGCAATTGGCACTGGTGTCCGTGGTGTCACTGTCTCCAAAATCCTGTCATCTTTGTCACTCCACCTTTCACAAAATCTAACATTTCGGTCAATAAAATTAGGCCAATTGCTGCACAACAGCAATATTAGACACCTTGCAATCAGTTGTGTGGTCCCTCCTACTGACCAGATATGCTTGTGCCTCACTAGCCTCAGTCATTGTCTCGTACTGAAGCCAGTCAGCAAACAAATGATCGGATAATTATTCATCAGTCAGCTACAACAAGGCCAATAGCATCAAGCAGGGCTGTTTTTAAGGAATTTTTAGAACTGCACAACTCCTTTCCCAACTTCCATGGTAAATTGCTTCCAATCGGAGGAAACTGACCTTTTTTGCTAGTTTTAGCTGTATAGAAGTGCTCCTACAACAGCACAACTCCTTTTAGAACTGCACATTTTGTGTACAACTGCACGTTAAAAAAGCTCCGGCATCAAGTGACTGAAGTGACCTGTACGAGTTTGCATTGGTTGTATACCCTGGTCTTTGAAATGTTCTAAATACAGAAGTTTTACTCTATACTAATATATTATTAATTAATATAATCAGATATATATGGTCCATGTAAAGTGCGAGTCTTGGGAAATTTTACAATTCTTTTTATAAGTTTACAGTTTCATGTGTATAAGACTACAAAGGTATATTCTGCCTTGTCTATTTCCACCTTGGGCTTGGCAGAAAGTGGTTTTGAATATTTGTTTTGTGGAAGTCCTGTGCTATTTATATTTATCCATGCCAGTAACTTATGTTTCAGACGAACAGGCCACAGTGTCTAATGAAGGATAACATTCGCAGACGATCACGTCGTCACCAGGGTCTGCACTGGGCAAAGGATGCATTGCCCGCAGCATCACCACATAACCTACTACCATTTCCACTGGGATGGATGCAGCAAGATGTTGAACAGAGCTGATTTGTTTATCAACAGTATAACTGCATGTATTTATTACAAATTCTCACCTATTGCTGGATGAAATAGGGTTCAAAATAGCTAAATTATATGTGAACTGTCTCAGTGTTGTAGAAGGCCATTTTACAATGAAGGATGAGATACTTTAGGCTACATGTAAAAAATTTTACATTTATGTCACTTGCAAGTTCAGAAATGGTGTTTCTTACATGGAACAGTGACAGTCACATTTTGCCAATAAAAATATATTATATAAATCTTATTGAACATAGAAAATGTAAAAAATTGGGTGGGTACATTTTGGGGCAGCTACGAGTACCCCACACCACAATTTTGTGGTCCAATTCTCAGATGGATGGATGGATGGATGGGAAGAGGAGATAAAATGCTAAATAGTAATGTATACATTATGTTGGAAGGTTAAGAATTGACTGAGATAACACAAGTACAAAATTGTTTACTGTACAGTTGCTATACGACAAAATCGCTGGTCGTTTTAAGGGTTAAAGGAAGGCAATATGAAATAGCATATAGCGATTATAGGCCAGGGCTTTTTTTAACGTGCAGTTGTACACAAAATGTGCAGTTCTAAATGGACTTGTGCAGCTGTAGAAGCACTTCTGTCACAAGTTCTGTGCAGTTAAAACTAGCAAAAAGGGTCATTGTCATCCGATTGGAAGTAATTTACCATGAAGGATGGGAAAGGAAAGAAGGAATTGTGCAGTTCTAATAATTCCTTAAAAACAGCCCTGTTATAGGCTGTCATTCGTAAACCACAGTTAACTACTATTAAATTCCGATGGTTAAAACTCGACATAGTGAAGTATATCGATGTTACATTATAGAATACTTCACAGTCATCATTTTACAATTCTTAAAAGAAACAAGGACAAATTGTCAACATCACTTTACAATTCTTCAGAATTAATAATGGCAAATTTTTAAAATACGATAATTATTATTTACAAAATCAAATCATTTCCCTGCTAGGACCAAAACTCACAATAGTTACACCTGCAAACAAAAGTTACCTAAGCGAGCAGTTATTCCAAAAATTTAAGGCATCATAGTTTAAAAGCTTCACTGGGTAATTTGTTTAAGTGTTACATGAAGGGACACGACATTCTACTCAATTTACGCTAATGATGTCAACATGAAGGCAGCAAATCCATCCGCATGGGTTGGATGAAAATATACAGCAGTAACTGCAGCACTTGACGGCACAAACCAGGATAGTCAAGGTTTAAAGTCAGTATTAAAAACTTTCAAATTCAATTATTTAGTGTTAGAAATAATTTTATATTGTAGTGGTACAGATAAATCTGTAGCCAATTAAATAGTCCATTTACAATGCAATGCTATGTTCTAAAAAGGCATTGTTCTTGCTAGATTGATACAGAGGTTGATTTCGAAAGCACAGGTAACAGCAATTCAAAACAGCCTGCTTTTCATGGAGATTTTTACACGGTTGCCATGCCATTTAGAAAGTGGCAAAGTTTTAGCAAGGAACCAAACTGTTTAGTCAAATCCTATAAAATAACTTAAAACACATGTCATCAGCAAATTCAGCATGCAAGGTACAATAAGTCAAAACTAGTTGCAATGAAAGCAAAATAAAGGAAATACAATCTGGTTCTAATAATTAGGGTTCGTAAAAATGTTTACAAAACAGAAAACAAACGTGATCTCGGCCACACAAGTGTCTGATTGGAATAGTTGTCTCACAGAATAATTAGAATATTCCAAAAGAGCTCCGCAAGTGTCTTCATACTGAATATCAATCATCATAGTGAAGCTCCCTTGAAATCAGTATAGGTAATTAAGACTCCATAGTATGACACAGAAGCCTTTTGGTACTTGCTCGGTAGACGGATGCAAGCGACCTCCACCGAAATCATTCGTACGCAAGTCCTGCAAAAATAATTATCTTCTATACAGCTTGGCACAAATTGCATAAAATATAGTACGAAACAAATTATGATAAATGAAGAAAATTATACAGAAGATATGTATGCAGGAACGCTGAAAGATTGCTTCATACAAATAGTGATACACAGTTGTCAATTTGATGTTGTAAAACACCTTAACCACTACAATGCTGAAGATAATGTATGAATCTATGATGGCCTGTAGTTGCTTGCTTAAATAACAAGACTGACATAACAATAATAGTATAAAATAATAATTTTCGTTTATTCAGCAATCCGGTTGACAGAATGCAAGGTTCTGATTACAGCGTACAGTTATGCAGTTTAAACAATTCACAAGAATGCAGATCACAAAATACACAAATCTTATAACTATACTAACACAACAGATAGCCTACAATAATTGGCGCTAATAGCAACCTACAAAGCATGTCCGCCCAACGGGGCTCGAACTCGTTACCTCTTGCCCTCTACGCCAGCGTGTTATCCATTACTCTACCGACAAAATAAATAATAACAATGACAATTTCTACGACGCTGTAACACAGCCATGCCATGAAAAGGGCACTTCACAATTTACCATCAGCAGGATAAGTCTTACAAAATAAATAAGTCTTGAATCCAGATTTTAAGGAGTCATCTGAGTCAGCCGCTCACAGAGGGAGAGGAAGACTGATCCAGCTCTGGGGTCGGCCGCTGAGAAAGCGCGGTCACCGAAGCGGGAAATGGGAAAAGAAAATGCTGAAACACTTGCTGGGCAAATTCATTCAGCAAAGACTTGCTTGCAATGTGTGGAGATTGCCAGTTGATCATATCCCACAAAACACACAACATATAAGATTTGAATCAAAGGGAAACAAAGAAAGACCAAGACTGCACTTGTTATAAGGCCAAAAAAAATAATGCTGTGTTTCCGGTAACAGAGCTCTAAAAAATTGGGTAGGTAGGTCGAAAAATATTTTTATTTTGGTCAAATATTTTTATGCAGTGACTATCCGAAAAATTATACCCAACTACTCTTTTTTGCATAAAGGTACACGCTGCAACAAAGTACGTGTTCTAAGCAAGTATAAACTGCCTATTTCCCCGACTGTCTGTACCTAAAATTGCTCTAGAAAACAATTCTATTAATTTCATTTTGTTGATATCTTTTCTGGTAAGATAAAGTGGGAAGGGAAAGGGAAGATGAGTGCGAACAGAACATCACTGCTAGGGGTCGTTCCAGGCTGGCCGAGCCAGTGACTAGTTACACCTAGAGGTTGTTAGATTTATTTTTCCTAGTCACCGTTAGAGGTGGCTCAAGTGAGAATGATAAGGCTAGAGGTTTTTCAAGACTGGCAACCAGGAAGTAGTTAGGCAGGCGTGAAACTCTAAGGCAATGCCACTGTAAATAACAAAATTGCACAAAATTTTTCGAGTCTCTGCAATAAAAGTGAGTCGGTCGGGTTACCAGAAACAACTTTTTTTGGCCTAAGATCCAACTTTATACGGAAAGCAATGTCACCATACTATGTCAATAAAAGGTTTTTAAAAAAGATAGAAAAATTTTGACTTTTTTATTAACATTTTTTTTAAAAATAATTGTTTTTTAATAAAAAATTTTACAAAATTTTTTGAGTCGCGGCAATAAAAGAGGGTCGGTCGGGTTACCAGAAACACAACATTATTTTTTTGGCCTAAAATATAAACAAGGACATAATAAAGACTTGTACCAAACATAAGAGGACAATTGAACGTGACAAATGGCTATAGGAAATGTTCGTACCATTGCCACCAAATGGCCAGTGATGATGATGATGTACACTTATGTGGCTTTTAAGAGTGACTGCATATTTTGTACCATGAAATTAAATCAATCTTTCAGGAAAACCAAGACACATGTAACACTAGCGTCCACAATTAAAACACGAACATACCCATAATTACTTATGTCACTTTACTGCCGAGCACAGATAGTCATTGTCTAAATTCAAATTTTTATTGGCAGTGTCTTTATGTAGCACCTTACTAGAAAAAAGAATCAGTCACCTGGATCATACTGCTCGGATTCATAATCGGCTTCACTTCCATGTCGACTCCAGACCTTTTGCAGCGTAAGAAATTTTGTCGGCGTCCGGCCATGCTTTTGCGTCTGATGTCTGAGGAGATGCTGCTTATGTCTGAACTGTTTGCCACAGCTTGGATAGCCACACTCGTGCAGGGACTTGGTTACAACATATGGAGAGGATGACTGTTGCTGCTGCTGCTTGTACTTGGACAGTATTGACTTTGCTGGCTGGTATTTGTCCTGATCAAAATCAAAGTAATATAATTTACCATGGAGTATGACCTACAGCTGTTGTATTGCAGGAATTTGTCTGCTATGTGGTATCTGCGATACTCTAGAAAATTTTACAGTGTCAAGATTGAGCAATGTGATAATTATAATTGTTGCTTGGGGTCGTGCAAGTCTGAAAGTGGATGTAAAATTAAGATTTTACAAATAATTAGTACCATCTGGTCTATTCCTTTGAAATGTAACAAAGAATTTCTTTGTCCGTAGCAACATTGAGAGCGCTGGTTGATAAACTGAGCAGTCATTATCACGGCCTGGGTTCAAGCCTTGCTCAGGACATAAAATTATTTGAATTTTCTGTTAGCTGCCAGTGGCGCTTTCTGTTGTGTTGTTTGCCTCGGGTCTGTTGAAAATAAGATCGCCCCTCCCACTCCTGGCTTGGCCATGCCAGGAGCGTTCTAGCACTTAGGCCATTAGTGTTAAGCTACCGAGCCTGTTGTAGCCGACCTGCGTGCCGTGCAAAGCTGGCCGTATTTCGTATAACTTGTATCTATATAAATAATTCTGCGGTCTGTCAGATTGATAAATGATTTATTGTTAATAAATGAAGATTAAATATTATTCTAGCATTTATATGGCCTTTCCAAAGGTAAAGTAGGTAATCTAAGAAAAAGTCACAATAGTATTCACTGAAGTTCTTAGTATTGAATTATATCGACTAGGCCCAAGAATTTGAGCTCTAAATAAAGTGGTGCAAATTCAATATCATACTCTTTTAATAAAAACTGGCTTAATATCTGACCAACCAGCATTATGAGTTTATATTCTATGGGCATTTAAGCTAATAATTATGGAAAAGTACTTACAGGTTTTGGTTTTGCGAATGTTCTTTCTCGTTTGGTTACTGATTGTCTGCCCATGTTTTTCGAAGAATAATTTGCTCTGCCATAGTTTTGGTCATAACAAAACTCGTTAATTCCATATTCATATTCCTCTTTAACAGGAGCAGCATACTGAGAACCAGAAGAGCTTTTGTTGGCTTCAAAATTACACGTAGTTTCAGCGAATGGCCCAAGGCTGTCTTCAGCCTTCACTAAATCACCAAAATCAGCCATAAAGTTGGAAGAGTCTGGCAAAATACCACGCCCACTTAATTCCTCGCTGCCCTGAAATTGCATATTAGCATTGTTCCATGGAAATTCATTGTCATCTGCCTCATCTTTGATTGTGATCACATCACTAATTTCTGAGCAAAGTGTCTGTTTTGGCTGCCTTGGGGTCCTACCACGTTTCTGACGCTTTGGTGCATCAACCGGCTGCTCAAGATTCTTCTGCTGTTGACACAAGTTGTTAATGAGACCATCACCAGAACTGTGGTCAATTGGAACTTCAGGGTTGGAAAAAGGCATCAACTCTGGATTGTTTTCATTCAGATCAATGTTTCCAACCTCCACACAGTTGTTTTGGAATGCGTCATCGATCTTTATAAGAAATACGTCGCTGTCATCGACTGTTACGCCCAATAACCCTTGAACTTTAATGTTCTTTTCAAAGGAAAGTCCATTTTTACACAGCAACAGAATGGTGTCAGTCACCATCGAACAAACATGCTCCCGATCAGGCCCCATGGTACGTATCTGGAGACAAACAATTCAAAAATAAAAACAATTTTTCATAAATTTATTATTATAACCAGAAATGCCAGTTTAAGATTACGATGAACGTATCTGGACATTTATATAACGCACATTTACACAGTGGTTAAAGTGGTTTGGGTGAGCAGTGGAAACCGCTGGATGAGAGCAGTGGGAACGCTGATGAAGAATTTTATTGAAATGCATGTGTTTTACAGTTCCATCATGAATGATGAGCACTGGGAACGCAAGCCAAGAATTTCGAGAGCAGTGGGAACGCCGTTCCCACGCGATCCCACCCACTTAAACCCTGCATTTACATCTTGCATTCTTTTAACAAACCGAAAGCGCCCAGCATAAATGAGCCTATCAAACGATCAGAAGAATGATGATCATGTCACATCACAGAGTTCCTCGTCCATGATTGACTAACGACATATTCGAGTTCCTGGTCTAGTCTACACTGTGCTTCTGAGTTTATAATCCACAGCACCGAAATTTTAGATAACGTAAATGATACAAACATACAATAGTCATTGACAGACTTCAAAAGATAATATTTAAACAACAAACCGATAGAGTTTTAAATAACACATAAACACTCAATTCACGAACGACAGTTGGCAGATTCAGCACCAGACGAACGACGTCAGTTTGAATTTCATAGTAAGTATGTTTCCTTTATGCATGTATATTCGTTTAATTCAATAAACAACAGTCACAGAACGCTGTAGGCTTACAATTAGCAAAATTAACAGTATGGCGTATGGACAAAATAGTTAGTGCATGTTTTTGAATAACATTCTTGGGATAAAGTTCAAAGAGTCTTTATTGGGGAGGATGAAATTGTTTGTCCTGTCTCTAAAGTTATATAATGGATCACGCTGTAGTGGAAAGAGGTTACGGAGGACATAAAGTTCACTTCCCTGATCAGCTTTGAAAAGCACCTTGTCAGCCTCTTGCGCTAAAGTTTCTGCTGTAAGTGTATCAGGATGCAAGTAGCCGTCTAAGTTTGTTCATGAGGCCCTCAAGACAGGATATGTCCAATCCACTAGCAAGACCACCAGGGCTGTAGGCTACACGATCGAGGGAATATGCGGGTAGGCCTATACAGCGTGTATACGGCCTACTCACCTCCGGTGAAAAACGGCATCGTATACTCACCTCCCAAAAACCAGGGTATACGCGGTATAATGCAGGGTACACGGGTATACGCGAGTAAAATAAGGGTGCATGATTTAAAAAAAGGTCATCAGTTTATTCGGACGGGAAATTGATAACATTTTCTGAAGATGGCCTCAAAATTCAGTTTTTCTCTCGGTCAGCGTGTATACTCACCTCAAAATTTGGCAGTACAGCCCTGATCATCATCATCATCATCATCATCATCATCATCATCATCATCATCATCATCATCATCATCATCATCATCATCATCATCATCAACAACAACAACAATCGAAAACACGTAGCCTATACGGCTATACGGCCATAGACAAAGCTGCCAATCCTTGCCATGCAGTCAACCATCTGGTTTAACTGCACGCCCAGAGACCACCACGAGGAGGTGTTGGCAAAGGTCTCCGTATTCCGATCATGTCAGCGCTCATAAGGCAGTTGTATTTCATCCCCAGATCTCTTATTTGTCACCCACAGAAATTGGAACTTTTTAGTTACCTCAAATTCGCAATTTGAGCAATTTGTAGTTTTGGATGGGAAATGCGAGACAGGAATTCGCATTGTTGTAAATTAGATGGATGCATGGATGGATGCACGGATGGATGCACGGATGTATGGATGCACGGATGCATGGATGGATGCATGGATGCATGGATGGATGCACGGATGTAGCCTATGGATGCATGGATGGATGGACGGATGGATGGACAAATAGAAAGAGAGAAAGATAGATGGTTAGCGGGTATAACGAAAACGCCGTTAGTTGATACGAAGTTAATTGTGCCATCCGAAGACTGATAGTAAAAACGTCTGAAAACTCGGATCCAGAGTGCGAAAGAAGCAAAGAGAGAGCACGTGAGCGTGAGATACACGGACAGAGTGAGCTAGAGACCAGGAGCATATGAAGTGGGATCCTTCCCCCCCCAATAATTATGAAACGTCAAGGCAAAGATGACTAAGACATCTTAAAGAATACTAAGGCAAACATTCATGGAGAGTAAAACTGCCAGAGACGCTTAATTATGATCGAAACACCCAAATGGCTGCGACTACACATGCACTGCAGTGCTATGATCCTACAGAGAAAATGGGATGCATTTAGACGCCACATTTCTCACACAAATCACACGCAAGACATCAGCGAACAGCAGTTTACAACACGATAACATTCAGCGTTAAATTCAAAAATACAAAAAAATACTAGATTAAGCTACATAACATGAAAAGAACGTAAAAGTGTCGCGAAGCCCTCCTCTCGTCCGAAAGTAACCTGTACTTCCGGCCTCGAGGGTGACTCGCATCGCCGTAGAGCCCTAGGGTCCATCCCATGAATTAGGCCACCGGTCAATGCTGGGTCCAAAATCCGTTCGGTCTCATAAGACCGATTTCCCCTATGATCAAATTCATGATAGTTAACGCGGGGCTGTGTAGCTAATCGTTGACTCCGTCTGAGTCCGCTCGTATCCGCATTCCATGGTACCAGGCTTTGGCTCGAGTGTAAAGGCGCGACAACTGTATTAGTTGTAACTACAGACCTACTGTAGTCAGGGTTCGTTGTGGACTCTACAGCGAGTTGTCCTTCAAGCGTAGGGGAAGTTTCAAGTCGGTCAAGGCGACCCATAATTTCGCCTACTTGTGATTCAATCTGTCCTTGAAGGGCGCCTACCTGTGACCTCACTTCTCCTTTAAGGGCTCCTACCTGTGATTTCACCTCTGAGAATTTATTATCTATCCGGTCCATCATCAACTCAAGGACCGAACTGACTCGGGACCTATCCGAGGCATGTGACCTTCGACCCTCGTCTTCGTTCGGGCGCTCCATAAATGCCGGAGACAGGGCCTCCGACAGAGGGGGCTACTGGGGCCATTTGGCCCCAGGCCTCACTTGATAAAGGGCCTTGGAATTTCGGAATTACAGAATTATTTGTAATAAATAACTACTTAATTCAGTAAATCCCCATTTCAAGCAATAATTTATTGAAATGGAGAATTACGGAACTAAGGAGTTATTCATTGAAATGTAGGGCTATACAAATTCTAATAATTTCGGGTCAAAATTATGGACGTTAAATAATTGCAAACTGTAGAAAAAATTTCATAAATCTGTTATTAGTTGTAAAACTGAAAACTTGTCAACACTCAACAGTCTAAACTCTATCGTAACTCGTTACTCGTAGTCATAAGTCAAACACTCGAACCTAAATAATTTTTAATATGAATATATAATCATCCGATAGGCTACCCTGTGGATAGTGTAGCCTATACACAGTACACTACACTTCTGTCCATCTATCTGCCTGCCTGACTCTCTGGACTTGACCCGCTGCCTACCGATTTTGTTTTGATTGAGCGCCTGTGAATAAGCTGGTTCCCGCGACTTGGCTTTTGTGGGCGCTGTAGAAGTCCCGAGATTACGATTACGATACGATTACGATTACTATAGCTATATAGGCCCATACATATTCTTACTTTCTTAGTTTCTTAGTGCGGTGGTGTAGCCAGGAGTTGGGGTTTGGGGCAGTGTAGAAAATGAATGTGGTGGTGGACGAATTCGAGAGGAATGAGGCCGATGAGGGCACGATTAGGGGCTTTGTTTTTAACTTAGGAAATTGATATTTAATCTATATTAAAATAGTTTTAACAATATCAGTCAATTTGACAAAATTGACCACGATGTCAATTTTATTGAAAACATAGCAAATATTCCCCATAACTATTAGTCTATTGTATTAAATATAAATATTATTTTAACTTAATCTCATAGGCTGCAGAAAGATGAAGAGATCATTCGAAAGTTGACATGAGAAACGAAATAAATTGGCTCGACAAAAGGAAGCTGCTTCAGCAAGCCGAAAATTTCAAATTTCTTTGCACATACTGATAATAGCAATAGGCTCAGCCAGACAGAAGATCTTCGAGAAATAAATATATCACAAACAGAAAGTGACCCTCAAGAGACTTTGATGACTGTAACAAACGTGACTGATACGGAGTGGAGTTTTGAACCAAGAAAATGTAATTGTGCAGCATTTAACAATTGACAATGTATAGGCCTATCAGATAATTCAAATAATTTTATTTTAAATCCTTCAAGTATTATGAGACATGTTGACATTGAAGCAGGATCTCATAGCGATTCAGAATTTCGACGTAGATTATTGAATGAGAAGGCCTTGAAAATTAGTTGTGGCCCTGGGCCTCCAAATCCTGTCCGAGGCCCTGGCCGGAGATATAGGTCGACTAACGCTCATGATCAGAATGACAACTCTGATTTACTTCTTAATTAATCAAGTTTATTCACAATTAAAGTAAAGGTAAACGCTAAAGAGGAATTAATTAAAACAATCGATAATCGTTCACAACTTGGAAAATTATCACAATGTCCCAAATTCACTTAATGGCGATTAATCCCCGTTTTCCCCATTTTTACCTTAATTTCCACATACCTTAACATGGGAACGGAAGCTGGGAAGCAAGGTTTTAATCCACCGAAACGACGCAAGTAGGCTATGTGTGTAATCCACGCAATAATTCGCTGACGGTGCAACTTGTACTCCACGCTTGCACAAAGATAATTTCTCGGTAATCCAGTGAGATATATACTCCAAAGTGATATAATCCACGTTTCGCGTAGTTGCCGATAACAATTTACTCCAATTTGAATTAATATTCCACGATTCAGACCGAATTTCTTACATAAATCGCAAATTCACCAGAGCTCTTGTCAAATCGACTTATCGCCTCCGCGGCCAGGACAAGACTGAATTTCAGACACGTGTTGACGCCACTTTTCGCGCACAAACCGCGTTTCCAGACAAAGGCCTGCTTAAGGTATAGGCTTGGGTTTTTCCTCTAACGTTAAGGTATACGAACCGCTTTATCATTGAGCCTCGCTTTGGTCCAGACAGCCTATGTTTTAACATGGACCACTTTATCATACAGCCTCATTTCAATTCAGACTAGGCGGCAAATTTTACTGCTTACGTCAGCCTGTCCGGGCATGTCTGTCGTAGCACACGGGCCTATGTCTAAATGTCCTGCTGCGTATCGTTGCGTATCTCTGCGTATTATTAAATATTACTGCGTGTTTAACGTCAACAGGTCCTTGAGTGCGTTTCACGGCGAAAACATTAGGCCTATATTAATAAATTTAGCGTTGCAGGCCCTCCCGGTGTATTTTAACCAGTATAATCGCCATTAATATTAATATAGGCCTAATAATCGCAATTAAATCGTAAAATGTAACATTCGTTACAAAAGCATGCTACACAATAATTGCATTCTCTATACAGGACACATCTATCTTCCAACTCTTTAATCTCCCCATTTAAATCCAACTGCATGTTACATCCATTCAACTAAATCCGTAGTCCATTTATCTCAAGTCATTGGGGTCTTACCCGGGTTACCCCGTGCAACTTAGTCACTCATTGCTATAGTCTCCATGCAACTTAAGGCCACCATTTCCACTATTTCAACTCCATGGAGTCTTCTGGAGTCTCCAATTCTAAATTACAAGACCGCCTGCACAATAGCCACCTCAATAGTTCATTCCAAACTCGACTACTGCAATTCGCTCTTCCATGAAATAGATTCTCTTCAAATTAAACGCCTCCAAACTATCCAGAATGCTCTTGCCCGCGCAGTCACTAAGACGCCCAAACATCACCACATAACCCCTGTTCTCAAGTCTCTTCATTGGCTAAAAGTTTCTCAGCGCATCCATTACAAAATTGTTTCTCTAACCTACAACGCTCTTCAAACCTCTCAGCCCTCCTACATTCGTCAACTAATCACCATCCAACCGCACAGGTCTACGCGCTCATCATCATATCTTTCTCTCTCTCGGCCTCCAGTATCATCCTCTCTGAAATTCTGCGACCGCTCCTTAGTCTATGCTGCACCAGCTCTTTGGAACGGACTCCCAACATACCTCCGCATGTTCGCTCACCCTCCTATCTCTCCTGCAGTCTCACCTCCAAATAATAATTCAACCTCTCCTCCGCTTGCACTCTCCTCTGCTGCATTCCATTCACGACTGAAAACCGAACTCTTCAACCTATCCTATCCAGATTCCAATCAGGTTCCATCACCCAACCACCACCATCACCGACAACCACCGTAGCACCACGCTGTCTCCTCGGCTTGACCTCCCCGGATTTTGACCTGGCACCGGAACGAAAACGGCAGCTCTGGCTATTGCGGACTTGATTTGATATAGCGCCGGTCAATAAGCTGGTCTCCCTGACGTGGCTTTTGTGGGCGCTGAGAAATTCTCGAAGATTTACATTACATTACATTACATTCTGCGTGAGACTTAGATAACCCTTTCCTATATTTCAACTCCATGGAGTCTTCTGCGTGAGACTTAGATAACCCTTTCCTATATTTCAACTCCATGGAGTCCTCTTCATGAATCGCGTCCTTGCTCCATGCAACTTGAGGTCACTCTCTCCTCTATTTCAATACCGTGGAGTCCTTTCATCTGACATGAGCCAACCAGGTTTCAATCTCCTATACAGCAAGATCGCTCAACAGCAAAATCCCGAAGAATTTAATGCAATTATAATTATGACAAACATCAACTTCCACAGTAAAAACTAAAGTATCGGGGATCGAATGATGCCACGTACCCTAAACTTAACCTAACCGACCTTCACTACGCCTAACCTTAGCCCAAACCGAACCTCACGACACCTAACCTCAGCCCTAACCGACCCGCACGACGCCTGACCTGATCCCTAACCGACCATCACGACGCCTAACCTGATCCCTAACCGACACTCACGACACGCCTAACCTCAGCCCTAACCGACCCGCACGACGCCTAACCTCAGCCCTAACCGACCCGCACGACGCCTAACTTCAGCCCTAACCGACACTCACGACGCCTAACCTGATCCCTAACCGACACTCACGACACGCCTAACCTCAGCCCTAACCGACCTGCACGACGCCTATCTCAGTCCTAACCGACCCTCACAACGCCTTACCTCAGCCCTAACCGATCCGCACGACGCCTAACCTGATCTCTAACCTAACCGACACGTCAGTCCCCGATACTATAATTATGCCCAAATTTCGATAAAATTCATCAATGTCCTGTAATTATCTAGGTTGACCTGATGTCCATGATAGACGAAAAGCAGTCGAAGGAAGAAGAGTTGGTAGTGGAGCAGAAATCAGAAGAACTTCGATGAAAGACGTCATATTCTGGATTTTCGAAAGCTGTCGTCGGATGCGTCCGTCTTCTACGAACTCCGATTCACAATATTATTCGGCATGTCCGTACTTGCTCGGGTTACAATATTTAATTACTTAATATCAAATTAATAATTAATAAAAGTAATAATTATTATCCAACTGCGAACGACAGCGCAGCGGATCGGACAATGGGCGCTGGGTGACGTAATCATTGCGTCACGTTGCAAACAAAATACCAACCTTTATGATGCCGCTTAAATTGACTGCCTCCCTGCTCGTGTGTTGATTCAGATCTGTCTGCTAGGACCTACACATATGAGGGCGTCGTAGACGAAAACTTAAACGATTGTAATATTAGCAGGGCTGTTGATTAATCGTGATTTACGCATGCGATTATTGCGTTAAAAAAGTTGCGATTACAACTTTTAACGCATTAATAGACTAATAGTACGCGTTAGCCTAATTAGATCCGATTAAAATGCTAACACTGAAATACATGCCAACAACTTTCTTGAAAATCGAGTTCTCTTACATGGGCGGAGACTTGGGCGCAGACTTGCGGGGGACGAATTTTGGGCTGACGAACGGCTGAGAGGCCGCCGAAAATTTTCGACCTTTTTGCCGGCCCAAAATTCTGATGATCTTTTTTAGTCATCCGTCCGAAATGTCGATGAAAAGTCCAAATTATCGCCGCCCAAAAAGTTGATGACCTTTTTTTAAAGTCATCCGTGTCCGAAATGTGATGTTCGCCGCCAAAACCTCGTTTCGTTCGTTTGTTAGTCGCCGTGTAGGCTATTATTTCGTAAAGCGTGTAAGTGTGTGTGCATATGATGACTTACCTAACACTTATCGATTGCAGATTATTGGGGGTGGGGACAAAAGCATGAGCCGTCCCCCCACCACATCCCCTCTGTCCCCCTAAGTCTCCGCCCATGGCTCGAGCGCTGAGCAGACACAGATGCAGAAGTTGAGTGAGCTGTTGATTTATGAGTGGCGCTATATAAATGCTTGGTTACAATCACAACAATTACATGCATATCAGGATCGGTGATACTCTTTACAGCGACAAGAATGAGTCTCTCGATCCGGTGGCTGAAGACTTGGGGTGTGCAATGAGGACTTTAATTGCTATGGCGTCCTAAGAAAGACTGGAGGGTTGAAGCCCCGGCAATTCTCACCCTGCTTGGCTGGATACTTTGACAGAATTAGCGAAATTTCATAGCAAAGATGATGACGTCAGACTGAATTGCACGGTCACTTTCCGCCTTACATATATGCTGCTATAGGGGTCAATTTATCCCTCTGGCACCTCTGTTGACCGGCGGCCCTGCCGTTATTTCTGGGACCCATGCATGCCTTTGAAGACCAAGGGGACAAAGCGGTACGTGGCCATCAGCTCAGTTGTAGGCCTACGGTACTTTCTTCCTTTTGTAATAGCCTCCCGCTGGAGATAGACCTATGCCTAGCTGTTACCAATAGGGATAACCTATCAGCCTTTCATATGCTCTTCAACAGTTATTTTATGTCATGTATATCACCATGGTTAGACTGGGAGGGCCTCTGAGAAACGCGCTGGTCATTTCCTCGTGATTTCCTCAAGGCTGCCCGACAACCCTCAAACGGTAGGCCTAAACGACAATGTTCAACTAGGCCTCTATTGTTGTTGATCTATTTAGTTTTTTGTATTTATTGATCGCGAGTCAGGATTGGATTAAGGCATGTTCAACGTGTAACTGGACGTATATTTTATTTGCCTTATAATAATAATTATCGGCTAGCGTTAAGTTAACCCTTCAACGACTGCAGCTACATGATGTTTTGTATGCATTCTAGTAGGCCTACACGCTGGTCGTTAAAGGCTTTTAACTACGTCATCATCGTTCCAATTTTAAACCCGAAACATTAGATCACTTAGATCTAATATTGTTCTCGAGCTGTGTGGGGTAAAACTGATTTGACACACCATAATCATACGCCTAAAGCATGTTGCATAGAGACTTCTTGTAATGAAATGAGTTTCTTTCTGGAGCTCCACGGTTTTATTGAAAAAGCCGTCACATCTGTTAATCCGGTCCAAAAGTGAGATATTTATTCATTTCTTTCTCCAAAAGCAGTTGCATATATAAGACTGGAAGGCTTTTTCCACGGCACAATTAAGTAAACAGATAATATTCTTGTCTTTGTTTGGTCAACGATTAAGCTTGGACACTTCGTTGATCGTTGTTTATAATTCCCCAATTGGTGCATCGGCCTTCACCACAGGTGCTATCGGTGCAGTCCCGTCTGAATGTGTCACATGCAGGATGGTCCTTTCCTGCACCAATTGATTGGCATTCCAGTTCTGTTTTTAACATTTTTCTTCAAGGCACAAAGCAGAGGACGAGCTTTACAGAAGATTGATTGACGATTGTACAAAAGTTCCTTTCATAAACAAATGGCAACATGCCATACATTGAATTCTGCCCATTTATAATCCACAGGGCTACGTCAGAGATTTTGTGCCAATGTGAAGCTTTTTCACGCGACAAAAGGTGGTGCATGTCGTCATACTCAAACGTGCTTTGAGCCTTAACATCCGTACGGTCCTGATGCATTCTTAAATGTCTAGCAATAACTTCAGATGAATCCAGCAATCGTACACCGTTGATGAATTCATTTTGTGGCTCTCCGTCAAAGGATATAATATTTTATTTTCAGTATTCGGTGTGCATGTCTATCAGTGATTGGCATTGTTCGTCTCTGGATCGGTTGTAAGCGTCAGGATGTTGACAAGTTAATTAGTCTGAATGAAACAACATATTAAAAATTTAAAACCCATCAAAAATATTTCTCAGAAACTTTAACCGAAAGGACTTAGCCTAAAACAAACACAAGAAGTTTATAAGAGCAGCTTTTATAGGGTTTTGCATTGTAACGTATATACGGTTAGATAGAGTGATTGCAATTGAGTTGCGATGATGTCGAAGCTTCTACTAGAGTCTTGACTTCACATCAAGCATTCGCAGATCATAATTATAGTCTATAGCGTTGGTTGAGGCACGCACCAACTGCATTATTCATAATCTATAGAGTTGTTTCCAGGGACAGTAATCTATGTCTTATTAAAGATGCCTAGTTATGAAAAAGTCGCTGAAACGGAAGTCGCTCAAAAAACTTTGACATAATTTATAAAAAATGTCATCATAGCACATGCGCATTTTATCTGTTCTATGGTCATGCTTTCAAACCTTTATTCCCAACAATAGAAGCGCCATATAGACAACCTGGTAGATCTATGAGAAAAGGCCTAGGTAGCAGGGGCGGATACAGAAATTTTCGAAGGGGGCCAAAATTTTCGGTTTTGGGACTGGTAAACAAAATGTCCTCTTTGGTCACCGAAAAATCTGATGACATTTTTTTATTCATTTGTCGAATTCTGAGAAAAAATATACCATTTTATCCGCCAAAATAGTCGATGAGTGATGACCTTTTTTTAGTCATACAGTACTTTCCCCCTTTTGCTATCTGATCTGTCTTTTCTGCCACCTTACCCACTGTGTTGTTGAAACTCTATACGAACCTCATCATGGGGAGGGGCCTACGAAACAGATGGAGGGTGGACCACGACCACTTTCCACGCCAGAATAGCTGGTGTGAAATAAAGAAATGTCTAAATGGGGGCATGGCCGGATTTGCCCGCCTCCTAGATACACCCCTGCTAGGTAGGCAGGCATGCGTGGGTATACGTGCAAAGAACGAATGATGGTCGCGGTTTTGAGAAGAACAACGAATTCTTGTAGGTCTATAGTCGCTGGTAAACAAGATTTCCAACATGGCCTTCTATTATGTGCAGCATATCACGGGTGTCTAAGTTCGTAACCGTCTTTTTCGTAATCATCATCAGGTGCGGTGACAATCTACGCTAACGCCAAACTCTCGTGAAACTAGGAAACTGTAGGCTATACGCTTTCAACTTTTTATTTGGCAACATGCTCGTTCTTGTATGCTAGCGTGTCAACGTGCATACGGACCAAGTAGGAAAAGAAGAAGGAAAACTTTCTAGAGTGCTTACTGTCGCAAAAGCGCTTCAGTTTCGTCGGATCTGGAAAAAGTTATTTTCAGGAGTTCGCTGTTGTCGCTCAGAATTCTAAAGGATATCAACAAAATAATGATAATTCAAAATGAGACACACAATTATATACACTAAAACACACGCGCACACACACACACACACACACACACACACACACACACCGACAGACCCAAATCTGGAGCTTGACAGAAACTTTGATGGCTATGCAGTCAGAGAGATACACATCCACATATTGACAGATACCAACACAGACAAGCAAACAGACATTCAGACAAGCATACTAGACAACGATATACCATCGGGATTTCATCCGCCATCTATTACAACGGTGCAGACGTTAGCGAAGCATCATGGATGTGACATGCCAAACTATTGCGAGTTTGTATCTTGTTGTGTGGTTGCTCTAATCATGTTTGCAGTCGAAAGATACTCCACTAACAGTCACCAATTATCATTTGTAGGCTAGATTTTTTATGCACACGCATAAAAAGCCTTTAATTTAGGTGAATATCGTCTTCAATGAAAAAGCAAGCAATACGAGTAACCTATAAACAGGCGTGTATGTAGTCTTCCATAAAAACATGGCGTAGCCTACATTACGACGGTGCTAGACTTACATTACGACGGTGCTAGACTTACATTACGATGGTGCTGGACTAAGATATAATTATAGCCTTTATAAAATTATAGGTCGCTTAAATAAAGCTGCACGAGACCGAAAGTAATGCAGACAGCTGCTGCTAATACAACTCAACCCACTTTCTCAGTTTTCCCGACATCATTTCTATTCCGCTATCCATGGACAGCTCCTCTGAAATCGTTTCCTTCAACATGTCCGACAGATTCTGCATTTCTCTGGGACGCAGTTGAACGACATCGACCACAGTACGTCTCCCATCGGACGATGAGTCGCCCCGTCCTCCTCCGACCTGCATTGCCACGGATGTCGTCGTCGTCGTCGTTGGGTTGAAGTCGGTGATGAAGGCCGAATCATCGTCCGATCGTCGATAGGCCGAAGTCGGGTCCGACTGTGAACCGGATCTGGTGTCACGTGACGAAGTCTTGTTCTGTTTCACCGTCGGATTCTTCTCCGTGTCATTACTGCGCTGCATTAGCATCTGAAGCGTAAATAAATAATCCACACGCGTATTATATATAGCCTACAGAAGCCATGGATGTACCTACATACAGCCATGCAAGTGCAGGGGTATATTATATGGAATGCATTACAAACCAGTTAGTTGGTATAACTCAAGTAACTTAAGCTTTTCAGTGACGACGCCATGTGCACCATAGGTCGCAGCCCTGAGTATTAATTTACTCTTGATCTGCCATATGAGATGATATAACATGACAAAAAGTCTTTGAAATTTTTAATAATCTTCTTTATATTTAACTTCTTCGACTCACATGACCCTGACGCGACCCCCTGCCGAAATTTTATAGGGGGACCTGGCCTTGCCACGTCACTGAACAAACAGTGAACACAGACCTAGGATGATGTCTTGCCATTTTCGTCAATATTGTAGCAACGTTTCAACTTGTATTACCTTTAACGGCATTTATGCCAGATATCTTAATCTGTTTAGTTGAAACCTAAATTTTACGGCAGGTCAGTAAAAATGCCATAAATCTTTAGACGGCTCAACGAACATGAAAAAGAAATTTAGACTCAGGCTGTATATAGGCTATATGTAGCCTATACGGAAGTCTATAGAAAGAAGACTTACGTCGAAGAGACGTTCCTCGATGTTTGTCGTCTGCTCATGAACCGTTCGCAGCAGAGAATCGGTTTGATCCATTTCGAATTTTTTTCTCGAATAAACACTGAAAATAAAACAGGATCGTAGCCTATCTTCTTTAACCTGCAGCTGCTGGGGCCCTGCTACAAGTGCTTCACTATACGGTAATAGCTCTGCTAAGTGCTAATGAACATTCGAACATGCCAGTAGGCTAAGACTACATCACATCGCCAGTCGAGGAAACCCAGCGCACCATTTTCGATATTCTCTCAGTTTGGTCTTGCAATGCTGTACATACGCAATAAGCACGGGATGCAAGGTGCCATGTTTGGCTGGAATGGATAGCGCTTATGATGCAATGCATCATTTACAGTAACGACTAGACCTATACACCGACTTAAAAACAAAGCTAAGTGTTTATTCATATTTGTCAGCTTCGAGGAACAATAGGCCTAGGCCTAATCAAGCTTTATCATGTTAATTTTGCACAGCTGAAATGTTATAAATCAATCTACCAAATCAAAATTATAATTGCTTTTCTGCAGAAAATTAAGCTACATATTCAAGAATTAAATCAGACTAATACAAAAATTAAACCAAGGTCTAGTCATTTTCCTGACGTCATTTCGAGTTGAATCGAATAGGCATACCGCCGTCCGATTCGATTTCAAATCGAATATAGTAGCATCGCAGGTCCCTATTGTCAATAGGCTACGGTTATTGAGGAAAGGCAGAGATGGTGTAGATTAGTAGATATATGAAGAATGGTCGATTCGATGGCATTTGGCTTACTCTGCGCCGTCACTGGTCAGGAAACTGTAGGGTTAACAAACTGTTGCAAATGTTGCAAACGTGTTGAAGTGACTGTTAGGATATAAATTTAGAGAAGAGATTGCGGTACATTAGTCGTTTAGTATTTAAGAGTTATGAAGTATACCTGTGAAATGACTGGAATGCCTTCCAAGCTGCCTCTGTATTCACCGAACAGTGACTAGTGTATAATTCCAAAGATTTCTTCGCGCCGTCTGAAATTCTGCCTCTGTAACAAACCAAATTAAAACTATGGTCATCGCATTTCCAAAAACAGCATTGATTAATTTTGAACTTCACAGAAAAGAGTTTACCATAAGAAAAAAGAAATGGCGATACATAAAATGACCTGCTAGCAACTCGATCATGGTCTAGGATAATAGCAAATCTAGGAAATAATCTCACGCTATAAGACGCATAACAAACGGCAAAATCTGTGGGATTGGCCTATAGCGGAACTGCGGAAGTCGGACTTCATCTACTGCAGGATACAAATATGCCAGCAGGAAATGGGTGCATTACCTGTGCTTCATCGTGAGACTTGCCCATGCACACGTATACTGCCTATCCTTCCGACCAACTATAATCACACGAGCTTCAACCCCAAACGCAGAGATCAAGCAGCCGATGCGAATCGAAACTGATTCTTGTGATCGAAAAGTAAACTTGTGCCGTCATTAACTCACACATGTATGCAGCATTGAATCAGTATGCAGCCACTGAATCTGTGAGCGGTGCTATATAAATGTTCAATTACTATTACTATTACTATTACTATTGCAGAGGTATAGAGGTAATGTTGGATATGAAATTATGTTATCCCTGTAGTTGGACCGATGTGAAAAGACGAAAGCCTGTATTCGTAGAAAGGCACCCGGTCAATATTTTAACTGGTCTACAGTTTGAAGAGAAACGCCTACTTTTCAAATTTATGTATCTGCTGTTCGTTGTATGATAATTCCTTTTTCTTATGTTCTTTGAAAGTGTTCTTTATTGTCTCCAATTCTTTGACGAGATGAGTTTGTTTCCTCGTGCTGTTTAAGCGAAGAACATGACTTTACAAATACACACAAAGCTTACTTTAAGGAAATTTAAACTTGTGCCGTCATTAACAAACAGGTTACATTCGAAAATTCGAGAAAAGCTGGATGCATTGATTCCGATTGATTAAGTTTGAAGTAGCCTATAAAATTATGAAAACGAATCGTCTGTGGAGCAACTTTGCTACAAACGCAAAATGAACTTTCGTAGCTCAGCCAGACGCAATTCGTAAAAAACAGATAGACCTACTCACAGAATGATTTTTAAAGTCGCTGAATTAGATGTTCGAGCTTCAAAATCACTGAGTGTATGAAGTGTTGTTTCAAAAAGTTGTCGTTTCAAACGTAAATATATATATACACTGTGTCCGGAAAAAAAGGGACCCATTTTGTAAATATGAAAATAAATAGTAAACATTCATCGATTTTTACAATTCAAACGACATTTTAATCCTGACATATTTATCTAATATTGGTGAAAATATAAAAGTTCCTGTCACAATGATGACGTCAGAATGACGTCATTTGCGATAAAGTTCATTTAGCAGGCCAGTCATGCATGGTTTCGGTTGGTATATTTGCTCTTGGTAAAACGGAAATTCATTTAATAGAACCAGGAGTGAAAATAAATGCAGCTCATTACAGGAATTGTCTGCTCGATATAAAATTGATGCCTGATATCCGGGAATACTCGGATTTATAAACAATTCAACAAAATGGCAATCCATCGCACTGAGCTCGTTAAACTGTTGAACTGTTGACTAAGGAGACTTCAGATTTCATTCCTCCTATAATCTTTGACCGCCAAACGGCCCGAACTTAAATCCAGTTGATTATAACATTTGGAGACTATTGCAGGAGATGGTGTACAAGACAAGGAAAAGAGACATTGAAGAACTCCGTGAGCGAATTGTTAATGACTGGGAGAATTTTGATAAGCTGGTTAATTATCGATGCTGCTGTTGGTTATTATAGCGCGACCGTTGTGAAGCTTGAGTTGAGGCCGAAGGTGGACACTTTGAGCACAAATTGCAGTATGATATAATTCAGATATAAAAATAAAAGTAAGCTAACATTTATTATTGATAAATGACATCTTAAAAATATTGAAATTTTAGCTAATTTTGTGCATTTATCTCTTAAATTTGAATTTTGATGCAAATGACGTCATTATGGCGTCATTATTGAGACTGGAACTTTTATATTTTCACAATTGTTAGACAAATATGTTAGGATAAAAACGGTGTCTGAATTGTAAAAATCGATGAATATTTACTATTTATTTTCATATTTACAAAATGGGTCCCTTTTTTCCGGACACAGTGTATATATATATATACCGGGTTAACCAGCTTGTTCCGATTGCCTTTAGACGAGGCCCTATACTTCTTAAATGTGCAGTAAGAAATTATAATCTCCCGTTTTCTACGAGGAGCTGAATAATGAATGACCTTGAACTGAATTGGAAAGTATGATATAGTCAATGACTATAATTATGTAATTTGTTGGCCATGTTAACGGAGCCATTGGTTCGTTTAAGTTCACCTATCATCGAATGTAGCCTACAATGACTGCCTTTCTAATAGGCTAAGTTTGAACTGTCATGAACAACAATAAAGTATTGATTGGTTGATTGATTGATTGATTGATTGATTGATTGGTTGGCTGGCTTACTGACTGACTGAATGAATGATTGATTGACTGATTGAGATAATTCTCCAAAGTATCTGGAAGTAAAGACTAATGCACAGTGGCGGCGCTAGGGGGGCTAAGCCCCTACAAGAGGCTCAGCCCCACCCTAAAAAAGGGCCATCCGAATTTTTTACATTGAAATATCCGCGATTTTCGGCTGACGACTAAAAAAAAAGGTCATCAAAAATTTTGACGGATGAAAATGGGAAATTTTCGTCGCGAGGCTTCAGCCCCCCCAAACTGAAATCCTGGCGCCGCCACTGCAAATGCATAGAACGCATAAATACGTATTTCGCCATCGACATCGTTGTCGCTGCAATATAAAGAAGGAGGAAGAAGAATGGTGATGGAAAATTGGTAATTATGCCAATTAAGATTTCCAGCTCAGAAATCGCCAATTAAGCACTTCTTCACTCACCATGATGATGGCGGATGACATATCTTCGTGGAAAACGTTTTGAGAAACTCAACAACAGAGTACGATCGTGAGAAAGTATCCTGGAGAAATTTCGAAATATTTTCTTCGACTTTTTCAAAATTCAAATTCATTTGAGTCCATAGCGATTCGATTATAGCAAACGATTTTGAATTGTTTGACTTCAATCTTGAAAGTTTCTCATAGGACGGCGATAAACTGTGTTGGAGAAATTGTAACTCTTGAAGACTCGTACTCAATAATTTTCTAAACGAACAAACACAAAAAGATTTTAGACATAAAATCAAATCACTGAGGTTATTGTCGCTTCGCTTATAAACATGCATTGCTCAAGAACAAAGTTTTCTATCTGCTTATGCTTCTGACTATCTGTTCTGTTCTCGGCCATACTCGTTTCGAGGTTCGGCCGCATCATAAACAATATTCCTCCAGCGTCTCCTGTCTTCCGCAAGTCTTATCATTTCATCCATTTCCAATCTTGTCCAGTCCAGTTTTGACTATAGGTAACATTAAATGGAAATATTCAGGCTAGATTTGAAAATCAGGACAGTTAACTGTCACGAATGTGTTTTAAAAATCGACGAATTGACAGGCCTATTGTCCTCAATACTAGACAAAGTATATTGTGCAACCATATTATGGCATGTTTATTAGGCCCATATCAATGAATGCGACCATCAGTTTATCAACAGTAGCCAATAGGCCTATATACTGGCATTATTAAATTTATGATCAATTCTAAGTTGCTCAATATAAGCTATTAAGCTAGGCTTATAGACTGCATTTCTCAGTCTACATTATAAATCTAAATATGAATCTCAGTCAGTGGCGGATCCAGAACTTTTCAAAGGGGGGCAAAATTTTCGGTGTTGGGTAAGAATAAATTTCATCTTTAGTCGCCGGAAAATCTGATGGCCTTTTCGTTTGTCCGATTCTCACGGAAAATATACCATTTTATCCGCCCCCAAAAAAGTTGATGACTTTTTTTGTCATCATAGACTTTTGTACTTTTGACACGTGCACTTTCCACGCCAAAATGGCTGGTGAGAAAGAAGGAATTTTCCAAATGGGGGCCATGGCCGGATTGGCCCCCCTGGATCCGCCCTGATCTCAGTCTACGTAATGAATCTGGCATCTTGCCGTTGGTTAGTTGTCTAGCGTGCGATTATAATTATCTGCACTCATACATGTATATGCTATATAACACGCGTAATTGTCGTTAACGACACTGTGTCAAGCCAAGGATGATTAGTGTCGCCCATAGGTGCAATCACGTCCTAAAAGTTGGGGGGACCAAATGAATCACGTCCTAAAAGTTGGGGGACCATAATAATAAAGTTAGGGGACCACTCAAAAGTTGGGGGCACGCGTCCCGTGGGTCCCATAGGGTGGTTGCGCCTATGGTGTCGCCCTTATATATCTTCTTCAGGCTTGGGACTGGTACTGTCAAAGTACGAGTAACGAGCAGTGGCATATAGGCTAACACGGATGACCTTGTCTAATTGTAAGCTGGGTATAATGGTTCTTTGGTAAGGTATTTCCCACTAAAGTGTCCACGAAGGACCACGATTATTTACGTGATACAGTGTATACGTGTGGTCACCCAGACACATTTCAGATAATATATCGTAAAATATTATAGTCATCCTTTAGGCAATAATGAGCTTATCGTGAAACTTACCCTAGATGGCTGGCGCATATTGCAAATGAATCCTGAGCATACGACATACACTTCGTCTTTTCATGAACTAACATAACAAACGCACACGTATTCCGTGCATAGTTTGAGTCTTCTGCGAGATCTCCAACAGATGCCAACACAGGCAGCTTCGCTACAAACGCAAAATGGACAACTGCATGTTACTGTATGCTGATAGGCCGAATTAACGTGAAATGTGAATAAAATGCGAATCACGAAGGCCTAAAAATAGAAAGCAAATAGCATTGAAGAGGAAGATGCATTCATATTAATTAATTTATTCATTCATTCATTTCAAGAATTTATGTAGCGCCCCTTCAAGAAAACCACTCAGAAGCGCTCCCAGTCCAACCACGGTGAAACAAAAAAGTTTTAAGGAGTTTTAATGCCCAGATGAAGCCTAATAAAAAGAAACGCAAATAGCTTTATAAACAATAAGATGTAAACAAAAATAAATTAAAAGTAAATACAAATGTCATTTGCACAAAGAGAAAATTCGAATTGCATATAAACGAGGCAGAGATAGAGTATCACACATTCAGTAGCCTATATCCCGTATCCTATGGTAGGAGCCATCAAGTCTGCAGGGCTAGCGAAGAATTTCAAATAATCAGCCAAGTCCTTATTATTCAAAGACCATTTTATGAACGAAACACGTCAATGAAAAGTTTCGTAAATCTCCTCTGACACAATTTGGCTAAATTTTTCTTGAACATATAGGCCTACCTTTAAACTTAAATCACCTTAAACCAATCGACACATAAGAATAATCTTAGACACAGTCACACAGTTTTTCGGCTGCTTGATGGTCACATGTAAGAGACTCTTATAAGTGGTGTTTACAAATGCCTTAATTTTAACATTACATTACATTATAACACATTAGGCTACAATACAAGAGCAAACAAAGTTCTAGACAATTGAATTAATTAACCAGTGAAGCGTGGCAGTTGAGCACTCACGCAGATCGTACGTTTCCATTGACCAATCAGCGGACGAGTATGACGAAGGCAAAACGTAGAGAGGACATTCGATCGTCGTTCGCTGGATGACCTTCGAGTCCGACTCCGTCGAAAGGATGAGGTTTTCCACCGACCATCGCTCGTGGAACAGCAGCTGCCGACTAGATGCTATCTTCGTAATTTCCGCCAAACACTCTTGGAAATGCGTCAAACTTAAATTGAAAAAACCCGATAAGTGCACTTAACATCAATAATTCGAAATGGATCAAACTGACAAGATTTTTTTGACAAAAAGTCCCCGATAGAATTTCCACGAGCATTAGATGGGAACCTTAAGTGTTCCATATTATAAGTTCTATGGGAATACGGGCTTCATGAGAGCATGCTGCAGACAGGTAGAGGGCGCATCATTTTGAATTAATAAAGCCTTAAATTAAACCGCTCCAAACACCGATCAAGACGCGATGAAACAACGGCAGTTACGACACGCATATGCAAAGGTGTGAACACAGATCACGTTAATCGGTGGACCGTGTTTTATTCGTTCAATTTCTTCGAGTTTTATAAACCTAAAACCTATGAACGTCCTCTGGGAAGTGGGAACCAAGGTTAATTATGCACTGTTTGACTACTATGTAAACAAATATATATTTATTATATATATATATAATATATATATTAATTTTCGAGATGCAATTTATCATGCCTAACCAAGACCGATAAAAGAGATTG
The DNA here is from genome assembly GCA_949752735.1 of Lumbricus terrestris. Lineage (NCBI taxonomy): Eukaryota > Metazoa > Annelida > Clitellata > Crassiclitellata > Lumbricidae > Lumbricus > Lumbricus terrestris. The sequence continues at coordinate 30,246,387 of OX457039.1, forward strand.
GATGTGCGACTTTGACGTCACGATTAGGGAAGAACTAGATCATGTAACGGAGTGGGCCAAACGCTGCAACTTGACTCTCAATCAAAGAAAGACTCAGGAGATGGTTGTTCACCGTCCGGGACGAGGAATGCTACAGTTCGGTCCAGCAGAGATTCCGGGTCTTATTCGGGTCCAAAGTATGACGATTTTAGGGGTTGTCGTGACTGAAAACCTAGGGTTTGAAGCCCATATCAGGCGAATATGCATCCAGGCAAGACAGTCGCTTTATGCCTTGCGAATCATGACTGCACACGGCCTCAAGGGACCAAGCCTGCATGACGTTTGTAGGATGACCACAGTGGCACGCATGTTATATGCGGCCCCGGCATGGTGGGGCTTTGCAGGGCAACAGGAACGCGGCAGACTGCAGGCCATATTGGACCGTTTGATCCGAATGAACTACCTTCCTGAGGACAATCCTACATTCGAGGCTCTGTGTAGCACGGCGGACGGGAGGCTCTTCGCTGCCCTCCTACTTAATCCAGGACATGTATTGAACCCACTCCTCCCACCATTGAGGCCCCAGCCTTATTCCATGAGGCCAAGACTACATGACCGAATCATTCCTAGGGCGGACAACCTAACGAGGAAATCATTTATAACAAGGATGCTTTATCGTATTTAAATATAATACCATATAAACCAAAGTGTAGAATACATTGTTTGTCATTAAAAGAACTTCTTTTTAAAATTTATATTGGATTTGGACTTAGGATTTTATGCTATTCTAAAACACTTTGACATTGACATTTGACTTTGACATTTATCTCGTGCATAAATTATGTACGTTTGTTTATTATACTTTGTATGTACACCAAAATGCGGATAGCAATTGGTATATTAAAGAATATTCTTATCTTATCTTATCTTATCTTATCTTATTTAAAACAGATCAAGTCACTTATCACGTTTTATGAGTCACTACAATGACGTAATTAGAGGATCGTCTATTAAAAACAGCATTTGTTATCATTGCGACCGACATGTAGATATCCGCATTCTTTCTTTTCTGGCCAATTATATGACCTTTACTCTTATCATTCTGACCCAGTCAATAAGATACCAAAGGTTCCACGCACTGGTTTCAGCCAACCAGAAGCAACCAAACTCTTTCAAAACGCATATAAGGCGTCGGACTATCTGTCAGTTAAGGCCCCTACGGTTTCGGGGAACGAATTGTACCGACGAATCCTTCTCGTGTCGTAAAAGGCGACTAAAGGAGGCCCCTGCGGTTTCGGGGAACGAATTGTACCAACGAATCCTTCTCGTGTCGTAAAAGGCGACTAAAGGAGGCCCCTGCGGTTTCGGGGAACGAATTGTACCGACGAATCCTTCTCGTGTCGTAAAAGGCGACTAAAGGAGACCCCCTGCGGTTTCGGGGAACTCCTCGAAGCATGACAATGCGAATGTGTAGTGGTTTAATTATGGAAAGGCCTGCTCCAGCCCGTCTGATGCTGGACTGGCTGTGTTGGGAGAGAGTATAAAAAGATTTCATTAGGATGACTCATTGGTGAGGATCCTGGGTGGCCGAGTGGGTTGTAGCCCGCTCGCCGCGCCGGCGACGCGGGTTCGATTCCCCGGTCGGATCTTTACATACTGCGGGTTGCTCGGTCGCAATATAAACGTGGAGTCGACGCTGATATCATCTTCGTAATGGAAAAGAGTCGTTAAACCCATACATTTCATTTTTTTCATGACTCATTGGTTGTGCATGCGCTTTGACTGGGGTTGTTGGGCGTCGGAACGTTTAGTTTGCATCCTGAGAGTAAAACATTTCCTCAATGGGAAAGTGAGGGTTCATTAATTCAGCGCCATGTCAATCTTTCATGGCAAACCTGTTTAGGCCTATATTGTACCTCTCTACATATATATATATATATATATATATATATATATCAATCAATCAATCAATCAATTCGCTTTATTGCAACCAGAAAACAAGATGACATCAAAAACAGAAAATATGCATGCATTGGCTACAAAGGGGGCCCTAAAGGGATTGACATCCCGCTGGGGAGGGTCACCCAAGTAAGAAAAAATACCAAGAAATATTGTACAAGATAGCAAAAAAAATTGAAACAATTAAATCAAATTAGGTGATGACAGATTGCAAAAAGTTTAAATTGCAAATAGCATGTAGAGGAACAAACTTAACTATATACTTAAGTAGAACCTTAACTACAAGTGGTCATGTGCACTTCTAAGCAGACTTAGTGGAGGAAAGAAAAACACGAAGTCTCTTTTTAAAAACCTGCAGACTACTGGATTGACGAATATCAATTGGTATTTTATTCCACATTTGAGCGCCATAAGATTTAACAGTAAAACGCCTAGTGTTAGATTGAGCTCTGACAGGGCGATATGCAGATGAATTTCTAGTGAAATGCGAATGGATGTCAGAGGCGTGAGGGAGGTACTCTTGGAATACCGAAGGAAGGAGACCGTGTTCGAGTCGAAAGAAGAATTCGCAAATTTGGAGATCCTTTATCTGGTTTATTTTTAGGAGATGAAGCTCACTAAAGAAAGGGCCAGTGTGTTCCCATTTACGAATACCCGCTATTATACGAACAGCCTTCTTCTGTAAGATAATTAGTTTATGAAGCCTAGATTCGTATGTCGATGCCCAAACCAGGTTGCAATACGTGAGGTAAGGGTAGACGAGGGTATAATATAAATTCATTCTAATTGTCTTTGGTAAGATATAAGCAATGCGGGAAATAATACCAATATTCTTAGCAATTTTAGATGCAATTTGATTAATGTGAACTTTCCAGGTCAAGTTTTGATCTATATGCACACCTAAGAATTTCGTCGACTCAACTTGATTGATGGAAACATCATCAATAAGCAAACAAAGATTACTACTGGGGTTTATTTTCCGATGGGATTTAAATAAAATAAAGTTGGTTTTCTCAGAATTATATATATATATATATATATATATATCTTTCTATACTCCTCCGACTCCTTCCCGTTTACATAATTATACTACAGACTGACAGAACAGCAATATTATTTTAGCAAAGCATAATTTAACGTAGACGTAGCCGACTCGATGAATGATGCACGTTCTTAATTGGGGTTATGAAAAGAACTAAACCGAAGCGTTCTAGCAACCCACATGACAGGTGGATGATAATAATTATTATGGTCTTAGGGACGCTGACATACAAATCAAGAGGGCCGGGAGAGTGGTTTGCATCGTGCCTATAACTAGATCATGGGTCCCTTGTATAGGGGCGTCCGTGCACGGTTATATCCACTACTGCTTGCTGAGGCACCGCAACGCACCACTGACACAAAATAGGGTCCAATGTCTAATAGTTAGGCTATATGTGCTGAAGTGATGTTAGTGCTAATTCTAAATAAACAGAGGCACATGCAGCAGAGATTTGGAATAAAGAAAACTAAACAGTATATACCCTTCAAGACGACTATGATTATTATTGTCGCGAAAAGTCCACTTCGATCAGCGTTCGCTTCAGATTTGTGATGGTTGTGCGTAGCCTACAGAAATAAATTCCTGCGGGCGCCCCTGTGAACTTGTATATAATAATATTTGCTCTGATCTAGGTATAAGTATTTGGTGTCTAATTATTCTGCTCGACGACTACTAATGATAATATACGGACTGACCTTTTTCGCTCTTCCCGACCAATGTAGAGGCGATTGTGAGAACAGCTGGAAGCACAGAATACATGGATGAGTGTACGAGAGCTAATGCTTTCGGATGCATGGAAGAATGTGTCGAAGTTCCATTGGCGCCGTCTTTCCGACTCCAGTAGACCAACAAGAATCGGCAAGAGCAGTTGCTTCAACCCCCTGAAATTGGCAGATATAGAAGTCGGAGCTTATTATAATAGTCAAGACACGCTCGTATAATATGATGTGTGAAATCAATGCCACTACTACTAAGAACGCCATAGAACCCTTTTCTAATTTAACTTTCAACTCATAATATTTATAATTAAACATGTATAGTTATAGTTTATTTGGCCATTGCCACCACGTAGGCTACACGATCAATCATTAAATCACTTAACACAAAATTAATAGAAGCTGTTCAAAGACAGCTATAGTCGGAGTTATTCAGAGCAAACGTAAATTTTTTCACCGGCAGCACGTATTGCTTCTTGCTTTATTTATTTCTTTATTCCACCCACATAATTATTACAAATGTCAAATTCTCTGATTGCTGAACTTGACGCTCCTTGGTCAATAAAAATAAACCTATTTTAAAATTTAAATGAATCTATCGCAGGTTTTGTCGTGGAAATGAAAGCTCTCACCAAACTTAAACTTTGGACTGTAAGTGAAAGCACTTTCAAACTGGAAAGAAAAGAATTTCCTACCAGTCTTATGGTCAAACAAATAAAAAATACTGGCTAATATTAAAGGCCTAACATACAGGCTATGTATATATACACTATTAATTATAAATGTTAATACTATATTAACCTGGAGAGTCCACAAGTCTTTGGAAGGTCTCTGCTCCACTCTATGCTACCATCTTTCGTATGCTGAACTCCCGAAATGAAGCCAGGTTCTTTCTTAGAGATTATCATATGCCTAAAACGAACAACCAATCAATGTAGCAGGGGGCTGCAGCTATAGGGCAGTCATCATAACGTGTGATTTCGACTATTAAATTGCACTTTAGAATACGTGTACGCCATATAGCCTATGTAGGCTACACTAGGGTCCGCGCTCAAAGTGCTGAACCGCCTCGACATTTGGAACAGTAGGCTAAATAGAAATATTTGAATGTTGACCATGAGCAATAATATTGAGAAATTACAGAACGCGGTGGTTAAGAGCTTCAAACAGTTAAACAAAACTTCTTCAACAAACATTGCTGCCAACCAGTAAGCAGAACGTGGACAAAGTAGCGTAAAAACTTGCTACAATGTGCATGGTTATAGGTTGCCAGGAAGTAGGCTGAGCACATGCAAGATGGCTTGGCAGTTGGCAGGGACGCATCGTAGATATCCCCCACAGCTTATATAAGTCAAGTTTTAAGAATGTAGCTACACTAGTCCAAACACTTTAATCAACAATCCATTTGGCAGTAGGCCTAGCAATATAATCTAATATATAAGAAACGTATAGCACATTAAATAGCATGGCTTAGAATCTTAACCACGACTGACATAGTCTATACATAAGCACTTATAATATTATACAGCCTACATATGTATGATTATATGAATATACACTTACTTGTTCATATCTGATATATATTTATATATTTATATATAATATATTATATATATATATATGGAACAAAAACACAGAAAATAAATGGTCAGCGTGGACAATCCGTTTTCTATACTACAGATACTGACATTGCTTCCTTGTTCTTGCGTCCACCGAACGGTTGGAAAGGCAGTCGTCCCGTGGCCACGTGGTAGAGAGTGACCCCAAGACTCCAAAGGTCAACGGATGCATTGAATGGTTTCGGCACAAAACGATTGGAACCCAGCAGAGCCCTGGCGTACAAGTCTGGATGCTGTGTTTTGACATAACATGAAATCAAATGCATCACATATGCAGAATTACGCTCAATGGATGGATCCGATTTGACCAGGGTCTATGTCTCTATGACAACAGAGGCCGTTACCCTGGACAGAAATTTGCTCGGCATATTACAGCACTTAAGAGCAAGGTACTAGACCAGTTTCTGAAGCATCTTTTTATTACGCTCAATAAAATATTCACAAGTTAATAAACATGTTATTAAAAGCTCTGCATGCATAATTATGCATTCCGTATTCAACGGTTCAACCTATTCGTCTGCGGCCTTTTCAATACTTCGAAGGAAACTATTCTAACAAACCCATGTCATTTATTGCTTATATATGCTTAAATATTAAAGTAGGCTAGTTGTAATTTGCAATGTCCGATTTATAAGACAAGATTAAGATCTTCTAGCGCTAATTCTCTCAAGTCCTGTGCACGTCAGTTATACGCCTATGCAATAGAAACATTTCGGAAAGAGATACCACAAGTATAACACTCTGCCACTCTGGTCTAAATTATAGGAATTTACTAAGCAGTTGTAAAGGAAAACAACGTAACCAACGTGATATCGCAGTGATCACGCAATTCTATTATATTGTGTTCTATTCCATTCTATTCTATTCCATTCTATTCTATTCTATTCCATTCTATTCCATTCTATTCCATTCTATTCCATTCTATTCCATTCTATTCCATTCTATTCCATTCTATTCCATTCTATTCTATTCTATTCCATTCTATTCTATTCTCTAGTCTATTTACGGACTTATAGGCGCCCCTCACATTTAAACCTAATCAGAGGCGTTCTCATTACGAAGAATTCGTTTTAAAAAAGCCTTACGAGAACGAGCAGAAACAGATGTGCTCCCAGATGAGATCACAACAGCACGAATTGTAGTCCGTTCAATTGAAGACAAGTATATAGAGGACCATTTATCAAATTGCCTCTAAAGAGTCCGTTCTCACAAATTGAATTTACGAAAGTACATCCACCGTATCATCTGCTGTCTATCCCTGTAAGCCTATATGTTTTCAATTCTTATAGTTAAGCAATCTATATAATTTAACTAACCAGATATTCCTCTGTGCCGTATAACGACATGAATTCTCCATCCTCTGGGAGTTCTCTGGCAGCCCCGAAATCCGTCAATTTATATACAGAACTGTGTAACAGAAATGACATTGAAACATGTTTCATAACTACTGAAATAGGTGTATACGGTACCCATGGCAAGATATGACACGCACACACGATGTTATTAACCAATGTATTAATCAACAGAATTTGAATTCCGCAGCTCTGTTCATTGGCTGTGTATTACTAGCTGCATGGTGTATTTCAATATCACCATATTATACTTGTTCTGTTGCTGTGAAGAATGAGCACCAGTTGAGAAAAACCACATGCTTTCATGCTCCACAGCTGGTTACAGCCTGCAGATGGCTGACTCAGACCCGCTGTGAGAGGCACGAGTGAAATGCCCAGGGGCCCTACGATTTTTTTTATGGGTCCGAGCTATAGGTATAGTCATTCAGGTCTATGCAAAGTTTATGATTTTTAAATACAATATAACTGGCACGTAACTACAATCAGTTTAAACTTCAAATTAACAATTAATAGCAACATGGTTGTATGAATATTACATCGTAGGTCGTACCCACACGTCCATTATTTTAATTTGTTTCTTTAAAAATTTCTCATACGACCTTGAGATAGCTAAGAGACCCGTAACTGTTTTGTATATAGTGCCCGGAATTCTCTCATCTGCCCTGTGGGCGTGTTGATCTGCGCAATTAGTAAGTGCTTAAATTTTAATGCGGTAAAGAAGAGAGTTACTTACCTCAAGTCGTCTTTGATGCATCTCAATATATTGCCAGGCTTTATATCTCTATGCACGATTCCATTCAGTCTGATGTATTGAAGAGCCTTCGCTAGATGATGATGGAACAAAAGAGAGCAGAGTGAGAGTAAGGCGAAGGCATGCAACAATTGACCGTTTATGAGTCTCGGTCGTCAATAGTCATCAGATTAATATAGATTGATATATCGATGATGACGACGACAACGATGATGTGGGTGATGTCTTTTATAATGGCCATGGTGGCGGTGGTGGTGATGACGATGATGATGACGACGACGATGATGATGACGATGATGATGGTGGTGGTGGTGGTGATGATGCGTTCTATGGTAGTAGCAACAACATTAGTCTCCTAATAAGCTACTGCTGCTGTCACAACGGCATGAAGACAACATTAACATCAAACATTTTCACTTGACAAAACCACTAATAGGCCTACACAGAATGGAAACAGAGGGGGAAATACGCCGATGGCGGTAAATGCTTTTTCAATGTATGTAAATGTAATAAATCAGTCGCCGGACATGTCAGCTTAAAATCATACTTTTAACTTCCGACCAAGTAAGCAACATGCTGGGGATAAACCCAAGAATTACCGACAAGAGGAACGAGGAAATTGGACGTTGCCGGGTAGAGAGCTCACGCCATTAATAACGATATTAAGTTTAGTCTGGAACCTCTTTTTCCATCCTATGGCACGAGGAGAAAGAGCAGTTTTGGAAAGAGAATAATATACTTTTGAACAGGCAGCTACTAATTCCGAATTAAAATAGTTAAGAAGCACTTTGAAATTAGCTGCATTTAAACCAGCTTTTAAGCGCGGCATCACTGGTAACCCTGATTCACATAAATAGCATAAATTAGGCCTAATTGGAGCCGTTTTCAGATGGCGAGTGACAGAAACTATGTGAAAGTAGACTAATAAGCACCAAAATAACTCAGGTCTATGAGAATGACGGTTGTTTTAAAAATTGTTTGACAATAGCTTTAAGCACGAGAGTAGGCTATTTCATAGTACGATATATACTGGGCATCAGTTCAAGCTGTAGGCCGCCTACACATGCGATGCATGATTTGGTCAATGCATCTTAAAGAAAAAGAACACTTACTGATGTCTCTGAGAAATATTAGTAGTTCGTCTTCAGGAAAGCCGTATGCATTCTCAGGATCTTCGAGTAGCTTGTAAACGCTGCCACCCGTGCACAGCTCCATGATAAGCACTCGGTCGTTTCCATGGCTCTGAAATATTATTATTATTATTATTATTATTATTATTATTATTATTATTATCATTATTATTATTATTATTATTATTATTATTATTATTATTATTATTATTATTATTATTATCATTATTATTATTATTATTACTATTATTATTATTATTATTATTATCATTATTATTATTATGCAAAATTCAGTCGTAAACTCGTAATTCTTACGTTACGCGTATAATCATATATCGAGTGTATTGCAGATTTGCAATCTTGTTAAATGTAAAGGCGCTATATAGGCTAAATAATGAGGCACATGCGTAAATTATGTATACATCCGAAAGATACTTGTTTCACCATGACATGGCGTCACTGATCATGACATGACGTGTCGGGTGTGATCTTATAATTATGACACTGAAATGACATGACAATATGTCATAATGAGTTTGGCAATTGGTAGCGGAGACTGGACAAGATTGTGGACCCATAGGCCTAATGTAGAAATAAAAGAGATTTACAGAAAGTGTAATATGCTCATGCATGTCTCATTCGGTTTGTGTAAAAATGTTGAAAATTGCACATTGAAGACTAACTGCATTCATCGATTAATTGTCATTGAAAAGCAAACAACTACAAGCATCCCAAAAATTAATAAGCGATCGTATATATAGTTCGGTTCTATATACTTCCTATCATGACTATAGATGAATATAACAATGTGTATATTGACGATGGTCATGATAGTGATGATTTTGATCATGATAGTGATGGTTTTGGTCGATCGGCAACTCAAGACAGGTATAGCCTACATATATGTGCTATACTCACGACACCAAGTGTGAATTATTATTTGAAATTATTTCGTAATCTCGAAATTTATAAACCGCCGCTCGAAAACCAAGCGCAGGGCACCAGCTTATTCACGAGCGCTGATAACTATGATAATGGCCGGTATGTATACATACTTCTGATTCGATTGCGATGAATTTGACGATGTTCTCGTGTGTTAACTTCGACATGACATTGAACTCTCTCTGCCTCATCTGCATCTCCCTCTGACCAGCACCGTCTGACGATCGAAACACCTTGATTGCACACGGGTCTCCTCGACGCTATGCATGCAAATATATGCCCACATATGTATATAATATATATATATTATGTATATTTATATATAGGAAGTTAGGACAGATCAGATCTATAAAAATCAAGGACATACAGCATAATATAAAATAATCAATCAACTACGTACTATAGGCTATAATCAACAATCAGGAATACCAGGGTATGTAATGAACTAACACACGACACTAAAATTAATGAAACTTAAAGTTGCTTACATGTAACTGTACAGAATAGACATAGGCATACCGCTTGAGGTAAAGAATGGCATGACTCGAGCATCCTAAATAAATCGGATAATTGTTTTTATACCTGAGTAGAGGTTTGAGCTTCTTTATGTAGGTCATATGCTTTAAAAAAATAGCCGTAGGCTTATTAATAAATTTAATAGGGTTAAAATCTGCATTTAAATTTATTTCCTGGCAACAGGCCTATTAATTGCAACTCATTATTTATCTGATGCTTGCAAGCATAGTAATAGGTCTAGTCTGCACTAAAATATCGCATTCTATGCTCAACAGAATTAAACATCGTTGAAGCTACATACCCGACTGCCCGAAAATATATATTAGATAGGGCCTTGTTACATGTTCAACGACACTGTCATATCAAAGATGATTGGTGTCGCCCTCCTCCCTTATCCAGGCTTGGGACTGGCACTGGCAGAGAACAACCAGCGGCGGAGCTGAAAATATAGGAATTATTAGTAGGTTTATATACCTTGTGCCGACCAAAATAGACGTTTCCGGTTGCTCCGACGCCAAGCGACCGATCCGTGAAGTAGACATAGCTTGTCGTTCCTCGAACGGCCATTTCCTGCTGTCGTTATTAACTCAGAGCAGTCTATGTAAGCACCTGCAAGCGCAACGACAACATACCCAAATAAAAATTTATGTTATGCAAATAAAAGCTAATTGTATTGTATTTGTATTGTATTTAAACATTTATAAAGCGCCTCTAGTAGGGTGAACCGTTCAGAGGCGCTCCCAGTGCGCAAGACCCCGCGAGAAGAAGCAGGTTTTGAGAAGAGACAGAGCAGAGGAGAGACTGACAGAAAGAAGTCTAGAGCGAACAGAAGGAGAAAGAACATTCCAGAGAGAAGGACCAATTGAGACAAAAGATCGAGACTGAGCCATAGCAGTTCTAGACCGAGGAACCAATAGGTCAAGTCTGTTGGATGAACGAAGTGGACAATGGGAGGAAGCTGAGTGAGGACGAAGTAAAGCATTAGTCAAATATTTTGGGGCAAGACCCCGTTGAGACTTTAGGATCAGAGTGAGGATCTTGAACTGTGTGCGAGCACGTAGAGGAAGCCAATGAAGTTCATCAAACATAAAGGTAGAGATGTACTTCCATGGGAAGGCGGGCAATCAATCTAGCAGCTGAGTTGAGAACTGACTGAATCGGTGAAAGACGAAGTTTAGGAAGACCAATGAGAAGAGAATTGCAATAGTCAATTCGAGAACATATAAAAGCTAATGTTATGCAATAGGCCTATATATAATTATGATGCCACCAGGGTTGTAATCAAGGGTATACGCGAGTATACGGCGTATAGGCCTACTTACCTCCGGCGAAAAACGGCATCTTATACTCACCTCTTGAAAACCAGGGTAGCCTATGCGCGGGTAAAAATCAGGGTACACGGGTATACGTGAGTAAATCATGGTACACTCGGCTATTCAGGGGCATTTTTGATGAAATTCGAAGCGAAAGAGTAAAAAAGTCATCAGATTTTTCGGACGGGAAAATGGGGAAATTTTGGGCGGATGACTCAAAAAACGGTCATCAGAAATTTCGCACCCAAAAAGTCGTAGATTTTTCTCCTGGTCAGCGTGTAGGGCCTACTCACTTCAAAATTTACCAGTACAGCCCTGGATGTCTCGTAATCAAGCACTCCTTTCTGCCCTTATCTTCTCTGTCTGTCTGTCTGTCTCTGTCTCTGTCTGTCTGTCTCTGTCTGTCTGTCAGTCTCTCTCTCTCTCTCTCGTGTGTTCCAGTTCCTCTTTTTTACATCTGTCTGTCTCTTTGGCAGGCCGTCGTTTTTTATCGGCCTTTGCCTCTCTCTCTCTCTCTCTCTCTCTCTCTCTCTCTCTCTCTCTCTCTCTCTCTCTCTCTCTCTCTCTCTCTCTCTCTCTCTCTCTCTCTCTCTCTCTGCATCTCAAGTTGAGAGCTCTTGTCAGCAATAGGCCTATAACTTAGGTTAGGTGACTCGTTTCTCAGATCGTCCCTATCAGCCACTTGTGCGTTCGTGAAGCGAATCGGCCATGCATCCGGGTATCTGTAGATACAGTGGATAATTTATTCGCTAAATTCATCCTCTGATCGTCTGCTTTGCTAAGGTGACGCGTCGGGGTATTTTGTCGAGGGTGTCGCGCATGCGCAATGACGAGAAAGCTTTGAACAGTCGGAGCCTGGACTTGATAAATGTAGAAGTGTATACACTATAGCTACAGGTTAGAAGATGATTAGGGTTAAGTTAGCAAGGCGTCTGTTAAATTCGTGTTATTGGACGACTTTGAAGCTGTAACATTGGGGTTGATCGATCGTCTTATTTAACCACTCGAAAACTCAAGGACTGTAACCTACGAGTGGCTGTCGTGCGCTACATAACGAATTTACAGAAGGCCTGAACGTTTGCAGGTTGCGGAAAAGACCCACAGGACATAAATCATTGGCTTACCGCATATTATGTCTTAGAAATAACGCTTAATGCTAGACTTTATCAGCGAAGTGCATTACCATTAAATGCAGCTGAACCTGAGTCAAAATGACGATCAGCAATGTATGATAGAAACATAACGATCAACTGTTCGTATAACCATCGAACTCATACACATACATAATATTATACCCAGTGCTAATGCGGCCGAATGGGTCTTCCATGTATGCGGAAGCCACTGTCAGTGGTTACTCATTTATCTTAGATAATTCTTAGGCAAGCAGTCAGAAAAGTTGAATTCAAGGCGCGGAGTAATCCCAGTTCTCGGCCCTAACCATCGAACTCATACACATACATAGCCTAATATTACACCCAGTGCTAAACCGGCCGAATGGGTCTTCCATGTTTGCGGAAGCCTGCAGTGGTTACTCATTTATCCTAGATAATTCTTTTGCAAACAGTCAGAAAATTTGAATTCGAGGCGCGGAGTTAGTCTGTAGTTCTCGGCACAATTCCGTAGCGGCCAGGCTATATATGTCACAGACTCACAGGCCTATATACATGCAAAGTAGGCCTGTATGTAGAGAGTCTCTACGCCGCAAGATATATGGTAAGGCATCTGTGTAGTTAGGTTACTGTACTTCCGCATTCATATAGGCGCAGCTACTTCGTGTAACTGCATGCTACACATAAAACAGAATAGCCCTATATGCAAGCAAACTTAAACGGTCAAGTGTGCGATTACGTAGGTCTATTTCGTTGAAGTTCTTATTATGCCTACATGTAACATGTACATGTACCCATAGCTGACTTTATTGCCCTTCAATAGTCGTGCTGCATAAGCATAATTGAACTTTTCGGTAAGTTCCGGATGACTGTTTATAGATCTACAATATACAGGGCTGCCTCGAAAAATAATAAATTGAACTTTTATCGCGTTTTGCACATTGTTCTTTGCTGATTTTCTAAACAGCCATAATATTTATAGGCCTGTTTACTTGCGATCATTGCTTTCAGTGTCTGAAACAGCTTTCGTCATTCGGCATGCCAATATATGCAACGTAAGCCTAAGCCTATTTGAAAAGGACGGTATAGGCTACGGTATAGAAAGGGGCAAGAAGTACAATTAATTACAAATCCCCCATAATTGGAGTAGGCTTATGTTTATGCCAACAGGATGAAGACTTGGAAAGAACGACTCAATAACGTAGGCCTAGGCTATAAGCTTACAATACATGTATAGGCCTACCTGTTAAAAGGAAAAGATGTTCTACTCACAGAGCATTCTACGGAATCGAGTGACGAGGTTTGATCGACTTAAATTCACTTAATAGGTCTACCACTTTGAAGTTGTGATTCACAAACAATGTATTCGCCCGCGCAATGTATAAAGTATAGGGCCATTACAATGAGGCTTCAATTCGCCCAAGAGTGGGCTCAGACGTTAGGCGTATACACTGCGCGAGAGCCAACGCCCTTGGGATAATAAATAGCCAATGGTTAGGCCTACTCACATCGACCAGAACAAGGGCGTTGTCAACAAAACAAACAGTCGTCACAGTATTTGTATACACGGCCCACACATGCACATCACGACAAAGGTAGAGCTTTTGATATCTCACGGAAAGTCGTCGTCGTCGTCGTCTTGATTATCTCATCATTGTTGTCGTCGTCATCATCATAATTATCCAGCGACACAAAATTAGCGGATGGTCATTGTGTCGCTGTTCCCACATCACAAGATTATAATTAAATGCATAGAGTAAACTGCGTCCAATGTGACATCGATTACTTTCTCCGCATTGATCGCTGTCGTCACTGCGGCGCAATTGTTCTTTCCCGTTGCACAATGCAGTCAATTGAACTGATGCACGTGAGTAATCAAACGACGCTAAAAAGGCTTTACCAATGACTTTCCATGCAGGGCACGACGTTAAACTGCATCCATAGGGGGGGGTCCGTAGCTCAGTTGTGAGAGCGCTGGTCGTTAAACTGAGTGTCATCCACGCGACCCGGGTTCAAGCCTCACACAGGGCATTAATTTATTAAAGTTTCTGTTAGCTGCCATTGGCGCTTTGCTGTTGTGTTGTTTGACTCGGGCTCTGCTGAAAATAAGATAGCCCCTCCCACTTCTGGCTTGGCCAAACCAGGAGTGATCCAGCACTTAGGCCATTAGTGTTAAGTTACCGAACCCACTGCTGTAAAGTCGACCTGTGTGTCGTGCTACAGTGGGCCGTATTTCGTATAACCTGTACCTGTAATCATTCTGCGGTGTGCCAGATTGAATCATTAAAAAGAAGATACTATATATAGTGAATCCCGAAACACTCCCCACCATAGTTCCATCATAGAATTTCTAAATTATAAGTCGATGAATCAGTCGACTGATCAGTCAGTCAGTCAGTCAGACAGTCAGTCAGTCAGTCAGTCAGTCAGTCAGTCAGTCAGTCAGTCAGTCAGTCAGACAGTCAGTCAGTCAGTCAGTCAGACAGTCAGTCAGTCAGTCAGACAGTCAGTGATCGGTCAGTCAGTCTGTGCTATAATTCTATAAAATTAATGTGTAGTCATGCATGAGGACCTATATCTACATCTGCGTATACGTTAATTTTATACGCCATATACTTGTATATACTATATATATATATATATATATATATATATAATATATATATATATATATATATATATAATAGGCCTATATATACAGGGTGCGCCAAAAAATACCTCCTAGGTTTTTTGCCAATAATTATCTTCACCAAAATTAAGAATTTCCAAATGAAATTTCACAGGCTTATAGACAATTCATATTTACACATTGTGGCCAGATTTCATCAAAATATTTCAAACAGAACAAAAGTTACATCACTTTTAGTGAGGCCACCCACCGTTTTTCGACGATTCAAAAAGAAACACAACAGAAAGTAACAAAAACACGATTTTATTAAGTCTCATCTCAAGTAACTGTTGTCAAATGAACTTGGTAGTGCTTTACAACTTGTGTCCAATGTGCCCACCACCAGTGCCAAAATTTCTTTCGAGTCTCTTTGCAAAGTTCTTGATTTCGTTGATTAATCCGACAATTCCTTATTTACCAATTTGATTGTCATCTTGCTAAATGACTTCTCAGTAGCGCGCAGCAATCCTGGTACCCTGTTTCTCTTTTAAATGGTAATAATAATGATCATCTGGCAATATCAAGGCTATTTGATACCAATTATTTGAGATCAGAAAAAATCGTGTTTTTGTTGATTTTTTTGCTGCGTTTCGTTTTTTAATCGTCAAAAAAGGTGGGTGACCTCCCT